>VZRN01002234.1:155412-171718 GCA_013397935.1 Dasyornis broadbenti
CGGGGGAGGACTGGGGGTGACCCTGTGGGAGCAGCGGCGAGGAGCTTGGGGGAGCACCGGTGAGGTACCGCCAGAGCTTTGCCGCGGTCCTGGGAGAAGCACAGGGCGGAGGCATCGGGGGAGATCCGGGAGTAGGAGTGGAATGTTCAGGGGGGCACCGGAGCGTCCTCGGGGGTGGTCCGAGGAGAGCAGGAGGTCGGGAGGGCATCCGGGGGTGGGTCCTGGGCGAGCAGCGGGGAGGATTTAGGGGAGCACCAGCGACGTACCAGGGGAAACACTGGGGCGTCGGGGTGGGGATGTCACTGCAGGGATTCAGGGGAGCACTGGGGTACACAGGGCGGGTGTCCAGGGAAGCACTGGCAGGGAGCCGGGAAGAACGGTGGGAGGGGCACCGAGGGCGGAGGTGGGTCACCAAGGGAGCACTGGCAGGGGGAGCAGCGAGGATCACTGGAAGAGATCCAGGGGAGCACACAAGGAGCACTGGAGGGAGCACCAACACCAGGAGGGCAGCAGGCAGAGGGGGAGACCCACCTGGGGGGACACAGGGGAGATGTAGGGGTCACCAGTACTGTGGGGCTTGCTAGGAGTTTGGGGAACTGGGCACAGGGCAACTGGGACAGCTGGGTCAGTGGGTGCTGGGGAGGCACAGACATAAGGGTTCAGAGGGACACTTCTGGGACACAGGGCACCAGTGGAATGGCACCCGCTCTGGCCTGCATGTCCTAGGGGACCAGACACCTACAGACAGGGTGACAGTGGAGGTACTGGGGATTCCTGGGCACTGGGGGGATACTGTGCTGGCTCCAGGGGGGCTGTGACACCCACCCTTGTTACCATGAGGGTCTGTGAGATGGGGGGTGTGGCCCCTACCTCACACTTTTGGGGTCCCTAAGCCTACCCATGGCACTGGGAGTCCCCAGCTCCTGCCCTCATGTCTGGGGGGTCCCCAGCGTGGGGAAGGGGGACAACTCTGTGCCCTTGAAGCCTTGGGACTCCATGGCTTCCAGCTTGTCATGGGTGTGTGCTGACAGCCTGGGGGTCCTGAAATGCCTTTGCCTGGTGGTGCACCACAGCACCCTACCATACCTGGGGCCTCTGGCACCTCGGTACGCTGGTGATATTCCATGTGCTGTGGTGCTCTTGGGGAGCTTCCGGGACATGCCACCGGCTCTCCTTGAGGCTGGCTACCTGTGCCAGCACCTGGACCTTGATGTGGTTGTGGAGTGGTGGTGAGGGCACCTCAACTCAAAGCTTTTCTGTGCCCTGAGAGCCTGTGGGAGAACTGGGAGTGCACTCTGAGCTGGCCTGCCCTGGCCTGGGGCTGCTGTGTGCTGGTGCTACGTGCAGGTGCCAGGCATGCAGCCTCCATGGTGGCATGGTTGTTCTTTCCCGTGGACAATGGCAAATGCAGTTTCCCAGCCACATGGGCATAGTGTGGCTCTGGGCACCAGCTCCCCATCACAAAGCTGGGCTGGCGAGCAGCACCGGGACATGGCACTGGGAGAGCATGCTATTCCAGCACCTGATGGTGCTATGGGGCTTGGGGACATCGTGGCACCAGTGTGGGTTACAGGGGGCTGCAGAGAGCATCATGGTGCAGGTGCGTGGGTAAGAGGTGTCTGTCATGTCTCTCACTGCCTGGTGAGGAGGCCATGGGTGCCACATAGATGGGCTGTGGGATTGGGACCATGCAGCATGGCAAAGCTTGTCGTGGAGATCCCAAGTTGGGAGGCTGCCCTCCAACAACGACCATTGGGAGTCCCTGGTGCTGTGATCTCACCAGGCACCCCCATTGCCAGTGAGTGGGTGGACAGGGCTGTGGGGCCATTGGCCCCGGCTGTTGCCGGGCCCTAAAAATAGCTGCAGGGTCAGGAGGAGGAAAGGGAACTGCAGCGGGATCCCAGCAGTGTTGGCTTCCTTTAACCCTCCCGCTAATGCGCTATGGCCTCACCAGGCTGGATGTGGCACACCAGGACACCTCTCCATGTTCTTGCAATGGCACACTGGGGCATCTCACCGTGGCACATCAGGGTGTCACACTTGTGGCCCCGCTGTGATATTGGGGCATCCCTGGAACCCACAGGGCTGGCACATGGCAGTGACACAGCAGGGCGTGCTGGTGTTGCCATTTGGTGAGCAGTGGTAGTGGGGATGGTCCTGGTGTGGTATCCCACAGGAGCGTGGGGGCTTGGAGCCTCCATTTGGGCTCATCACCAGTTCATGGGGACACCAGTGCCAGGGTGGTGCCAGTGGATGCACAGTGTCCGCCTCACCAGGGTGCCCACACCCTGCACTTTGTGGAGTATGGTGGTGGGTGCCCTTCTGTGCACCGTGGGGCAGTGGGGACATGGGGATGCCCGTTGTGCTGGCAGGGCCGTGGCAGGGTGCTGGCTGTGTGTCAGAGCCAACAGGGGAGTCCCGGTGCTCCTGCATAAAGGCTCTTTGTGCCCAAGCCCGGTGCTCTCTGGCCCCCCCGTCATTGCTTACCAAAATAGCAGCCGCCAGCAGCGCGGGACTGGACAGCCAGGGGGGCCCTGCAGTCCCCCTCCCCTGTCCTGGCTGTCCCTCCAGCTCCCTGCCGGTTATCCATAGAGCACCCCTTGTCCTCCCCCATAGCTGAGGTTCCTCCTAGGGGTCCTACTCCTTGTCCCTCCAGTCTGGAGTTCTGCATACTGGTGATGTGCCTCTTGCACCCCGCATCACACCCCCACTGGTGTAGCTGCTATGGAGACCCCCACTGTGCATTAGAGCTTCCCACAGAGACCCCTTATGCTCCCCTCATTGAGGGGTGTCTCTTTGTGCACCCCCATCCCACCAGCTGGGATTCTCTCACAGACTATTTGAGCTGGAAACCCCTGATCCCCTCACCCACTCTAGCGGGGTTTTCCGTACAGCTCCCCCATAGTGGATTCTCATTCAGCCCCACTACCACTTGGAGAGTTCCCCATGCTGCCCCCATGACCTCTGACTGGGCATTGAGGCACTCGGGAAGACCCCAAGGGTGCTGTGGTAGGTTGTACCTACAGGGGAGGGAGGAGAAATGGGGTACCTGGTACTGCAGGGAATGTGGTGGTACCAGGGGACCTGGTGCTGTGGGGTGGCACCAGGGTAGCCAGAACTGTGGGGTGACACTAGGGGACGTGACACTGTGCGGTGGGACACGGGGGCCCAGCACCCCATCCAGGGACACAGCACAGTGTGGGGGGATGGATGCCACCTTGTCACAGTCCTCCAGCCCTGTGTCGAGGTGCCACCAGGGCAGGGGACACAGCAGCTGAGTGGACCAGTGGCCCTGGTGTAGTGACAGCTGCCTCGATGCTCATGGTGACCTCTGTGGCCAGAGGCCAGCCCAGGAGCCACTGTCCCTGCTGACAGCACTGGGGTGGGGAGCTCTGGCAGTGCCAGGTCTCCCTGTCTCCTGAAGTCTCTGAGATGGGGAGGGGACACCCCTGGAGTCCCAGTCCTGCTCCTTGCACCCACTGATGTTGTACACCCATCTCTTAGCGCTGCCTGTCACCCCCTGCCCTGGGATCACGTCCCTGGTTCCTGTCAGCTTCCACTGGAAAATAAATTGTTTCCTGGCGTCGTGGCTGCCAGGTCCAGGCCTGTTCCTGCCAGCTCCTGCCTGCGCCTGCCAGCTCCTGCCTGTGCCGTGGACTGCGGACACTGCTTCTGGCACAGATGGGCAGTGTGGCTGGGGCAGCAGCACTGCCAAGGACATAGCGGTGTTGATTGTGGGGTTGGAGCAAGCAGGGGAGTCACTCTGGGACTTTCAGCACCCATCCAGGACTCCCAGCACCCATCCTGCAAGCATTTTCCCATGGGTATTCAATGAGTTTCCCTGTCAGCTCATTGCATGCCATGGGGAATAGTGGTGTTGGATCTTCTCCAATACCACTATGTGGTATTGTGGGTGCTGGTGAAGTAGGGGTCTGGCTGGATGAGTACTGGACATCCCTTTAGGGCTGGCAGGGGCTGTGCAGGCAGATGGGGGGATGCTACCCAACCCACAGCACCCTGATGCCCTCCCCACTGCCACAGGTTCCAGAAACACGTCCACACCTACCGCATCCTGCCAGACGAGGAGGATTTCCTGGCCGTGCAGGTGGGCAGCGTGGGCATGAGACACCCTCTGGCTCATGGGCAGTGGCGGGTCTCCAGCTTGGCAATGCTCAGTGTTGACCTCATGCTGTGAGTTTGCCCATCTCTCTGGCTGTGCAGGGTGGCTGTGCCGGGCTCAGCCCTGGCCCAGTGCCACGCGCGTGCCCGGCAGTGCCGGATGGCTTGGCTGTGCCCGTCTTGGCCAGCCGCAGCACCGGGTATTTTTAAAGCAACAGAACCCTTTTTGTGCTGGCCAGGCAGGCAGGAAAACCTGCCCCTGGGAGGGAGAAGGCCGAGGGATGGCTGCTGCCTTCACCCTGCCAGCCCACCTACCAGCCCTGCAGGTGGCACCACGGCACTGTGCTGTTGCACTGGGCCCTGCTCCCCACCGTGGAGCTGTGGGGTCAGCCCCCCATCCTCCTTGGGGGTGCCTGCATGGAGGGATTCCTGCATGGTGGTATCTCTGCATGGGAGGATCCCTGCATGGGAATCTCTGCATGAGGGGTTTCCTTTCATGGAAACATCCCTGCATGGTGGCAGCTCTGCATGAGGGGGTCCTTGCATGGTGTTATCCCTGCCTGGGGGTCCCTACATTGTGGTATCCCTGCCTGGGGAGATTCTTGTTTGGGGACATCCCTGCTTGGGGACATCCTGTTGTGGGTGTCCCTGCATAGTGGCTGGATTCCTGCCAGGAGGGATCCCTACCTAGGGGTCCCCGCATGGTGGCATCCTTGCATGGTAGGTTCCCTCCTTGGTGGTGTCTCTACTTGGGGAGGCCTGGTGATGCTGGCTGCAGGTGCTGATGGCCGCGGTGTCCCCATGTCCCTGCAGACGTCACAGGGGGTGCAGGTGCGGCGCTTCAAGACGCTCAGCGAGCTGATTGCCCTGTACCTGCAGCCCAACCAGGGGCTGGTCTGCACCCTGCTCTTCCCTGTCGAGAGGGAGAAGGAGAAGGAGATCGTGGAGGACAGGGACTACTCAGGTATGGCAGGGCAACATAGGTGGGTGAACAAGGTCCTGAGACCCCTGGGGTGGCGATGACTGCTCCCCTCATTGCCCCGCTGCAGATGGAGAGGATGACAAGCCGCCATTGCCACCACGCTCCGGGTCCACCAGCTTCTCCGGCACCTCAGCGGGGCTCAGCCCCACCAGCCTGGGACCAGCTGTGCCAGAGGGGCCAGTGGAGAGGTGAGGGTCTATCTGTCTCCTGCCTGTCCCCTGTCTGTCCCCTGCTCCTCCCTGCTGGTTCTTACCACCTGGATGCTTTCCCTGCAGCACCAATGGGCTCAGCAGCATCTCCCATGAGTATCTGAAGGGCAGCTACACCCTGGACCTGGAGGCGGTGAAGGGAGGGGCCAACAGCCTCCCCCACCTCAACAAGACCCTCGTTGCCTCCTGCAAGAGGCTGCACAGGTGAGTGCTTGATGCTGGGACTGATGGACAGATGAAGGGATATCTGTGCCACTCACTGAGCCGGCTCCTCTTGCCCCTCCAGTGAGGTGGACAAGGTGCTTGCAGGGCTGGAGATCCTTTCCAAGGTATTTGACCAGCAGAGCTCCCCCATGGTCTCCAAGATCCTGCAGCAGGTGAGGGGAATATGGGAGCACAGCAATGGCAACCCCCCAGCATGGACCATGCCCACAGACCCTACCATGGCACCATTCATGGTGGGAAAGCCTGTGGAGAAACACCCGCCATCCTGCCTCATCCCAGGGTGCCAGTGGGTCCTGCCAGTCAGGGTGGGGGAAGGCTCTGGGGTGGGTTTGGGGGTCACATCCCAGTGCTGGGGTGAGCTGCTGGTGGTTCCAGACGGCAGGGCAGAGCGGAGAGCAGGAGCTGGAGAGCCTGGTGCTGAAACTATCTGTGCTGAAAGATTTCCTATCCTCCATCGAGAAGAAGGTGAGGCTGGGGATGCAGGGGTGGATGTCCTGATGGGGTGTCCTGAAAGGTCTGGATGAACTGGAGGGACTGTGGGGCTGAGGGCACTGGTGGGACTGGGGCAGCTGACAGGGATTGCTGGGCTGGTGGAGCTGGGAGGCTGGGGGCCTGGGGTGAGTTTTTGGGATTGAGGCACCAGTGGGACTGGGGAGGGCCAGTGGAGGTGGCACTGGTAGGGCTGAGGGGGCTGGTGGGGCCTTGTGGACTGTGAGGGCTGGTGGGGCTTGGAACACTGGTGGGCCTGGAGGCATTGGCTGGGGAGACTGGTGAGCTCTCGGCTGACCCTGCTGGGGGCTCTGGCAGGCACTGAAGGCCCTGCAGGAGATGAGCTCGGCCACCCCTGCCACCCCTTCCCAGCCCCTCTCCCGCAAAGCCAAGAGCATCCCAGTGCAGACCTTCGAGGTGAGCCCTACCCTACCCCCTGCCCTGCTCAGTTTTGGAGTTTTGAAGGGATTTCAGCAACAACGGAGTGGCTCCAGTGTGATACTGAGGGCACAGAGCCCTAGGTGTCTCTGGGGGAGGCCAGGTGCCAGATTGGGTGCTAGGGTGTTCCCTGTGTCCTCCCTCATCCCAGTGTCCCCTGGCAGGTGAAGCTGGATATCACCCTGGGGGACTTGACCAAGATTGGGAAGTCACAGAAGTACACGCTGAGCGTGGACGTGGAGGGGGGGAAGCTAGTGGTGCTGAAGAAGCAGAAGGACTCCCAGGAGGACTGGAACACCTTCACCCATGACAAGAGTGAGTGGGGAGGCATCCAGGGGGCCCCATCACCCGTGGGACAGCCTTTGCGCTGGGGAGCATCCCTGTGGGGCTCAGTGGTAGGCTGGAAGTGGTGGGGTTTCCTCATGCCAGGGGTGTCCCTATCCTTGCGGCATCCCAAAGCATGGACTGGGAGGGTTCCAGCACCCAGCTGGCACCCAGCACCCTCCCAGCTCTCACCATTCCTCCCCAGTCCGGCAGCTGATCAAGTCACAGCGGGTGCAGAACAAACTAGGCATCGTTTTTGAGAAGGAAAAGGATAAAACACAACGGAAAGACTTTGTTTTCGTCAGTGCCCGGGTGGGTAATGCTCAGCTGGGGGTGGGGGAGGACAACGGGTCTCTTGCGGGGATGGGGTGGGGCAGGATTTAACCCCTGGGCCCTGGTGGGGCTTGGGGATGGGTGCTGAGTACCGGTGCCTGGTGGCTGGGTGATGTCCCTAGGGTAGTCCCCCACGCCCAGAAGGTGCCAAGTTTGGCTGAGCCAAAGCAGGGGGGCTGGAGGAGGGTTGTGGGGATCCCCTCTTATCCCCCTCACTGCGTCCTCCTGCAGAAGCGTGAGGCTTTCTGCCAGCTCCTGCAGCTGATGAAGAACAAGCATTCTCACCAGGATGAGCCTGACATGATCTCCATCTTCATTGGCACCTGGAACATGGGTGAGAGGGGCTGGGGACCGCCTGTGGTGGGGTGTCAAGGCCCTCGGGTCTCCCCTAACTGTGCTGTCCCCCCTGCAGGCAGCGTTCCCCCCCCCAAGAACATCAACTCGTGGTTCACCTCCAAGGGGTTGGGCAAGACCCTGGATGAGGTGACGATGGCCATCCCACACGACATCTATGTCTTCGGCACCCAGGAAAATTCCCTGGGAGATAAGGAGTGGGTGGATTTTCTGCGCACTGTTCTCAAGGACTTCACAGAGGTTGAGTACCGCCCGGTAAGAGCCAGGATGTCCAGGGGATCCTGGGGGCTGTGGGGTGCAGGCACTGATGGGTGGTGGAGATATGTGGTGCTCAGTGTCCTGGGGGTGTCTGTGCTCTGACTCTGTGACACTGGCTGTTCAGGGGTGCTCTCATGGTGCTGGGTGGCTGTGGGTGCTCCAGGTCTGCTGACACTAGGTATTTTGGGGTGCTCTCTTGGTAGCTGGGTAGCTGTGAATCCTGATTGATGGTGGTGGGATTCCCTGGGGAACAGCCCTTGGTGGGAGAGGCTAGAATGAAGTGGTAATGAGCATCCCCTGTGGATGCACCAGAGGGGCCCCCATGGCCCCGGGGGCCCCAGCATATGCTGGCAGGGGGCTGAGGGTGCTGGGGCCCACAGGTGGCCATGCAGTCCCTGTGGAACATCAAGGTGGTGGTGCTGGTGAAGCCAGAGCATGAGAACCGCATCAGCCACGTCAGCACCTCCAGCGTCAAGACAGGGATCGCCAACACCCTGGGTAGGAGCACAGGAGGGCATAGGGGGACACAGCGAGTGTGCACTGCAATGGGAGGGTCCTGGGATATCTGCATTGCCTTGGTCGGGTTCTATTGTTGCATGCGTTGCATGAGGAGGAGTCTCAGCATGTGTATCTTGCATGATGAGGAGTCCTGGTATGTGTGCATTGCATGGGGAGGGGTCCCAGTGTGTGTGTCCTGATGTGTGTTGCACATGGAGGGGTCCCAGAGCACGTGTGTTGCATGAGGAGGGGTCTCTGTGTGTGTTTCACGAGAAGGGCTTTGTGTGCAGTCCACGGAGAAGGCTCTGGGAATGTTTGTGTTGCATGAGGAGGCTCTGGACCAGTGTGCTTTGCACGAGGGGAACTCTGCGGGGCTGTGTTTCATGAGGAGGACTCTGGGTGTGTGCCAGGCTGCACATGCCCATGCCAGCTGGCTGGGTGGGGACTGTACCCCATCACCGTGCCCTGGGGCCAGCTGGGTGCCCATCTCCTAGGTAGGGTCAGGGGTGCCTGATCCCATCCCATGTGCCCATGTCCTCACAGGGAACAAGGGTGCTGTGGGCGTCTCCTTCATGTTCAATGGCACCTCCTTTGGCTTTGTCAACTGCCACCTCACCTCTGGCAATGAGAAGACAGCACGGTGAGCATCACCACCCTGGGCTGGGCTGGGAGGGGGCTGTCACCCCTGCTCCCATGTCTATGATACCCTGTCCCCGTGCCCCCTGCTTCAGGAGGAACCAGAACTACCTGGACATCCTGCGCCTGCTCTCACTGGGGGATAAACAGCTGAGCTCCTTTGACATTTCCCTTCGCTTCACCCACCTCTTCTGGTTTGGGGACCTCAATTACCGCCTGGACATGGACATCCAGGTCAGGGGAAGGGGGTGGGGCGTAGGGGTGTCAGAGTCCCCTCCATCAGCCCAGTGCCAGCCCCTTTGTCCGCGCAGGAGATCCTCAACTACATCAGCCGCAAGGAGCTGGAGCCGCTGCTGAAGGTGGATCAGCTCAACCTGGAGAAGGAGAAGCACAAGGTGTTTCTGCGCTTTGGTGAGGACTGGGGGACTCTGTGAGGGTCTAGGGGTGCAGCCCCTGCTGTCGGGACTGTCCTGACCCCGTGCTGTCCCTGCAGGTGAGGAGGAGATCACCTTCCCCCCAACCTACCGCTATGAGCGAGGCTCCCGGGACACCTACGTCTGGCACAAGCAGAAGCCCACGGGGGTAGGTGGTGGGGCAGGGGGGAGTCAGGGGAGTGGAGGACACCCTGTCATGAACCTCCCGTCACTCCCCACCCCTGCCAGGTGCGTACCAATGTGCCATCCTGGTGCGACCGCATCCTCTGGAAGTCCTATCCCGAGACTCACGTCAACTGCAACGCTTATGGTGAGCAGTGTGACCACCCCCAGCACCCTCATCCCCGTTCTGGGGACAGTCCCTCCTCCATCCTGACTGCTTCCCCATCTCCACTGGCTGCAGGGTGCACAGATGACATCGTCACCAGTGACCACTCGCCAGTCTTCGGCTCCTTCGAGGTGGGAGTGACATCCCAGTTCGTTTCCAAAAAAGGTGCCTGTGCCCAAGGGCATACCTCACTGTCCCCTGCCCCGCTGTTGTCCCACCTCTCCCTCTGAATGGGGAGGTCCCAGGGGGATTCCAATTCCTTGCCTCTCCATGGAGGGCTCTCCAAGTCCTCAGAGCAGGCGTACATTGAGTTTGAGAGCATAGAGGCCATCGTGAAAACATCCAGCCGTACCAAGTTTTTCATCGAGTTCTATTCTACCTGCCTGGAAGGTGAGGGCTGGGATGGCAGTGGGGGGTCCCAAAGGGCTTGAGATGAGTCCCAGGAAGCTCATGGGGTCCCAGGAGGCTGATGGGGTGATGCCATGTCCTGTTACCACCACAGAGTTCAAGAAGAGCTTTGAGAATGACAGCCAGAGCAGTGACAATATCAACTTCCTCAAGGTGCAGTGGTCATCCCGGCAGCTTCCCACGGTGAGGAGGGGCTAGGGTCTGACAGGGATGGGTGCTGAGGAGAGCTGCAGACAGGCAGACTCCCACTCAGTGCCAACACCCCATCCCCTCGGCCACAGCTGAAGCCCATCCTCTCCGAGATTGAGTACCTGCAGGACCAGCACCTCCTGCTCACTGTCAAATCCGTTGACGGTTACGAGTCCTATGGTGAGTGTCCATTCCAGCACTGCGCCAGCACCAAGCGTCCATGGGGTGCAGATCCCCAACTTCCCCCACTGTCACTCCCAGGGGAGTGTGTCATCGCCCTGAAGTCGATGATCGGCAGCACAGCGCAGCAGTTCCTCACCTACCTGTCCCACCGCGGTGAGGAAACCGGCAACATCCGCGGCTCCATGAAGGTCCGAGTGCCCACGGAGCGCCTGGGCACCCGTGAGAGGCTCTATGGTGAGGACCCTTCACCCTGGGGGAAAATGTGGGGACAGGACTCCACTGCTGAGCCCCTGATCCCTGACAGAGTGGATCAGCGTCGATAAGGATGAGACAACAGCCGGCAAAGGGAAGGTGCCACTAGCTGCCAGAGCCACCCAGGACTATGCCAAGTAAGGGGGACAGGGTTTGGCAGGGTGGGGGGTACTAGTTCCTGGGAGTCAGGAGGCCTCAGGGATTCACCTGAGCACAGACACTGCTCAGAGCATCCCTCTGGGTTGGTGTGTGGGATGTGACTGGGAACAGTCCTGATGCCAGTTCTGTGCTACACAGGGCAGGGATGGGGCTCTGAGCCTCAGAATGTGATGCTGGCTGTGTTTTGATGGCTGAACCCCATCCTGGAGGGCAGAGCCTGATCCTGAGGATCTGAGTCCTGACCTGGGCTGCTGTGACCCATCTCATGGGGTCTGAACCTTGTCCTGGGTGATCTGAACCCTGTTGCAGAGGTTCAAGCCCCATGGGGCATCCAACGCCTCTTGTTGCCAGGTCTGTGGGACGGAAGCCCACCGGTGCTGAGCCCCCCACCACCATCCTCATGAAGCTCCCGGAGGAGCCCGAGAAGAGCAGCAACACAGCAGCACCACGGCCCTCTGCTCCACACCGCGGCACTCCCAGGGACGAGGCCACCCCAAGCCGGTGAGGGAGTATGGGGAGGGCTGGGCAGGGGGTGTGATCTGGGGGTGCCATGCTCACCCCTGTGCCCACAGGTCCAAGGCAGAGGCAATGCCAGAGCTGTCGGGGGGTCCCCTGAAGAACAGCTTCAACAACCCGGCATACTACGTGCTGGAGGGGGTCCCCCACCAGCTGCTGGTGCCGGGGGATCCCGGCAAGCCCCCCAAGGCCAAGGTGCCGGAGCGCCGCCCATGCCCCTCAACGTGCCGTGGTGGCGAGAGTGATGAGGAAGAGGACCTTGGCACCCTCAACCTGCCGCCACCAGATTTTCCCCCCCCACCACTGCCACGGGAGCTGGAGCTCCCCCCAAACACCTTCTTTGGCACCCCCAAGGAGCTGCCAGTGTCCACTGGGTGTGAGGAACCCAAATCCCACCCTGCTGCCTTCAGCGAGGCTCCCCTGCCGAAGCTGCATCCCCGTCCACCCCCAGCTGCTGGGGCTGGATTTGGGATAGAGGGGGCTGGTGGGATGCCTGCAGTTGGGGGACTGCCTGCAGTTGGGGGGCTGCCGACTCCCGGGGGGCTGCCTGGTGCCGGGGGGCTGCCAGGAGGGCTGCTGGATGACCGCTCTTGCTCAGTGCTGCAGATGGCCAAGACTCTGAGTGAGGTGGACTACGGGGGTGGGAAGGGGAGGGTGGTGCCTCCCCCACCACTGCTGGCCAAGGGGGGGCTGCCTTCCCGCTGCCTGCACCCCGACTATGGCCGCCCCCTTGCCTTCCCTCCCCGCTCCATCCAGGAGAGCATCCAGGAGGATCTGGCTGAAGAGGTGGGTGATGCAGAGTGCGTGGGGGTCAGGGTGCTGAGGCTCCTCAGCACCTCAGTCGGGGCTCCCTTTGTGGGGCCCCATGGTGCTGAAGCTGTTGGGGTGCAGGCGCTGGGCCGTGGCGTGGGCGCCATGCCCGGTGTGGGCGAGTGGCTGCGGGCACTGGGGCTGGAGCGGTACGAGGAGGGGCTGGTGCGCAATGGCTGGGATGACCTGGAGTTCCTCAGGTGAGCAGCCCCCCAAAACGGTGGGGAGGGACCCCCACCCACTCCCACCACCAGCCTGGCCAACCCTGGTGGGTCCATGTCCTCCCCAGGGGTCATAGTGATGCCCGGGTCCTTGGGAGGTCTGTGGGGGTGCTGCCCTTGATGGGGCACTGTCCTTGGGAGGTCCCTGCTGCCCCTGGAGGTCCCCACTGCCCCCAAAGATGCCTTGCTGCTCTGGGGGAGCCCATTGCTTCCAGGCATCCCTGCTGCCCTGGGTGTCTCAGCTGCTCCTGAGGTGCCCTTTGCCTCTGGGTGTCCCCAGTTCCCCCCGAGGGTTACAAAACCCCACTGCAGGGATAAGATGAAGCCTGGTAGGCACACAGCAACCCGAGTGGGGGCTCTAGCACCCCTGAGTTGGGACCACACCTGGGCTGGATTGCCCCTCTCCAAGACTGGGGTACCCTTTGGGAGCAGAGAGCCCCACATTTGTGCTTCATTCCCAGTGACATCACGGAGGAGGACCTGGAGGAGGCTGGAGTGCTGGAGCCTGGCCACAAACGCGTCCTTCTGGAGAGCCTGCAGCTCCGCAAGTAACTGCCACTGCACATCCAGCATCCCGTGCATCCCATGACCCAGTATCCCAGATCCTGCGGCTGCACATCCTGCATCCTGTGGCCCAGCATCCCAGATCCTGCAGCCATGCATCCCAGATCTTGCAGTCGTGTGTCTGCGGCCCAGCATCCTGCATCCCACAGATGCACATTCTGGATCCCATGGCTGTGCGTTCTGCATCCTTCTGCCACGTATCCTGGACCCCGTGGTCCAGTATCCTGCAGCTGAGCATCCCAGATCCTGTGGCCATGTGTCCACAGCCCAGCGTCCTATGACCACATATCCTGGGTCCCATGGATGTGCATCCCATATCCTGCAGCTGTGCATCCCATATCCTGCAGCTGTGCATCCTGCATTGTGCAGCTGAGGATCCTTCATCCCACAGTCCCACATCCCGCATCCATTCATCCCACCATCACCAGCAGCCAGCGGGACCCCCACAGCCCTCCCCCCACCCTGGATGCGGGGTAATGAGGTGGGAAGGGGGGAGTGGAGGGACAGTGGGGTGGTGGGTCCTGGTCAGATAATTTCACATGAGAGTCCCTATGGGGTACCCTCACTTTTAAGTTATTTTTTATTTATTGGGAGAAGGGATGGGGGAAGGGTTGTCTGGGAAGAACCTTTGGGACCCTGGCTCCCCCTATGGCTGCTCACAGCTAGGAGGAGGAGAAGGAGGCTCTGAGCAAAGTCATGTCTCAACTCAAGTGCCTTCATGATGCCTAGACTGGGATGGGGTGGGATGGGACGGGATGGGATAGGTTGGGATGGGAGAGCTCAGCCAGCCCCCAGAGACAACACCAGGCAGAGGTCAGGGTCCCCATCCCCACCTCTGAGGATCCTGTCCTCACCCTGAAGGCCCCATCCTCGCTCTGAAGGTTCCTGTCTTCACCTTGGGCATCCCTGTCCCCACCCCAGGGCACCCATCCCCCACCCCCAAGGGTCCCTGGCCCCAGCGTGGATGTCCCATTCCCATCCTGGATGATCTCTGTCCCCACCCAGGGGGTGCCTGTCACCATCCCTGGGGGTCTCGTCCCCTTGCTGTAGGTCCCTGTCTCGGCTCCAGAAGATCCTTTCCCCACCCCACCCTGATGATCCCCATCCCTGCCCTGGATGTGCTGTCCCCATCCCTGGGGATTCCTGTCCTCACCCATGGGTCCTGTCCCCATCTCTGGGGCTCTCATCTCCACTTCAGGTGTCCCTGTCACCACCCTGGGTATCCCTGTCCCCATCTCTGGGGCTCTCATCTCCACTTCAGGTGTCCCTGTCACCACCCTGGGTATCCCTGACCCTATTCCTGGGGGTCCCATCCCCACAATGGGGGTCCCTGTTCCCACCCTGGGGGGTCCTGTCCCCACCCTCATCCCCAGGGGTCCCACCCCCGCCCTGAAGGTCAGTCCCACCCAGAGGTTCCATCCCCAGGGATCCTATTCTCCTCGTTCTGGAGATTGCATCCCCACCTGAGTGGGTGCTCTCCCCACCCCAAGGGTCCCTGCCCCCACCACAGAGGTCCCATTCCAACGTGAGGGGGTCGTCCCCATCCCCATCCTGGGAGTGCCTGTCCCCATGCTGGGAGTCCATTCCCAGCCCGGGAATCCTGCCGCAGCAGAGCCAGATCAGTGCCTTCCCCCAGAGCCCACCCCACACCATCAGTGCCTCCAGGGTGCATCCCACACTCCCACCCAGTTTGCCCATTAAGTACTTGCTGGGTCCGTCCCCCCCACGGGTTTGTGTTGCCCGTGGGGGCAGTGGGGCTGGCAGCCGGGACCCTTTGTGGGTGCTCAGCCCCCAATCTTGCCAGGTATCCTTCCGGGGGGGGGCCCAGGTTGGGGGTCCCCAGGAAAGGGGTCCCTCGACCATACCTTCTCCACTGGGATGCCCCCCAGACTCTTCTTGTCCCCAGGGGGGATGGGGGTGATGCTACCCCTAGACTCCCCATCCCCGCACTCCGGCTGAGATGAAGGATGGGCCAGGCCCCCCCAGCATCCCCCCTCTGTTTGTTACTGGGGTGTCTGGTGTGTACTTTCCCCCACTAAACCCCTATCTTGTTGTGCCCTGTGTTTAGAGGTTTTTGGTAAATCTGGCGTGATTTTTGTCATGTTTCCTGCAATGGGTGTGGTGGAGCTCTCAATATGGGGAGGGGGTGGAGGGTCTGGAAGGGTCTGGGGAGGGGGGCAAGATGGGGAACCAGGGTGAGGAAATGGATTGCAGCATGATCTCTGACCCCTCAAGCTGGCTGTTCTGGTCCCAGCAAGGTGGGTTCCAGGTCCCTTGCCCCCTTCTTGTCCGCCTTGGGTACCTCAGACCGCTCCGTGAACAGCCTGGTGTGCTCCTTGTCACCATCCCAATGACCCCAAGACCTTCTTCGTCATCACCTCCGCAAAGGGCCCCTAGAGGCTGAGAGGGCTGTGTGTGGCATCCCTTTCTTCATCCCACTTGAGGGGGCTTCCCATGGGGTGCCCCCTCAACTTCCTGCGGCTGCTTGGGGGTCTTTGAATGGGGGACACCTAAAATAATCCCTAAGGTGCTGGGTATGTGGTATCACGTGGAGGGTTCTGATGGGTTTCAGAGGGTTTAGGGGTGGGGGCTATGCAGTCCCCCCACCCCTGCAGCCCTTGTTGGGGGTGGGGTGTGGCAAAGGCTGGGGGCCAGCAGCAGCATCAATAAATTAAGTTTTATTTGGATTAGTGGCATTTGCAAACATGGGAAATAAATTACAGAATGGTTAAAAAAACAAAAGTGGGGAACCCACCTCGGGGGGACTAGGAGGGATAAAGGGGGAACAGGGACACATGGATGGGCTGCCAGCATGCTCACCATGCCATGAAGCCCACCACCATGGCAGCACAGGTGTAGTGGCTGGCTGGGCATGAGGGGCCCGCCAGCACCCAACCCCCTGTGGACCCTGTGGGAGGTCACAGGGATGTACTGGGGGGTCCCAGCTGCACCCATGCCAGCTCCAGTAGGAGCTCCCAACCTGCTGCTGGCAAGGGGCCGTGGCTACTCCGAGGCATCCCACTGGCTGCTCCGGGGCGTCCATCCCACAACAGCCCCTTCAGGGGGGCCACCTCACCCCCAGCAATTCTGGTGCCCTGTCCCCACTGGGCAATGCCTGCAGCAATGCAGGTGAATGCTGAACGTCCCAGCCCTGCGTTTATTCCCCAAAATCCTGGGGAGGGAGGGGTGTCTTCTTCCTGCCAGGGTGCTGCTCGAGGGGACTCCATGTCAGCAGACAGGATTTGGAGGTTATCACCCCCTTCCCACACCAAGTGGCGTCTCCATGCTGGACTCTCCGGCACTGCCCACCCCGTGGCCCCCAGAGCCCCCCCATAAAGTGCTTCCTCGCCCCTAGGCCAGCGGCACAGCCCACTGGG
>VZRN01002234.1:176599-243656 GCA_013397935.1 Dasyornis broadbenti
CCATCCCCCCACCCCCCTGCAGGGACCAAGGCAAAGGCTTTCGCCCCTTTCAGCTGCACCAGAGGGGGATGTGCAAAGGGAGGATGGGGGAGATTTGGGGAGGATTTGGCGGGATTTGGGACATTTTCAAGACAAACACTTTCACTAAGGATTTAAAAATCTAATTGTGCCCAATGAAGGGCTTTGGGCCCCTCAGGGGGCCGGGGGAGGGCGGGAGGGGGAAAGAACGGACTCTGCCTGGGTCCTGTGGGATTGGTTCGAACCTGTCTTGCACCACGTCCTGCCCTGTATCCAACCCCGCATCCTGTCCCACCTTCTCGCCTGTATTCTGTTCCATCTCCTGTCCTGACCTGTGTCCTTCCCCATCTCCTGCCCTGCATCCTGCCCTGTGTTTTGCCCGATATCCGGTCTTGTGTCCTGTGCCACATCTTGCCCCATCTCCTGCCCTGTCTCTTGGCCCATGCCCTGCCATCTGTTGTGCCCTATGCCCTAGCCCATGCGCATCCTGCATTCTGCCCCTCGTCTTAAGCCACAAAGGGTCCTGTTCCCTCCTGGACTCCGTTCCGTGGGAACAGCCCCCCACTGCCCCCGGCTGGGTCATCTCTGTGTCCGCTCCCCCGCCCGAGCCCGCGGGCCCCCGGTGGGTGCTGGTGGTGCCCCCCCGCGCCCACCCCAGCTGTGCGGCCGAGCGGGCAGGTTGCTAAACAAGTTAATTCGATCAGGGCGTGGGGCTGGCGCGGAGCGAGGCCCCACTGTCGGGCTGCTGGAGCTGTGAAAAGTTAATTCAATTAAATTTTCTCTCTAAACTAATTAGGCAGCAATCTGCCACGCAAGGAGCTGCTGGTGCTACCCAGAGCCGGGGAGAGCCGGGAGGGCGAGGAGGAGGAGGGAGATGTAGGGGGAGAACAGAGGGAGGGGAACATGGAGTGGAGTGGGATGGGGCACAGCTGGGGGGTAGAGCCAGGGAGCTGTCCTGCATCCCCACGGCTCCCGTGGGATGTGGATGTGGGTAATCCCTGTGGATTGCAGTGGATGAAGGGAGATAGGAGCTGGCAGCAGGGTGTCCAGCTGTCCCCAGTGCTGCCGAATGGGGAGGGGGATGGAGGCTGATACCCCCTGCCCCCAAAACGGATAGCATGGGAGCGGGGAGGGCTGGGCAATGTGCAAGAGATGGTGACAGGGACCCCTGTCCCACCATCCCATTGTGTGCTGAGGGCTGCCTGTAGCTTGGGGCTATGTCCATGTGCTTGGGTGGGCTGGGGTCCTTCCAGAGCTGGTGGGGCTCCCTCTCCAATGGGACCTCCTCTGATAGGGCTGCTCCAAAGGGACCAGTCTGGCGGGGGACTCCTTCCAATGAGTCTCTTTGATGAATGGACCTCCTCTGATGGAACCCCTCCAATGGGTCCCATGACAATGGGACCCTTTCTGATGGGACTCCTCTGCAGGATCCCCTCTGGTCACACCCCAGATTCCCCCAGCTCCAGCCCCAGCTTGGTTGGGGTGATAGCACCCACCTCATCATCCCCATATCTCTCACACTCTCCAGCCTTCACTGCCCCATGGAGTCCCCCAGGTTATATGCCAAGGGGTCCTGGTGTGGTACCCCCAGCCTCACAGCACAGTAGTGCCAGAGGCCTCTATCCACTGCCACATTGTTCCTGGGCACAAAGCTGGGGTGCTCCAGGGTGTCTGTAACCCCCACACTGGTGGCATCCTCTGCCCTGACCAGATTAGGAGCCAGCATGGGGTTAGGGTGCACAGCCCAGTGGTTTTTCCTCCAGATCCCATGCTCCCAGGCACTCTTCCCAGCAGTGGGAGCCCATTTACCTGTGTTGGCACCAAGAAAACCACCTCAAAGGGTTAAGGAGGGCCCTGACTCCTGCCTGTGGGGCTATGATCAATGGGGCTGGCACAGCTTGGCATGGTGTGACATGGCATGGTGGAGGGTGGTACAGTGTGGAATGGAATGGCGTGGCATAGAACAGGATGATGTAACTTGGCATGACATAGAGTGACCTGGCACAGCATGACATGGCACAATATGGCACGGCACAGTGTGATGGCATAGAATGGTGTGACATGGCGTGACTCAGCACCGCATGGCACGGCAGGGTGCACACCTGTACCCCTGTGTGCACCTGAGCACACACCCAAGGGCACACCCCAGTGAACAGCTGTGCTCAGAGGTGCACACCCATGCACACATGTACATTACACCTTTGTGCTCCCATGCACACACGTGCAGAAATCACTGCACGCCTCAGTGCACACCTGTGTGCCTCTGTGGAAGTGAATCTGATCTTGAGAGACTCCAGCAGAGCCTGGTGACACTCCCAAACCCGCCAAGGATGGGATCATGCTCCAGCCCCTGGCATTAAGCCAGGAAAAAGCTACTGGGATAGGAAGGGGGTTCAAGGCATCCACCACCAAACCTCCTCGTATCCCCGGAAGACAAGAACCAGCACCAGCACCAAATCCCCACAGGGACATTGGGGTAGGGGGCAACAGTGGGATAGGGATCCTGTCTGCATTCCAAGGGACAGTGTCTTGGGGCTTATTAATCCTAGGGGGCTCGATCTCCATATGTATTTCATTTTCTACCCTTAAAAACCCATGGCCAGGGTGGCCCCAGTAGTGACCATGTCTCCTATTCCACCATGAGCAGCTCTCTGAAGGAGCGACCATTAGAGGGGCCACAGCCTCTGTGTCCCCATGGGGACAAATTGGACAGCTCAGTTCCACCTGAGATATTAAATGTTTCCTGGAAGAAGGTAATGAGAAGATTCAGCAAGGGGTTTGCACCAGAATGTCACCTGGCTGGACTGGGGAGATGTGACAGTGGGGCCCAGCTCCTAGTGGTGTTCCCTGCTCTTGGTGACATTCCTGGCTCCTGGTGATGAGCAGGACACCCAGAAGTGCTCTGGGATGAGGATGGTGGTCCCAACAGCCGCTCCTTCTGGGGACACAAAGGGTTGGATGCGCATAGCATGTTTATTGCCATAAAGAAATGGGGACAATACAGAGCAAGTGCCTGGTGGCTTTTATACTCACACTCAGTTCCCATCCCCCACCTTGCCAGCCCCGCTATACCAGCAAGCCCCATCCCATGGGAATGACAAATCCATCCGGCTCCTGCATGGTCCACAATCCACTTCCCCCTTCCTTAAAAAACTCCAGCATCCTGTGAGACCCCAGAACCCACCACTGACCCATCCCTGGATGGCAGCAGGGCACCTCATCACCCACAGATACATCACCAGAGCCCTTCATGCCCACCCCAGGGCAGCTCCTGCCCGTTTCTGTGCCTGTGTCTATATCCAATGGTGGCAGGACTGTGGCTCCGCCTTCTCTGACACTGCTCACTCCAACTCGTGGGGCATTTTATTGCCACCGTAAGTGCCCAGCGCTGCCTACAAGAAGTAAGTGATGTTTTCGGGGTTCAGTGGTGCCTGGATCTCCAGTTTTCGGGCCTTGCTGTCCTTCTCTACGATCTCCAGCCGCAGGGTTGGCACTTTGGATTTTTCTGTGCCGGGGGAAGACCCCTCTGTGGTTTTCAGCAGCTGCTTGTCCGAGTCCTCCACGGTGATCCTGAGGGTGCAGCCCCGTGGCAGCAGGTCCTGCTCATAGGCAGCTGCCAGCTGGTTCACCACTCGCCGCTCCACCTGAGGGACAGACCAGATCCTGACAGGAAAACCCTGTGGAAAGCCTCCCAAGGAGATGGCCAGCTCATTCCCACCCTCAGGTAGTGCAGAATCATGCAACCGTTTCCTCATCCCACTTACTCCCTGTCTCTGGAGTGTGGGTGTGCCGCTTCCTGCCCCAGACCATGGACATCTCCCCAGAGATGAGAAGGGTCAGACCCACAGTCATGAAATCATGGAAGGGTTTGGGTCGGAAAGGACTTTTAAAGTTCATAACATTTCATACCCCTCTGCCATGGGCAGGGATCTCTTCCACTAGACCAGGTTGCTCCAAGCCCTGCCCAGCGTGGCCTTGAATAGTCCCAGGGATGGGGCAGCCACAGCTTCTCTGGGCAGTCTGTGCCAGGGCCTCACCATCCTCACAGACAAGAATTTCTTCCCAATATCCCATCTAACCCTGTCGTCTGGTAGCGTGAAGCCATTCCCCCTTAACCTATTACTCCAGGCCCTTGTCCAAAATCATCTCCAGCTGCCTTGGAGCTCCTTTTGGTACTGGAAGGGGCTCTAAAGTCTCCACAGAGCCTTCTCTTGTCCAGTTTGAACACCCCCAACTCTCCCAGCCTGTCTCTAGAACAGAAGGGTTGCAGCCCTCAGAGCATCTCCATAACATCCTCTGGATTTGCTCCAGTGACTCCATCTCTCTTTTGATGCCTTTCCAGTCCTGGCTCTCCCCGAGGCTGGAGGTGACAACATGAACTTCACCCCAACTTCCCTCTTGCCTTCACCTCGTGTTTGATGGAGCGGGCACCATAGTGAAGGTTGTAGCCATCGGCCAGCACGTCCATGACCTCCCTGTCCCACAGCAGTGTGATGTTGTGCCTTGCCTTGGCCTGCCAGGGTGGGAGGGGAGGAAGAGGAAGAAAAGTTATGGATACCCTCCAGCACCCTTCTCCTTGAGCAGTGAGGACACAGCACTGGGGTGCTGAGAAGGGCTGAGCTCCACCAGGCCAGCTCCACCACAACAAAGGGACCCCAAAATCCCATTTAGCCCCTAGAGAGCTCAGATGTGCAAAGACCAATTAGACAAGGCAGCCTGGTGCTCATCCCTGCTCCAGTCTGCAAGGAACTATCTCTGCTGCTTCCAGAGATCCTGACACTCCCCACCACCCCAAGTTCAACAGCTCATATGATGATGGTAAAGATACACATCATTGTGTCCACCCCAGGATAGATTTATTCTAAGAATAGACTTATTCTTAAGTCCCCTCTAAAGCCATTGATGTTTTTTTACCTTTTTGGCCCAAAAATTGAGCTCCTTGTTGACCAGCTGGATGAGCTCTGAGTGGCAAAAAGGGAGAAAATAGACGATTTCATTGATCCTCCCCAGGAATTCATCCCGTCTGAAGTGAGCCTGCAGGGACAAGGGAGGAGGTCAGCAGGGAGAGGGGTGGTGACCCCGATGGGAACAACAGTGAGAGTGGCACTGCAGAAGGAGCTCCCCAGGGATCATCCCACCTCCCACAGCTCCCAGCAGCCATCTGACCCCACACGCCATGGAGCTGGACAGCACCCTGAGGTGCTTCAGAAACATCTCAAAGAAACTGAAGGTCAAGGGGATATCAGTGCAGTCAGTTTTTCCTGACTTTGGGAGAGCAGAGAATCCCCAAATCACGCTGCAGCACTTCCTGTCCTGTGTCCCCTTCCCACCCCGCATTGTGGCTCTGCTCCAAGAGTAAAGAAGCTGGGATTTATTTGTGCTATGCTCTGATCTTGCTGAAAGGTCCCTCCAACATTTTTAGTGGGATTACATCCCTTCTTTCATAGCTGGGAGAGAAATGCAGGGAAGGAATCTGGGACCAAAGCTCAGGATACCTGAAACATGAGCCATGAAAACACTGTCCATACCTTCAAGATGGGGCGAATAACCTTTTCTTTGAACTGCTTGGAAATGGTGATCTTGTCGGTCATCTGGACGTCCTCTGGAAGAAAAGTGGATGTGGGGGTATCAGTAGGGACAGTGGGACAGTGGCTTCACCTCTGTCTGGATGAGCTGCAGCTGAGGGTGAGGAAGGGTCTGGGGGGTACTGCAGGACAGAATTGGGACGTCCAGATGTGCCAGCAGTTTACTTTGACAGTAGGGTGTCCCTGCACTTGGCATTGTGGACAGCAGTTCTGGGTATCCTGCGGTGTTCCAGGGGAACATCCTATGCTGATGTGGCTCCCTTGAATGGCCAGAAAGCACTGGCTCTGCCTCTGCTCCCTGCTCTGTG
This sequence comes from Dasyornis broadbenti, assembly GCA_013397935.1. Taxonomy (NCBI): domain Eukaryota; kingdom Metazoa; phylum Chordata; class Aves; order Passeriformes; family Dasyornithidae; genus Dasyornis; species Dasyornis broadbenti. The sequence continues at coordinate 182,511 of VZRN01002234.1, forward strand.
TCCACAGGAGTTGCTCCCAGAGGTTTTGGGAAGCCGAAGTGCCCAGCTGGGCTCCACGGCCACTGATGACCTGACATAGCTCACGGCCCCTCCAGCAAACACCAAAATCATGCTCAGCGTGCTTGCAGTACCGCTCCAGCTGCAGTCTACTTCCCTCCGCTGACTGCAGATGGAGCCAGGGTCTGGCTGCTCTCGAATCGTGGCTCCCAGCTGCTCTGGATGCTTGGATGCAGCATCACCCATCTTCCTCCCAGTGCCACCTTCCTCTTTGTCTTCATCACCCCAGTTCTTCCTACAGCTTCACCCATTCTGTACCCATTCACCTCCATGTGCTGTTTGACACCAGAGTGCTCCCAGGGAGATAAACCCCTGTGCTCTGGATTGGATCCTGGCACGCAGGACAGGGCGGGGGACACAGACCCATGCTGGAAGCCTGTCCCAGCTTTGCAGCTTTGATGAAGATTGCTGCCCCTCACCAGCAGTGGCAGAAGGGGTTCTCAAACTCCACTGGATAGGTGGTTTAGGTTGGAAAAGCCCTCTGAGCCCATCAAGTCCTAGTGTTCCCTCAGCACTGCCAAGCCCATCACTAAACCATGTCCCCAAAAGTGCCACATCTACACGTGTTAAATCTCTCCAGGCATAGGAACTCCACCACTGCCCAGGGCAATGTGTGCCAGGGCTGGACAATCCTTTGGGGAACAGATTTTCCCAACAGCCAACCTAAATCTCTACTGGCATAAATTGAGACTGTTTCCTCTTGTCCTGTCACTTGTTACCTGGGAGAAAAGACTGATAGCCACCTGACTACATCACTCTGTTCAGGGAGTTGTAGGGAGTGAGGAGGTTCCCCACAATGCCTGAAGTGGTGCAGAGTGCTCTGGAATCACCTGATCCAGTTCCAACCCCTCTCTCATGGGCAGGTTGTCAGTAGGTCTGTCCCAGTGTTTTGGCAGAGGAGAACTGGAAAGGCAGCGGAGCCAGCGCTGCTACCAGTATTCCCACTTGCCACGTGTAATATGCTGCTGCCACTGGTAGATGCAGAGCCTGTTGGGGAAGCAGCTCCTTACCTTTATCTTCCCATTTATCTGCCTGCCAGGCACTTTAGTGAATTCCTGCCACAGCATCTCCACACTGAGAGCTCAAGAAATGGGCAGGAGCTCCTCAAAACCCAATTGAGGACAGCTGCTGTGCCCAAATGCCCTCCCCAGCTCCTCTCCTGCTGCAGCCATACTGTCCCAGAAATTAAAATTCAATGCTCTCCTCATTGAGCAGGGAAACATTTGGCATTTTCAAATGTTATTCTGGAAAGTTCAGTTGACAATGTGCTTTGTCCTTTACCCAGCCTGATTGAAGTTTAAAGATTCTGAATTAAGTCAGCGTCGACCACTTCTCCAAAGAACAAGGAAGGGATGGGAGAAAGAAGCTGGAATATAGATTTGATGCCAAAATCTAACATTTTTTCCTGCTCCTGTGGAGCTGATGCAGGAATATGGTGAATCTGAGATGGTACAGGCTGCTGGATACCTTGAGAAAGATGTGGCACCCATACAATTAAGATCATAAAAGGATATTAAAACCCCCAAAGTAAGTTTTTTAAGACTGATGAGAAAAGAAGGGATGCAGACACTGTCCACAGCTGCCTGGTTATCCACAGGCACAGCAGCACCTGATGGAAACAGGTTTTCCCTCTGCTCTGTGTGACAAACACTGCCTAAAAGGGACAGTCCCTGGTGCTAGCATCACCGCTCATCTGTCCACCCTTGGAGTTACCAACAAAGGCACTGGAGGTTGCATATCAAGTTGTTCATTTCCAATCTCAGGGACTGCCCTTGCTCTCCTCATTCCCCTTTTATTACCTAATTCACATTTTGCAAAGTTTTTCTCCAGGAGCCTGATGTATGACATCAGGGCTCCCATTCCTTTTGGGAAGGACTGAGAGGATCTTTAATATGAGCACTTGAACCAGCCACAGTCTTTTGCGGGGAGCATTTGGAAGGGTCCCAAAAGAAAGAGAAGGGTGAGTTGATAAAGAGAACCATGGAATCCCAGAAGAGTTTGGGTTGAGACGGACCTTAAGTTTCAGTCCACCTGCTCTGAAATCCTCATTATTTGAGATTGCAACCCTTAGAGGGAGATTGCATCTTTAAGGCTCTGTCCAACCTCTCAGCCTATCTCATCCTGTACTCACTTCCCTGGAAGTGTTTCAGGCCAGGCTGGATGGGGCTTGGAGCAACTTGGTCTAATGAAAGGTATCCCTGCCCATGGCAAGGGGTTGGAATGGGATGGTCGTTAAAGTCCCTTCCACCTCAAACCCTTCTGTGATTTCATGACTTCCTGGCAGAAGAGCATTCCCAAGTTATGTGGACAAATTAGGACCAGTGGAGAGGGGACTGAAGGGTATGGGTGTGCCCCTTGCAGAGGGATGGCTGAGCTGGTGTCAAACAACATTGTGTTAGGAAGAGAGAGATTCTTTAGGGATTTGGAGATTGAAATACCATTACCTAAGTTTCCTGCGATCCTTTTCTTGCTCATCTCCATGGCCTCTTGCCGGAGCTGCAGTGCATGTTGTGCAATCTCCTCGCTGGCCACGTTGGAGGTCATGATGAAGATGGCATCCTTGCAGTCAATAGTCTTCCCCTTCCCATCTGTCAGCCTGCCCTGCAGTAACACCGAGATGACACCAGCTGTGTCAGAAGGTGCTGGAGGACATGGCCAAACACCAGAAAAAAGAACATGGGCCCTGTTTTTCCCCAGAGTGGATTTAATTTTGAAGGGATGCCCAAGGATTGAGGTGGAAGGAAGCAAGGATGAGGTTGAAGAAGTCCTTTTCTCTCCCAGGAATGGCAGGAACTTGTCCTACACATGGTGCCAGCCTGCCCCATCCAGAACAGAACTGATGGAAGCACTGGGAGATGTCTTGCCAGGAGGAGGGTTGGGGCAGTCCATGTCCTTGTTCAGCCTGGAGAAAGGAGGCTCAGGGGAGACCTTCTCATCCTCTACAACTCCCTGACAGGAGGCTGTATCTGGGATAAGGTTGTTGGTCTCCTCCCAGGTAACAAGGGACAGGACAAGAATAAATGGCCTCAAGTTGCACCAGGGAAGGTATAGGTCGGATATTAGGAAACTTTTCTTCCCTGAAAGTGTTGTCCAGCCTTGGCACAGTCTAGCCAGGGCAGTGTTGGAGTCCCCATCCCTGGAGGGATTTAAAAGCTGTGTGGATGTGGCATTTAGGTTTAGTGGTGAGCTTGGCAGTGCTGGGGGAAGGGTTAGACTTGATGGTCTCAGAGGGCTTTTCCAGCCTCAATGATTCCATGACTGTGTGGCTGCCCATATGTAACTCCCCAGCCTTCGACCCTCTGCCTACCTTCCTGTGGTGGTTTTAGGTCTGACACAAGCCCCAGGCTCAGCTCAGCACTAATGCTAATGCTTACTCTACCCTGACCCTAACTCTGCCTGTGGCTGTGGTTTGGGCTAGGCAGAGCCCACAAATAACCATGCTATGGCTGTAACGGAGTGACCTGAACAGCAGAGCTCCTCATCCCTGTGGGATCACCTGGCAAACCAGGGCTGCCCAGCACCACTACTGCTGCAGTAGCATCAAGCCGTAGCCCCCTAAACCAAACCAGGAACCTTTCCAAAGTACCAGTGCTCTTGACTAATAATATAAAAAAGAGACGGAAATAAGGAAAAAAGCAGCATCTCCCCAGGCTGTTTCTTTCCTCAATCCATCTCCAACAGCAGAGATCCAGCACAATGACACAAATCCTTGTTGGGTGCTTGATATTAACATTTGGGTTATTGCCCTGTCAAGTGCCTGGTACAGGAATTGATTTCACATTGAACTGCTGCTGTGATGATCTATGCAAGAAAAACGGTGTTATTAATCCTTAAAAGAAAAACAAAAAAACTCTCCAAAACCTTCTAGGATGTTGCCCTGGAGTTTGGTGGCCTCTGAGGACAGACTGGGACCTTCAAAATCAACCAGAGAGCTGGAGAGGGACTTTGGACAAGGGCCTGGAGTGACAGGACAAGAGAGAATGGCTTCACATTGCCAGAGCAGGATTAGATGGGATATTGGGAAGGAATTCATGCCTGTGAGGGTGTCAAGGCCCTGGCACAGGTTGCCCAGAGAAGCTGTGGCTGCCTCATGCCTGGAAGGCCAGGTTGGATGGGGTTTGGAGCAACTTCGTATAGTGGAAGGTGTCCCTGCCCATGGCAGGAGGAGTGGACTAGATGAGCTTTTAAGGTCCCTCCCAACCCTTATCATCTCACTCCTCCATCTATCATCACTCTCACCCCTCACTGTCACCTTCTGCATGTCCCGTGTGTTGACTCTAACCCGAAATGTGGATTTACCTCATCAAACAGCTGCAGCATGATGGTGAGCACATCGGGGTGGGCTTTGTCCACCTCGTCGAAGAGTACCACAGCATTTGGGCACTGCCTCAGCTTTTTGGTGAGCTGTCCACCCTCTTCATGGCCCACATAGCCAGGTGGCGAGCCGATGAATTTTGCCACCTGGGAGGAAGGAACAGGAAAGGTGAAGGCTGAGCCATGGACACTGGCAAAGAAGCCCTTCTGGTAGCTTGTCAGGCAGCCACCACTCTTAGCTGCTGACAAAACAAGTTCTATGTTCTTTGTGACACCTGTCACATCCCAGGTATCCCAAAATAAGCTTAGTAAGCAACAATTAAGCAAAAGAAGGATTGAGCAATTACCCTGCCCAGAGCTTGAACCAGCAGAATCCAAGGAGCAGGCATGGGCAGGTGAGAAGGCACCAGTCATGCTTTGCTATGCAGGTTCTGAGCAACCTGTCCCAGACATCCAAGACCTGTTTTCATCCTTTTTAGTCTTTTTAAGAGTATGAATTGAAAGGGTTATTAGTGGCAGGTGGTTCTGGTGCAGAACCAAAGCCACAAGTAGGCTTTGTGGGAAGAGGCCACAAGTAAAACAAGTTTTCCTATGTCATCACTTCTTGACACAATGGTTTTTAAAATGAAGTTTAGAAATTTAGAAAGTTATATAGAGTCGTATTTCTGACAACAGGAATGTTTTGGCAAAAGGATAATTTTTGACATACAGCTTGGTGCATTTTACAGCTACGTCTGAGTGTCATCCAAAGTCACAGTCTGTTATCATGGAATCATGGAATTGTTTGGGTTGGAAAGCATCATGTAGTTCCAGCCCCACTACCATACACAGGGACACCTTCTACTGCACCAGGTTGCTCCAAGCCCCATCCAATCTGGCCTTGAACATTTCTAAGGATGGGGCAGCCACAGCTTCTCTGGGCAACCTGTCCCAGTGTTTTACCACTCTCATTGTTAGGATGTTGCTGCTTTTTGGGGAGACAGAGCACTCCAAAGGGATTTAGGACCCCCTCAGCTCCAGGGGTGACCCTGGTGAGATGTCCCACCCCTCCTGTGGCACCAGAATTGGGCAGGAGTTGCAATGGGAGGGGTGGACTTGGCACCACTGTCCTGTCTTCTGCTGTATTCTCCCCCTTTCCTCCATGGAAGGTTGGGTGAGGCAATGATCCCACACTGAACTTAGCCATGTTTTGGGTATAAGAGTCTTGGGGTAAGCTGTGCCTACCTAGGCATGGGTAGGTGATGACCAGCATGTGCTGCAAGTTTTCATGAACAAGATGATCCTCTGACCATCTCTTCTCACCTGCTCTCTCCTCAAGGGCTGACCCCACCCCCAAGTGAACCCAGAGAACAGGACACATATTGTTAAAGTTCTCCTTGCTCCTTGGTCTCTGTTCCTTATTTGCCTCAATGTCTTGGTTCCAGCCAGGACAGGGTTAATTTTTGCAGTAGCCAGAAGGGGCAAGGCTTGGACCTGGAGGATACTCTCTCCTGCCTCATGTGATTGCTGGGAGCAGAGTGACTTGCTGGTTCTGAGCTGGAGGGCGTGGCTGGGGAAGGTGCCTGTGGCTGGGCTGGGTCACTGAGCATTTTGCATTTCAATCACTCTCTCACTCTCTCTTTTACATACTTTTGTTACTAATATTTTTGCTTGTTTGTTTTCTTATCTCATTTCTGTTTCCAGTAAATTGTTCTTTTCTCAACCCATGGTCTTTACCTTTCGAGCCTCCAGTTCTCCTCTCCAGCCTGCTGCTGTGGGGAAGGACAAGGGGAGGCGGGGACTGAGTGAGTGGCTTGGTTTAGAGTGTTTCAGCGGGGGAGCACTACACTGGGGAGTACCGTGCCTAAACCACAGCACTCAATTAAAGCTGCTTTCTGGCAATTTACTTGCAATTTATTGCATAACTTGGAGCAACTCCTGTTATTCTGCTGTGCTCCCACCTTGACACTCTAAAATGCCCATTTTTTCTGGATTAAATTTGGAGCTGCTCCCCTCAGAGCCCATTTACTGACCTCATGCCTCTCCTGGAACTCCGACATGTCCAGTCTGATGAAACCCTGCAAGAGACTTGAGATTTGATCAATCTGCTCACTGCCAGAGCTGAAGCAATACTGACAGGGCTGAAATTTTCTAAAGAAAATGGATATTTTTGGGGTCCAGCTTTTTAAAAATCAATCACAAGAAGCATGCAACACCCCTCCACAAAAATCCAACAAAAATCATAAAGCTGAGGTGAACTGGGCTTGTGGGTGATCACCTGAAACAGATAATAGTGTTAGAGAATTTATAGCTTCCACCCAAGTTTCCATTTTGCATCTGAAAAGCTGACGATTCACTGCAGGTACTGAATGTCCTGATCATGGAGCTGTAATCCACATCCTAGAGGGGAAAGGAAAAGAAGGGAAGAAGAGGGGACGGGAGAGGAATATTTCAGTTGGACTGGACCTACAGTGATCATCTCATGCAGTTGACCAAGAAGAAGCCAAGCCTGGACTTCCAGCATCATCCAGGACATGGTCAGCTGGACATAACCACTGTCCATGGTGGTGGAGACATATGTCTGGGAATACATCTCATCTGGACATGTGCACATGGCACACAAATGGACATCGTCACATGGGGATCCCAGCATTAGAGAACAGAATCACCAAACGGTTTGGATTGGAAAAGCCCTCTGAGACCATAAAGCCAAACCGTTCCCCCAGCACTGCCAAGCCCACCATGAACTCATGTCCCCAAGTACGACATCCACACATCTGTTAAATCTTTTCAGGGATGGAGACTTCCCCACTACCCTGGGCAGCGTTTTCCAGAGCTGAACAGAAAAAATTTTCCTTAATATTCAAGCTAAACCTCCCTTGTTGCAACTTGAGGCAGTTTCTTATAGTCCCATCACTTGTTATCTGGGAAAATAATGTAATCAGAGAATGGTTTGGGTTGGAAGGGACCTTCAGGACTATTCCATTCCAAACCCCCTGCTGTGGGTAGGGACACCTTCCATTAGACCAAATAGCTTCAAGCCCCATTCAACCTGGTTTTGAATACTATCAGGGATGTGACAGCCATAGGTTCTCGGGGCAAAATATTCCCATGCAATGATTCCCCTGAAAATTATTAAAATACCTTCAAACTGCCCAGAGCAGAGGGAGATGGAAAAAGTTGACTCTGTCTTGCAGATGAAAAAAGGACAGTCCCAGGTTTTCCTTTCTTAATCTGTCAGTTCCTGTGAATTGCTGCCCCTCAGCAGAGCCTGTGTGGTGTACGACCCCCTCTCATCCCTCATTAGGGCACCAATGGCTGAGCTAGTTCATTACTAATAAATCCCAGATTCCTGCTGCTATCAAATTAACACAACACTCAGGGTTTAACTGATTTCCCTACTGGATGTCTGGCCATTGAGCAGTTCCATGTGTGGGATTAGGGATGAAGGTGCTTGAGATCCAGGATTTATGGCTTCTGGAAGGCAATTATAGAGGGATGAGGAAAAGAAACCAGAACAGCTGTTTTTATAGTGCTGGTTCCGGTTTGGTCTTCTTTCTACACGTGTTGCTGCATTGTGTGTCCATTCACTGATGGAGGATGTGGGGGACAGGGATTCATCTATGCACAGCTCTGCTTGTCTTCCCCTCTTTTCCCTGGGTCCATGTGGGAGAGAGTTAAGCACCTCTTATAGGTAGGCAGAGGCTTAAATGTGAAAAATGGAAGAGAATGTAATGCAACAGATTGGAATGGAATGGAATAGATTGGAACGCAATAGAAAAGAAAGAATGGAACAGGTTAGAAAGGAGTGGAGTGGAATGGAACGGAACAGAACAGAATACAATAGAATAGGATGGAATATATTGGAATGGAAACCTCAGACACCACTGAAGTGTCCTCCAGCAAAGCCACCACCTCCATGAAATAATTCGAACTCATCTTCTCTAAAAACTGCCCACTGGGTAACAAACTAAATCATTCAAACTGCTTCTGGATACCAAACAGTTCAAGCAGTTAAAATTCTGAGCAGGAAATCAATGTTGCATTGCTACAGTCCGTACCAGCAGGATGTAACAAGTGGTGAAGCTGGGGACATGGAAAAGAGATTTCTGGAATTTTATCCTTCTAACAATTTACAGTGATATTAGTAATAGAGGAAAAAAATATGTTCACAACACAGGATGTCAAAATGAGAGCAAGAGCCAACAGGGAGCACAAATGTTATATCCATATAAATTTTTACAATTCAAATATTCTGGTGACATAGACAGGAGCACAGACAGGGTCCTGGGCTGATTCCACAGTATGGGCTGCAGGGTGAGGTGTGGATTCTGCCCCTCTGCTCTGCTCAGGTGAGACCCCACTTACAGAGCTGCCTCCAGCTCTGGAGCCCAACATCAAAGGGATGTTGAATTGTTGGAGCGAGTCCAGAGGAGGCCATGAAGGTGCTCTGAGAGCTGGAGCACCTCTGTTCTGGAGGCAGACTGAGAGAGCTGGGGGTGTTCACCTGGAGAAGAGAAGGCTCCCAGAAGACCTTAGAGCCCCTTCCAGTGCCTAAAGGGGCTCAGGACAACGGCTGGGAGTAACAGGACAAGGGGGAATGGCTTCCCACTGACTGACGGCAGGGTTAGACTGAAGAAATTCTTAGCTGTGAGGGTGGTGAGGCCCTGGCACAGGCTGCCCAGAGCAGCTGTGGCTGCCCCATCCCTGGAAGTGTTCAAGGCCAATTTGGATGTGGCTTGGAGCAAACTGGTCTAGTGGAAGGTGCCCCTGCGTTTGACAGGAAGGGTGGAACTGGATGAGCTTAAAAGGCCCTTGCAACGCAGACTTGTCTGCGACTCCATGGCCTTCACAGGTCCCTCTCAGTGCAGCACAGCTACATAATGAACCCCCTGATGAACCCCCCGCACCCCTTTACTGCCAACACAAAGCTAGGATGAGCCATTACCTTTTTGACGTCCTTATGGATGTACTTGGCTGTTTGCTTGGCCAGCTCTGTTTTACCTGTTCCAGAGATGGAAAGAAAAAGCGTGCATTAAACCAGGTCTCTCCGTCTTCTGTCTATTCATCCGCTCTGCTAACATGAGAGCTGGAACTTCCTGCAACCATTACGTATATTTTTCCTGGGAAGTGGGTATTGTTGTTTTATCTCCAGGATCACACCCCACTGGGGTTCCCAGCCTGGGCAGGGTGAAGCGGTGCATTAGTATAGCAGCATCTCTTCAGTTTTAATTGACTTTCACATGATTGGCACAAAGCTCTTGATTTTTTCCCCAAAAAATACGTGGGTAGATCAGATTTTTGCTATATTTACCTTCAATATTCCAAGTTCCTCGTGAAATGCCTTGTAATCTCCAAATCAAGAATATCAGGGCAGTGGGGTGCTTTTTCTTTGCTTTATATAAGATGATGGTCAAAAAATTCTGGGATTAGGAACAATCAGTGATGGAGCAAATCCACCCTGATGAGGGTGAACACATGCACCAGCTCATGCCAGGCCATGTCGTGTGCTCCCATCCCATCCATCTGGGGAAAAAGTTCATTAAAGAGGCAGTTTTATTGAAGTGTGGGTGCCAGAAAACCCCTGTTCCCTGCTGCTACCCCCCAGCACGACACTGCTGGCTTTGTCAGGTTGATCAGGGGGAGGATTGGTCTGATTTTGGCTCATGGAGTGACCAGAAAAGCTGAGGTCAAGCCTGTCAGCCCTTTGGAGGCTGGAGGCTCTGGGGGTTCACACTTGTCCCTCGCACAACCATCGGCAGTGCACTGCACATGGATCCCTGTGGGATATACCTGCCTACTAAAAAATAAATGAGCAGGTACAGAAATAACTACTCTGAAAAAAAAAAAGAAAAGTATTTCTAAAAGGAAATTACATAAATAAGTACAGTCTTACTAGAGTATTGTACATCTGCTCACAGCTGTATTGCAGGGACAATAGATCTGGTGGGTCAGATCAGCAAATTGCCAAAAAAGGGGCTACAAAAATGGGAATTCATGGGGTGTGCTCTGCTCTACCTGATAAATCTCTGCCAAGATTTTGCATTTGATTTCAGTTTGAGCTTTGCTGACTTTGGATCAGTGCTCCTGATGTGTAAGGATGCATGAAACTATGTTTCCTGCAAAAAAGAAAGGAGGAGAGGAGACTCGAGGAGACTCCAGGAGACTCGAGGAGAGGAGACTTGAGGACACTCGAGGAGAGGAGGCTCGAGGAAAGGAGACTCGAGGAGAGGAGAGGAGAGGAGAGGAGAGGAGAGGAGAGGAGGATGGTGCGGATCTGTTTTGACAGAATACACAGGAATGGTTCAGAGTTGCTCCAGCAGAGGTTCAGGCTTGGCATTAGGAAGCATTTCTTTATCCAGAGGGTGATCAAATAGTNGAGAGACAAGTTCCCATGGAAGGCCATGGGAGTGGAAGAGCCAAACAATTTACATCCCTGAGCCTTCAGTTCTGCCGTAGCAGGGCAATGAAGTATCAAAAATATTTTATCCTGGCTTTATAAAGCTTTATAGCAACTCATTTGGAGTTAATGCTTGGTCTGACACTGCTCTGCAGCAGGAGCATGGTCCTGCCTGTGCCCCTTAACCCCTCTAGCACTGGTGCATCAGCACCTTCTTGAGCCCTGCGGGAGGCAGTGGAGACAGGAGAAGCCCTGAGGTTGTTCCAAATGTCACAGATCAGTTATTTTAAAGCTGTTCTGTTGGGGGTTTTTTCCACAACTAAAAGTCATTTGGACCATTTCATGAACTGATCAGCTGTCATGTGGCATTTGATTGTGCTGGAGGACAAATCTTATTGGTGTCAATAAAATCCTGTCGTTCCAAAGCAACCTGTGCCCACAGGAGCAGATGAGCAGACATTCAGTTTGCAGGCAGCAAATTTCCACTATTATCCCACCATTCCCAGTGGAATAGAGGGGTTTTCACAGGAAAGTTGTTAAAATAACACTTTTATTCTGAAAACTGCCCCCTTTTGAGACTCATGGTGGGGTTGTCCTCTGGGATAACTCAGCATGAGGCTGGATGTGGCTGTGTGTGCTGGTGTCCAGCTGTGGTCACCCTGCTGGATGATGGGTGACCCGCTGAAGGATGACAGTTTGTTTAACTGATATTTTAGTCAGACTCTGCAGCCCAGCAACAGCTCCCACCCCTCTCCTCAGGGCTCTCCATTCCCCTCACCACAACCCAAACGTTACCTATTCCAGATGATCCCAGGAAAAGAAACACCAGCGGGTGTTCCTCATCATACCAGCCATTTTCCTTCCTCCGAATAGCTGCATTTGAAGACAATGAAAACAAAAAAGAGGGGGGGAGGCATATAAATCAATGCCACAAAGCAAGTATAATTATCACTAAGTATACACTATGTTTTACTGCTCTCTACCCACTCCCAGTCCTCCCTGCCATTAGTGCTCTCTAATTTGATTAGCCAGCCAAGGCCCCAGAGACACCTAATAAGGTTAGCATGGATTTGGAAAGCTGCCCAGAGCAGATTTCGGATAAAGTTTTCCAGGATGTGCACTCAGCGTTGCCAGGGAGACGGTGGAGGGGGGGACAAGGATGGATGGATGGACAGAGGGATAGAGAGGCACGCTGCCTCGCCAGCTCCCAAGTGCAACCTTTCTGTGAGGAAAAACCAGCAGTTTTGAAGAGGTTTATAGGTTATTTCTGGCATGGAATGGGAAGAGGAAGGTGGCTGAAGGTCACAAATGCTCTGAACCGGTGCAAGGATTGGGAAAAGTGTGGTGATTATCTCAGTGCCTCTCTGGACAGCAGCATCCAAATGCATCCTAGATGAGATACCAGTGGAAAATTTTACAAAAGGCAAGAACCCTGATTTCCTCCCAAACTCCCAGTCCGACCAGCACAGCCCTTTCTTGGAACAGACTTGGATCTGCTGTGCAGAGTGGCTGATGGCTCCTGCCTGCATAGGTGCTCACAGCTCCCCAACATGCTCTTCAGCCCTAGGCTCTGTGAGCGTGCTCACCAAACCAGTAGCATCAGTGCACTGGGCTTAGTTGAAGGAGGAGGAACTGCTTTTGAGGCCAAGAGATCAAATCTCATCATCTGCTGGCTGGATGTGGCCTCTGGAACACAGAAGTGGTTGCCTTGGATCCAACCAACTTCTAGTTCAATGTGAGAGATTAACTGACATCCCAGCCTTTCTGCTGTATCCACAGTATATCAATCTGGCTTGTATTACAGCTCTTACACAGTTATTCCTGCCCTATGAAATCTAGTAAAGTGTTTTGTAAGAGAGAACATGCACTGTACAGACTCAGGACCCCTCAGACCCAGCAAGGTCTCATGATTGGTCCACGGTGCTCCCAGCTCCAGCCAAACCCAGGAGGCGGCACATTAGGAAGCAGGGCATGAAAACGGCAAGATGCTCAAAACTTATAACTGACAGGAATTTGAAGGTAGCAGAGGAATATAGCAGCACTGGAGGTAGGATGAGCAGAAGGAAAGCACTGGGAGAACTGTGCCTTAAAGGTCTTGGAATGCTGCTGCACACAGGCACAGCAAAGCTTGGCCTCTGCTGCCTTTCAGTGGTGTCCACAGCAAAGGCAGGAATAAAGACAAGAAAGAATAAACGCACTTCTCTTTGTGACTGTCACCCTCAAAACACAGCTCCCTCACCTCCTTCTGGCCGCTATCCTGGGTTCCAGCCTCTGTCCCTGTGCCTCAGCCCCATGTCTCCCTGGAATGAGGCACTGGTTGGCTCTGTGGGGAATCATGGGTTTGTTTTCTTCCCGGAGCTGGCAGGAGAGCATGACAGTGGCCTTTAAAACTTAGGAATTCTTAAATTCAATCTCAAAGTCAGTCCATAAAATCCTTTTCTTGATGGGGTATGGAAAATAAAAGAAAGAAAAGGCATCTTAGGCATGGCATGCCAAGAGCTCTTCCTGCAGGGGAGAGCAAACTGACATGGGAAATAAATAGTGCCATTTTGCACGTAAAAAGATTTGCATATAAAAATATTTAAACAATATTTCCATTTTGCATATAAAAAGAAATAGAATGTCACAGCATACAATCTGACAGGGAAATGCTGCCTCTGCCAGCAGGGACACACTGGTAAGATGTTAAACAGCAGCTCCTCAAGTGAGATATTCCAGCAGCTGGATTGTATAGCTGCATAGAGGGGTCTCATGGGAATTTGGAGCTGCAAGACCTGCATGCAACTGAGCTCCTCAGAGTCTATGTTTGTATTCCAGGAGACTCAGGTAGTGTGGGAGCCAGCAGATCCAACGAGGATTAGGAAAACAAGAGCAAAGCCTCAATGCAAGAACAAATCAATGAGCTGAGGTTAATGATGAGGAGTGTGAGGAGAGACCTGACCACAGTCATTAAGGATCTCCCCAAGAAGGCACCGAACTCTCTCAGCTACAGAGAAAATTAAGGTGCTCCAGGGGCTCGAGTGAGAGGATCAAACTACAAATAAAGCAAAGCAGTTTTAATAACGAGGGTGATTAACCACTGCAGCCACTTAGGAAGAGAGTGGGACTGAATTCCTAATCCCTGTAAAGTCTGCAGAGTAAGCCAGGAGGGCTTCCAAAAAGGCAGTGGTAGCTCAGGATGAAGGTTTGCATTGCTGCCCAAATATCCAAAAAAGCCCAATTTAATCTTAAATCCAGGGCATGTAGAATCATGTAATTGTAGAAGGGTGTGCGTTGGAAGGGACCTTAAAGACCATCAGTTCCAACCCCTTTGGAAATAGGACTGAGCACTGGGATTGTGCATTTAGTAGGAGCTGGACCCCAGTGCTGCAAGATCTTGCCATTCCATGCCTGGACACAAGCAGATGCATTACCTGTCCCCTTGGCCATGCTAATGAATCCTGACTCCTGCCAAGGCTTAATTAGCTTGGGCACAGGGCCAGATGCTGCACTGGCTGGTGCCTGGTTCTGTCTCATCCTGCCTGGGCATATCAGCACGACAGACCAGCTTGGCTGCAGCCAGCAATCTGGTTCTGTCCAAAATCCTGGGCAAAGCCTGGTGGGAATGCCATCCTGCCCTTCAGCTGGCCATGTCACCCCTGGAAACAGTCACTGTGGGAGATGAAGAGGAGAAAATACTGTCACTGGCAGGGAGGTGCAGAGAAGGGTCTGTGCTGCATGCCTCTGTGTGCCCTCCCCAGTGCTGCACACACTCCTTCTCAGCCCTCTACAGCAGAGAACAGGAGGACAAACACCTGGAGTGGGGATATTTTATAAAAATTGATGGAGAGTAACGCAACTGCTGATAATTCCTGCAGCTATCTCAGCTAAGATAATAATGGTAATAAAGGTAATAAACTTCTGCTTTGGGGCATGGAGTGACCATTCACAGGGTCAGCACATTCAGAGTCCAAACACAGTGGGGGTTAAGTGCCATCTTCTTTCCCTCCCCTCTGCAGCAGGATGCCAGAGTTTGTGGATAAATGCTCAAAGCAACTTCGGGGGTTTAAAGCACCCCATAAAAAACTACCATAAAGTTAGAGCTTGAGATTCAGCATGCGATCCCTGTCAGAAGATGCTGAGCATCATATTTGGGAAGAAATTCTTCCCTATGAGGCTGGTGAGGCACTGGCACAGGTTGCCAAGAGAAGTTGTGCCTGACCCCTCCCTGGAAGGCCAGGGTGGAACTGGGCTTAGAGTAACCTGGTCTAGTGGAAGGTGTCCTTGTCCATGCCAGGGGGTTGGAATGAGATGGGCTTTAAGGTCCCTTCTAACTCAAACCATTCCATGATCACTAGTCAGCAGGTTAGTCAGAACAACAGAGTGATAAGGTGTAAACACTTTTCTACAAGCAGCCTTAAAATGAGCTATTCCAGCACACAGCACTCTTGAGGTTTGGAAAAGCTGAAAAAATCTGGATATCTGTTGGGAAAGGTCACCACTCCCTGGGTTCCACCACTGCAGCTGGAGGAGGCTCTTCCAGGCTGTCCACTGCAGTGTTCAGCTTCAGCAAGAGGAACAAAAGCCCCATTCTAGGCCAGAGCAGAACATCGGTGCCAGTTCCAAGGATGAAAATCTCAGCTAGGAAAGCTACAAGAGCACTCTTCTCCTTGGAGTCTGTACTCCCAAAGCAGCTGCTGGCCATGCTGACTGCTCTTCATTGTCACCCAAGCATGAAATCCATACTCTGCCTCTGGGAAAGCTGCCCCCTTCCTTCCTCCTGGCAGAAATAAATAAATAAATAAATAAATAAATAAATAAATAAATACCAGGAGGGAGGTGACACTGCTGTGCTGAAACCTCATTAAGACATTCAGCCCTGATGTCCAAAACAAAAGTCTGAAGATGATGATGCTGGGGTCTTCTTCTGTGGAGCTGTTCCTGGCATTGCTGCTGTGCTCTGGCTTTATTTCGTCCATCTGTAACGGTGTGACTGCAGCCCTGCGTCTCCAAGAGGCCCTTCAGCCCGCTATTGAACTGATAAATTCACTGTATTACTTTACACAAATCAATACCCCAGCAGTTATCAGCACTTGATGTGACTGAAATTGGTTTCAGCCAATTTGTGAGTGTAATAAATGTCCATTTATCAAATCAATTCATTCCATGGGGCTCCTCGGCCCGTTTGGGTTTGGGGTACTGCAGGGTGAAGGCTCTGGGGCCAAACCTGCTGTGGGATCATTGCCTCCATCCAGGTTCTGCACTGATGCTCCAGGGTCTGCAGCATTCCCAAAGAAGCGCTCTTTCAGCCCTGCTGCTGATGGCTAAGGGTTATGGAACCCCAAATTAGACCAAAGCCATGTCCTTGCAAAGTTTCACCTGACCTGCAGGCAGCAATACACATCAAAAACCAGCCCTCATAAAGGATCCTATCTTGTCCAAAATAACCCCAGTTTCCTTCGGATCAGAGCAGGATGATATTCCTGCTCATCCATTTTCCTACAGCCTTGAAACACTGATTTGAACATCACAGCTGCTCAAAATTGGGAATTTTATCATTAAAATGTAGATTTTTCTGCACTACTCTTTCTTCAAAATCCCTATAAAATAAACAACACTCTTCCTTCCTCCCTCTTTATTCAACTTCAGGAAAAGCTGGAACAGATGGCTTCAACCTTCAAGGTTTATTCCCCCTGAAGGGGGGAAGTGGTGGGTTTGAACGACCCTACCTCTAAGTGAGCACTGACAGGCAAACATGGTATATTGACATAAAAAATGTATTCTTTCCCTGGCATAATAGTTATGATATTAGACTGCAAAACAAATACACATATATATATACTTGGGAAAAAAGCTTCCTTTTAGTTTATAACCTCAGAGAGGAGATGCTGCTGATCCCTTCTGCCTCCGCATCTTCCAGTAAAAAGGCAATCAGCCCTAACCAGATCCAGAGCACAATCATTTATGGAAGTACCTGGAAACACAACCCTAAGTCTTTTAGCTGCTCATTTGCATGTACCAGTTAGAGAATCCCAGCAGCTCCTGAGATGGCAGCAATGACCTGCCTGTTTCTCATGTCAGGAGATGGAATATTTAATGGGGATTTTGTTAAGATGAACCAATCTACACCAGTCAAAGGCAGGTGGCCAAGCTGCCTCCCACCATCACCCAGTCAGGCATTGGTAGAAACCTTGTGCCCTGGGAGATGCCCAGTTACCATCAGTAAACCATCACCCACCTTATCCCAATCCTGTCCTGCTCCACATAGCAGAAAAGAGTGCTGCAGGGCTTGCATAAATCCTATGGAGGCAACAGGGAAGGGTTTTCCCTCTGCGGTAGTGATGCCATGCTGTTGGGGCTGTGGCTGCAGCGAGCTCCCCACCAGCATTCCCGGTGCATCCCCTTGCATGAGGTTGCTGGGATAACAGCTGATCTTAGAGGGTTTTTCTAAATGATTCCATAATTCCGTGATTCCATTCTATCCCCACCACCCTAGACCTGTGCTTCTAACCCCAGATCACACGTTTCCTTTGTATTCTTGGCCAAGCCCCTCTGGAGACTGTTTGGATCATGCACCAAGTGACAGATTAAATCCAATTATTCAATTAAGGCACCAGTTATAAATTAAACATATCAGCCAGGCTTGGTGAATCTAAAGATACGGCATGTGGCAGGTCTGCTTGCCAGCAAATGGCAGTGGTGAGGGATATAGGGTCTACACAGTGGTAGGAAAACCAGCTGGGAAAAAAATAAATAACAAAGATAGTGAGGAAGTGCTTGAGAGAGAAAGTCCTGTCTTGAAATTCATCCTTCTGGAAAGAAAACAAAAAGAAAAACAGGGCAGAAGGGAAGGGGGGAGGAGGGGACAGAGAGTCTCCCGCTACCTTTTGGTCCAATATCCCGAGGCTGCAGGGGTATCAAGCACATTCCCTATAATTCAATAAGAAAAACCTCCATAAAGGCAGGGACGTTAATGCGCAGAAACACCACCTGTGTCAGGAACAGGCACTACCCATTAATCACAGCTCCCCAATTAGCCGGAGCTCCTGCCCCCAGGCACAGCCGCTCTCTGAACACACAGGGTGGCTGTTGTCTTTGCAGGAGTGTACGCTCCTTCCGAGCTCCTTCCCGGCTCCTTCACAGCTCCCAGCTCACACTGGGCTCCTCTTTGTTAACTAAAGGCAATGGGTTTGTGTTTCTGTCAACGTTTCCCTGTGGTTCTGCCCTGGCCTCAACAGCTCTTATTTTGCTGTCCCATTTTCAGGCATTAACTGGGATGCACAGATAGGTCAGGAATTATTAACAGGATCCGGAGGCTTTGGACTGGCAAATCAAACCCAGCCCAGCTTGCTGGAGCCTTGGTTTCATGGAATCACAGAATGGTTTGTGTTGGGAGAGAGCTTCAAGCTCATCTTATTCCAACTCTCTGCCATGGGCAAGTACACCTTCCACTAGACCATGTTGCTTTAAGCCCCATCCAACCTGGCTTTAAATACTTCCAGGGATGGCGAATCCACAGTGAGTCCCCCAGCAACCTTGCAGACCTGCCCAGAGGCAGCCTTAGATTAAGGCTTGAGGGAACAGCTTGTCTTCCCTGTGAAGCAGGTGTGGGAGAGCAGAGTCAGCAGCATGTGAAAGGTCCTACCTGCCCCCACTGTGGCTATGGCACTCTCCTGACCAATGATATGCTCTTTTAGCCGCTGTTCCAGTGGGAATCTCCGCCGTTCTTCCACCTCCCTCCTGCGCTGTTCCTCTTGGAACTGTGGAGGGAAGAAAACATAGGGATCAAAGGCTTTATGGAGCGTTGGGTCAGTACACAGATGTCAGAGCCCTGTATGGGGATCTCTCTGACATGGAGCCAGAGTATCCCTAGGGCAGATGCAGTTTGGTCTGGATGCACCAGCCCTAGCAAGAGAATATTTCTGGATCTGTTGTGGATGGAGGTTGGGCTGAATGGGAATGGGGATCCTGCACTGCTGATGGGAAACCAGGCCCTGTGCTACTCTGTACTGGTGACACAGAGGGAACAAAGGCATTGCTCACCAGCTCTTAATCATTAGGAGCTGTTTATTTTGGGAAATAAAGCTATGACTATTCTACCTAGATTCATCTTCCTACCCTCCACATACCTCCTGTTCAAAGACTCCTACCAGATCCTGCAGGGATGGCAGAGTATCACCACGCCTAATGTCCAAGAGAGCTGGAGAGGGACTTTGGACAAGGGCCTGGAGAACAGGGTAAGGGGGAATGGTTTCACACTGCCAGAGGGCAGGGTTAGATGGGATATTGGGAAGAAATTCCCGATTGAGTGAGGGTGGTGAGGCCCTGGCACAGATTGCCCAGAGCAGTTGTGGCTGCCCCATCCCAGGAAGCGTCCAAGGCCAGGTTGGACAGGGCTTGGAGCAACCTGGTCTAGGAGGTGTCCCTGCCATGCCAGGGGGTTGAAATTAGGTGAGCTGTCAAGTCCTTTCCAACCCAAAACCTGCAATTCTACGATCTTTTGAAAGTGCTGATGAGCACCCTTCCTGCCACAAGCTAAGCTTGGCCATTCCCCACCGAGACCATTGCCTTGGGAAGATCCATCCCCCAAAGCCAGACTCAGCTGAGGGCAGAACACAAAGAGCCCATGGGATTTGCCAAGTGAGTAACTGCACCCACAGAACAGTCCATGTCATTGAACCCACCTCACTAAGGAGAAACACCCTCTAACAAAGCCAGAAGGCAGGTGCCAAAGCTGCAGCAGGATCCAGCTGCTAGAGCTGGAGTGGATACGCCCCAGCCAGGCTGCTGACATCTCCTGGGCTAGCAGCGATTCTGACAGAAGTTAAAAAATAATAAATAGCAAACAATCCAATTTTGGCCAGTGCTATCAGTCTCATGTGTAACAGAGATGCCATCAGCCCTGATCCTCATACAGAGCAATAACTTCCCTGCAGATCCCAGTGGCACAGGTCTGGGACAGACATTCTGCCTGCACAGATTCCCCCAGCACTGGGTACGATCTCACCATACATCTGTGTCTATCTCTAGCATCCTGACAAATCGTTTCTCTCCCTCCTCTCTGGACTTTTGGAAGGTGCAGGGATGTGATCAGTGATGTTAAGACACTCAATGATTCCCACAGGTTTATGAAGAGTGGGGAAGATGTGCAGGAAGAGCAGGAAGGGGCACCCCTCTTCTGCAACGCCCTCTCCCTCCCTCCTTGGAAAACTGACACAGTACAAGTCCTGGGCAGGAAAAAAGTCTCTTTCATGGGTAAAAGACCAGCATCAGAGCTTTCTTCATGCTGTCCCACTACGATTTTCTGCTCAGAATCTGTTCTGGAGAGTCTTGCCTTCATGCCAGCTGCTCACTGGGCCTGAAGTGCTATCAACAGCTCTTAGCTGGATCATGCTGCTGGCCTACAGTATCCTGAGCATCTGCCTCAGCCTCAGCTCACTGTGGAGCGGACACCAGGACAAGAAAACCCACTGAGAAAAATGTATTTTAGATCCATCTGTGACAGAATCTCTAAGAAA
This sequence comes from Dasyornis broadbenti, assembly GCA_013397935.1. NCBI lineage: Eukaryota > Metazoa > Chordata > Aves > Passeriformes > Dasyornithidae > Dasyornis > Dasyornis broadbenti. The sequence continues at coordinate 202,758 of VZRN01002234.1, forward strand.
AAGCCCCACTAATCCTGGACTTCACACAAGACACAAACTTCCACTCCTTTCTCATCCATTCCCCTCTCCACACACATCTAGCTGTTCCTACCTCCTCGCTTTGTGGTGTGCAATGGTGTTGGTGGGAACCGTGTCCTCACCCTCTGGCAGCTGATCTTCTGTTCTCCTGATGAAAGTTGTCTGGCTCAGCACCAGGACTCAAGTGGAGCACAATGGTGTTACCTGCTTAGGGAGCAATGCAGGGAGCAGCGCTCGGATCTTATGTTGGAGGCAACCAGACTTCTGCACTGACCTGGGTTAAGAGGTTCTCCTGATGTAAGGCCAAAAGTATCAGAAAATCTTAATTTTTAAAAAGAGAAGGACTCAGTCTGTGCTTTGGCAGATGGTAACACCTGTCTGCCTGTCACTGGGGTGGGCATGGCAGTCATGGAGTCACAGAAGGGTGACCTTAAGAAACCTTGAAGACCACCCCATTCCAAACCACTGCCATGGGAAGGACACCTTCCACTAGACCACGTTGCTCCAAGCCCTGTCCAACCTGGCCTTGGACACGTCCAGGGATAGGGCTGCCACAGCTTCTCTGAGCAACCTGTGCCAGGGCCTCACCACCCTCACTCAATCGGGAATTTCTTCCCAATATTCCATCTAACCCTGCCCTCTGGCAGTGTGAAACCACTCCCCCTTATCCTGTCCTCCAGGCCCTTGTCCAAAGTCCCTCTGAAGCTCTCCTGGAACCCGTTTAGGCCTTGGCAGGGGCTCTAAGGTCTCCCTGGAGCTTTCATTTTTCCGGGCTGAACATCCCCATCTCTCCCAGCCAGTCTCCAGAGCAGAGAGGCTCCAGCCCTCAGAGCATCTTCATGACCTCCTCTGGACTCGCTCCAGCAGCTCCACATCCTTCTGATGTTGGGAGCCCCAGGGCTGGAGGCAACTCTATAGGTGGGGTCTCACCTGAATGGAGCAGAGGGGCAGAATCCCTACCTCCCCTGCTGCCCATGCTGTGGGATCAGTCCAGGACACCAGAAGCTTCTGGGCTGCCAGCACATGTTGTCTTAAGGAAGAAAAGTGGAGAATAAAATAACTGAACTCATTAGGAGCAGGAGGGGTAGAGTTATCTGCTGGGTAAATGCTCTCTCAAGCCCAGCACCAGTAAGGAAACCTGCCCTGAACAGTTTGAAACTTGCCTTGGTTTTTATGCTTAAGTAATAGTTGGAGGAGAGAAAGAAAATATATCTCTGAAGCTGTTCCTGAGGAAGATGATTTTACTTGTATATAAACCACCAGACTGCCAAGCCAGCCTGTGATGAATATTCAGCTGGGGGGGAACTGGTGCTCCCGGGGTTTCATCCTCCCCAGCAGCTGCATTCCACTGAGAGTCTTTGAGAATTTATTGCTCATTTTAATCACTGCTGGAGAATGAATAGGCAGAACTATTACAGGATGGACATATCCCATAGATTTTATTTACATATCCTTGTGACAGAATAACAAGGAGTTTTCATATGTATTTTTAATTTATTTTGATTTCCTTTATTCTTTAAAAAAAAAACAAACCAGAACTCTGTGTGTGCTTTTCCTGAGCTTAGACCACACTTGCCTGGTGTTGAGGACTTTTGAGCTGGCTCCCAGTGCTAAACAGTCTAAAGAAATTTAAATAAGCTCTCGTGTATCTATGACTAAAAGGGAGGGAGAAGCCCTTGAAACTGGTATCTTTCCTCAGCCACTGGAGGGATAGCAGCCCCTGGACTGAGCTTGGCTCTTTCAAGTCTGTTTTTGCCATTCAGCTCCTCTTTGCACCCTGTCAGATCCATCTGGTGACCTCCCCTGTCTCCATCAGTGTCTGCTGAAGGATTTTTAAGGAATATTTCAGCCAGGAAGAGCACACAATTGCCCTTTCCCTAACCTCCTTCTGGAAACAGCAGTGTGAGACCTCCTGACCAAGAGCTGGTGTCCACTTCATCCCACTGAGTCACCTTTGATAGACCTTTCCAAGAAAACAAGCCTCCAGCTGTGACTCACATGCTTCTTTTTCCATCCTGAACATCCTCAGTTTGCTGGTTTAAGCATACTTCATGAGAAAAGTATCTCTTTTGGTTGTTTGCAAACTGGCCATTGGTTAATCTGGGCACAACCTGTGGAGTTTGGGGCAATGAAAGTTCATTTTAACCTTTCTTTAAACCCACAAGAATTACCTCAAGATCTATTTTGTCTTTCCTATGGAAGAACCACTCTCCAGACCCCCACAAAGCTATCACAGCCTAGCTCATACCCCTGACATCTTCTGAGCTGATCAGTTTATATCCTGTTCTCCTTTAATCTTTCAAATTCTTTTTCCTGTAAGATGGAAGACATTGTCACCCTTTGAAGGTTTTATGCCAAGGTTTGGTTCTACTGGTGTTGTGCTGATCAACCTCTTCCCTCAGAATGTTTTCCCGCAAATGCAGCCATGCTTGGGAGGGATGCCGGAGGGATAATGGATAATGAAGCTGATGAACATGGAGGTACTCCAAGGGCTGGATCACCTCTGCTCTGGAGACAGGCTGAGAGCTAGGGGTGTACACCTGGAGAAGCGAAGGCTCCGGGGAGACTTTAGAGCCCCTGATAGGGACTGAAGAGGCTCCAAGAGAGCAGCAAAGGGACTTTGGACAAGCCTGGAGAGACAGAACGAGGGGGAACAGCTTCCTGCTGACAGTGGGCAGGGTTAGATGGGATATTGGGAAGGAATTCTTGGCTGTGAGCGTGGTGAGGCCCTGTCACAGGTTGTCCAGAGAAGCTGTGGCTGCCCCATCCCTGGAAGTGTTCAAGGGCAACATAGAAAGGGCTTGGAGCAACCTGGTGTAGTGGAAGGTATCCCTGTCTGTGGCAGTGGGGTGGAATGAGATTAGCTTTAAGGTTCCTTCCTTCATGATTTTATGAAAACCTGCTCTCAGAGCTGCCCAAGTGACCACACAGCACTGTTGGCTACAAAAGCAGCCATCAGGTCCATGAGGACACCCATGGCCAGCATTTCTTTTGCCAGGAAGGAGTATGAAGAATCCCAGAGGAAAGATCACTCTGTCCCAACTTAGGACAGAGGTTTAGCACTGGGGAATGTGGTTTTGAACTCCTGCCTGAGTGATGACTTTCAGAGGTGAGCACAGACAGTGAAGCAGTTGACACCTGGCAGTTTAATTCATGGTAATACCTCCTAAGTACAGTAATGGACGTGGTTTTAATTACCTTCACCCTCCACTTGTGGGTAAGTTCCTTACCTCAGGTTTATAGCACACAAATTTAAATTCCAAACCCATAGAACAAGCACGGAGGTGCACAGTGTCAGAGGAATTCTGCAGCCAGGAACAAAACTGGACCCCTTGTACCTCAGCTCCTGCTCTTGCAGTCTGGTGACAAGGGAATGCCCCTTCTCTGGGATGCAGGGAGTCCCCCTGTCCTAGCTGATCTGTGCTTCTTGGAAAGATGATGCTCACAAGGCATCACAGAAGGGTTTGGGTTGGAAGTGACCTTAAAGTTCACTGAGTTCCAACTCCCTGCCTTGGGCAGACACACCTTCCACTAGACCAGGTTGCTCCAAACCCCATCCAATCTGGCCTTGAACACTTCCAGGGATAAAGTACCATTTGTCACTGCTGTGATGGCCTCTCCTACCCACTGATAATTCACTGAACAAGGCCTCTGCCGAACAAGATTAAATCCCTGAGATCTAGCTGCAGATCCCTCATTGTCTAGTAGCCAGCTGCTCTGCAAATGTACTGATTCCTGGCATTTTTATTGGAACCACAATGGCAAATGTGTTTCTTTTCCTTTTTTAAAGCAAATGGGACACGGTGTGCTCCAGCTGCTTGAGGAGATAGTGAGACTGAACGGATGAGACTCCACCACAGAAATGGTGTCTTTTGCCTTATACTGGTACTCATGAACACCTGGATCCCAGACCACAGCTGGACTCTGCATTCTCAGCCCTGCTTGTCTGACCAGGAATTTCAGAAAATACAGTAAAAATGTGCTCTGGATTTTACTGCATCCAGGGGTTACAGAGCAGCGTTACTGGTCCTGGGAAGGTCACTGCTGAGTGAGAAATGGTAACTTGGAAGAGGAGGGCACAGCCACAGTTAAAATACTACAGAAATGGTTTTTTTCCCTTATGCATCATGTTGTTAATCTTCACAGACTTCTTTTGGAAAAGGATAGAGCTGTAGGGGCGCTAAGGTGCTCTTCCATTGCCTGCACCATAAAATCATAGAATGATTTGGTTTGGAAAAGAGATCATTGAGTCCTACTGCTCAGCTAGCACTTCTGAGGCCACCACCAACCCACGTGCCACATCCACACAACTGTTAAGTACATCTTCTTTAAAATTGTTCTTGTAGTGTGAAAGGAAACACAAACTGGCCAGAATCTCAGGCTCACCTTCACCTCTGATGCTCTCAGAAGGTTCATGACCTCCCCTTCACGGGCATAATCCAGGGGTGTGTGTCCCATTTCATTCTTCTGTAGGGGGTTGGCACCTGATGGCACAAGAAATGAGTAAGATCAGGAGCTCAGAGTTCAGTCTTGAGGCAGAAGGAGCAGGAAGCACATCCTGTCCCTATCCCCTCCTAACCTTTGCTCTGGATCAGAAAGAGAGAATGTACAACCAGCAGGTGTCCAGGGAGGAAGAAAAGCATTTGTCACTGCTAACAACTGGGTTGTCAGGGTAGAGCTGCTAAGGGGGGATGAGGGCACATGGTCACTGGAAGGAAATACAATCTCACAAAAGCACCCACTCTCAGTCCTGTGGAACCACACGGGACCATTACAGCTTCAACTGGACATGCTGCCTGTGCAAGCTGGACCTGAAGCTGGAGCTAAAGCTGGAGCTGAAGGTGGAGCTGGCTGTTGCCTGTGGACCAGCTGCCCCACTGAGCCCCTGGAGCACTTCTGGGGGGAAATCACACTCTTCCTTGGAGTTTAATTAAAAAAAAAATAAAATTAACAAATCCCAAAGACTGAGGTGGAGTGAGTTGGATGGGCACCCCACAGAAATACACGCACATGGAGAGAGCTCTCCCTCTTAGATACACTGGATTGCAGAAGAGCATTCCATGTCAAACTGGTCCAGTTGCAGTGATGGGAAGTATATGGATGGAAACTTGTGACATCAGGAGACAGGGGTAATGGGCAATAGCCAGAGGTCTCGGGGTTCATCTACGACTCTGCATCTCAGGAGCTATCTCTAAGGCAGAGACTTGTCACTAACACTGCTGCACTCGAAGACTCCACAACAGCTCCTAATCCCAAGAGTTATGAGAATGAACCTTCAAATTGATCCCAAACCCTCCATCTGGTGCTGAAACTGACCATCCCACCAGTTATCAAGCCTTGGAAAGCAGCCTGATGGAGAAAGAGCCCATAACTGTGCTCAGCAGTTCTGGGACGTCTTCCATCCCAATCCTTCCACTGCAATTCTGTGCAATGTGCTCCTGCCTGAGCAGGGCACCTGGTCCAGATGACTCCACTGGTGTCCCTTCCAGCCTGAACCATTTTGTGATCCTGCTGGAAACATGGGAGTGAGAGAAGTGCCTTGACAGAGGCAGGCCAAGCTGCTCCTGTGTGGTGAGACAGTGCAGAGCAACAGAAGTGCTCAGTAATGGTGAGTAGCAATCAGAACAGATGAATGAAGTACAGGGAGTCTGTGGGAGCAGAGCTGGAGAGATTAGCCATTTCTAGGCATTGGCATCAGGGAACTATATTTGCTTACAGAATGAAAAATGTGCTCCATAAACATTCGACATGGAGTAATTTCTGTGGCAAGCCTTGTCTTCACAAATAAAGAATATGATCGAGACAGGTGAGATTACACACTGCTGGGGCCAGCCACTCCATGTACGTTAAAGAGAGAGTGCTCCCATGATCCCTCACCGCCAAAACCCACCTGGGTCTGTGCAGTGAGCAGGGGGGTGTGTTCCTGACTTCTCCAAATGATGACATCCTCGAGGCTAGGCCTGCTCTCATTTCTGATGGAGGGTTTGTTTGGCTTTGCCCTGGATCTATCAATAATGGCTCTCCAATATTGGCCTAATCCCCCTGTTAATGGCTTTGACGACTTGACTAATTGCTGCAATAATTGATAGAACCCGACTCCTATAACTGGTCGATTCCAACCTCGAGTACTGGCAGCAATAAAATATTATGCTGCCATAAATAACGGTATCACTTGGCTTTCTAATAGAAGGTAAAAGTGGCCACTGGTCTGTCAGTGCCCCGGCTGACCCCACTCCACATCCCCACCTCCTCTCCTGCCCTCTCCCACCCTGTGGCCGGCTGCAGCATTAGCCAAGGGGATGTCAACCTTCTATGACTTAATAGAAGGCAATTTGTCACCTCCCACTCGCTGTCTGTAGCTGGAGATGGACACCTGGGCAGCACCTCGGGCTGTGCGAGCCCGTTGCCTCCTCCCGCCCTCCCTGCTCATATTAGGAGGCCCCGGCTGATAATATTTGATAAATAGCGTGGGGGTTCCCTCCCTGCACCCGCTCAGCATTGTGGCACTGCAGCAGCTGCAGAAGGTCATTCATTGGGGAAATATGTTTCTGTCAGTAGGATCGAAAAAAGTTTAGTGGAGTGACAGGCCTCAATTTTTCAAATTTTATTAACTCCATCCTCTTAACAATTTGTCTTGAATTCCTCCAGATTCTGGGTAACTGTCAATAGAGCTGGCGACGCAGCGGATACTGGTACTTGGGTCCCCCACTGCTGTCAGGAAGGGGATGGGGATGGCAAGAGAAGAGAGGGACGGCAGGAGGAAAAGGAGAATGCCAAAGGGCACAGACAGAACTTGGAGGAATATCCCAGTAATGCTCCCTGTGTCCTTAGCAGCCCCAAGACCCTGCTCCTGTCACTCCATCCTGTCAGGGCAGAAAAGCAGCAGATCTGAGCCTGCTGCAGCTGGAACTAGGTTCACACTTCTAACAGATAGGACAGGGCACACAGTGGCATTGGAGTCTCATATGGACAACCAGAAAATGACACTTGGCTCCAAAGAGTGGAAAGATCACGGCTTGAGAAAGCCCTGAGCACCTGGACAAGGAAATGACTCCTGAGGACCTTGTTTCATAGCACAGCCAGATGGTGTGAAAGCTCCAGCTCCTGGGCATACTCAAAGGTAGCCTCCAGCTGAGTGTTTGGGTCTTGAGCTGTTCCCAGGAGTCTGTGTGGGGACAGAGAACTGGCATGAGACAGTCCCTGTCCTGGTGCCGCTCTGAAGGTCCTGCCTGCAAATGAGCTGGGCAGCAGCAGTGACCTGTACAGGAAGACAGGTCGCCAAAATGTTCAGTGTCTCCTATCTTCCTTCTTTGGTGTCCAGAAGGTACAAAATGGCGCAAGGGCCAACCAAGTGTTCGGGCAAGTCTCCAGCACAGAAAACAGCACAGCTTTAGCCAGGAAAGTCAGGGAAAGCCATTCTCCCAGTATAGAGCCACTCAATGAGGATAGAGTCACAGAACATTTCAGGTATGAAAAGCCCTCAAGACCATTGAGTCCAACCATTCCCCCAGCACTGCCAAGGCCACCACTAACTCAATGTCCCCAAGTGCCACAAACACATGGCTTTTAAATCCCTTCAGGGATGAGGACTCCATCACTGCCCCAGGGCAGCCTGTGCCAAAGCTGGACAACCCTTTCAGGGAAGGAACTTTCCCAATATCCAACCTAAACCTCCCCTGGCACAACTTGAGACCATTTCTTCTTGTCCTATCTATCACTTGTTACCTGGGAGAAGATACCAATCTACACCTATATAATACAGCCATTGCACAAAGCCACTCTCCCCAGTACAAAACTATTCTCTCAGTACGAAGTCATTCTCCCCACTATAAAACCGTTCAGAGAATCACAGACTCACTGACTGGTTTGAGTCCAAAGGGACCATATAGATCATTTATTTCCAACCTTCCTGCCATGAATAGGGATGCCATTGTCCCCAGTATAAAGCCACTGAACCAGTACAAAGCTATTCTCTCCAGTAGAAAGCCATTCTCTCCAATACAAAACCCCAGCACCGAGACTGTCCTGAGTGGAGGGTATGAGCACACTCGGCCCCTGGGCAGGTACAGGCAAGGCCTGGGCACAGGCAGCAGGGATGAACTTGGGGGCACTTCTCTCTGCTCTTCGTGGCATTGCACCCAGGAGTACCTCAAGATCTCTCAGCAAGCTCTGTGAGCACCCCTTCTGCCTAGGTCACTGCCCTGGACCCATCCTGTACTCCAGCACACTGGGGATACTTGGGGAGCATCCCTCTCCCTGTGCCAGACTCTGCTGGACCCTATATCCCAGAAGTGGGTGGGAAATAAATTCATTTTTCTGTTGAAGGGAACTAAATCCCAGAAAGAGGAGCCTGGAAGTACCAAAGCCCATGGAAGTTGCTGCTGAGGATGCTGGAAGTGGACACATTGAGTGGCCATCATCCCAGACCAGGATGTCCTCAACTGCTACATCTACACATCTGTCAAATCCTTCCAGGGATGGGGACTCCTGTGATAGAGCTGAACACCACTTTCAGGGAAGGCATTTTCTCTAATATTCAACCTAAACTTCCCCTGGTGCAACTTGAGGCCGTTTCTTCTTATCCTGTCACTTGTTGCCTGGGAGAACCTGGCTACAACCTCCTTTTGAGTAGTAGCAGAGAGTGAGAAGATCCCCCCTTAAGCATCTTTTCTCCTGTGAGGGGCACAAAACTGACCCCAAGATTTGAGGTGCGGCCTCATCACTGCCTGGTACAGTCACTGTCCTAGTCCTGCTGGCCACACTATTGGTGACACAAGCCAAGACGACCTTGGTCTTATTGTCCACCTGGGCACACACATTGCACCTGCACCAGCTCCAGTTCCACCACATCAATGCACAGCCCCAGGCTGGCAGCAGTCCTGACAGAGCTTTAGGGGAACAGGATCTGTGCTCCCTTAGTGCAGTAGCCTCTCAAAGCACAAGAGAGCATTTCCAACCTAAGTTTGTCCAGCCATGTTGGACAGGGCTTGGAGCAACCTGGTGTAGTGGAAGGTGTTCCTGCCCATGGCAAGGGGCTGGAACTGGATGAGCTTAAGGTCTCTTCCAATCCAAACCATTCTGTGATACTGTGAAGGAAGGATTTAGACTTAACTAAGAATTAGATGTTTCTGGAGTAGAGTTTGCATGGAAAAGCAGACACTCAGAGCTCTGAGATGAAGGTCAGATGCTGACAAAGGCAGGTAACAACCAGCAAGGAGAGGTCCTCTTGGAGGTACAGCTTAACCAGTGCTCTCAAACCTTGTGAACCAGACTGAACACAAATCTTTATGTACTTGGACAGACACAACAGTCACATGTAATATTCAGGACCAGGACGTGCAAGCTGGAACAGAGGCAGAGGAGGAGACTGGTATGAGCATGTTAACTGGACTGCAGGTAAGGACTAAGCCTCACTGGTGGAACAGTGATGTCAGGTAATAAAGATTGGAAACAAAAAGAAGGTAAGAAAGGTTATTGTATGAGCCAGTGACACAGGATTTGTACAGAATGAAATGCCCTGACTAAACAGAGAAAATATAGCACAAGAGTCATCCCTCTGAGAGACTGAAGGGCACTGCAACACACGGAAAACCAGCCCTGCAAGGGTAAAGAGCACAACACCAATAAATTGTTAAACTGGAAAGAATCAGAGACTCAGAGCTCTGGCATTCAGAAAGCTCCCAAGACAAGGTGCAAGTCTTAATTCAGCCTTGGACAAAGCAAAAGGCTTTCTCCAAACCTCAGCTCCTAAGCACCACACTGCAATGGGACAAACGTCCTCACAAGAAAATCCAGCAAAGAATCCATGGCCAAAGAGCTTTGTTCCAGAAGTGAAAAACACGGATCTTGCTAGAAACAAAGCAGCAGCCCACCAGCAGGTAACTGTCTGAAACACGGATGTTAAAGACTGAAGAAACGCATGATATTTATTAAAGCTCTTATCATAAGAAGAGTTAGGATCTTAAGAATAAACCATGCCACCATCCTTCCATCTCCCTATCCCAGGAGAGATGACAAAAATACAATGAAGCATTTGCTCTGGTAAATTAAATGTAGAAAAAAACAGGTAAGAAAAAGATTTAAAAGAAGCCCTTGCTTTAGCACTGAAAGCTAGGACCTCTTAGCCTTATCAAAAGCTGGAAGTCAGTCTGCGGGGGTGAGTTTCCGTAAGTGATAAAGAGCAAGCCAGGCTGGACAGGACTTTGAGCAACCTGATCTAGTGAGAGGTGTCCCTGTCCATGGCAAGGGTTTGTAACAAGATGAGCCTGAAGGTTACTTCCAACCCAAAACTGTTCTCTGATTCTATGGCAAATGGGAAAGTGGCAATAGAAGAAATAGGGAAAGAATGAATGAATGAATGAATGAATGAATGAATGAATGAATGAATGAATGAATGAATGAATGTCATAAATGTGTGCTTCTTTCACTCGTTTTATTGGAACCTGAGTGGAAGTTGGTCTATACCTTCTTGACATCTGTGTGTGAAAACAATCCACCTGACTCCTGACTCTTGTTTTATAAGGTAAGAGAGAGGAAACTACAGAATTATCCTCTTCCTATATATCCATCACCTTCTCTCCATATACCCATGGGTGCAGAGCACTTAAGTTTATGCCAACATGATGTCACTGTCAAGTTTGTCCCCAGAAACACTTCAAGAGGGATCTATTTACTCCCCTGCCCTAAGGGAAAACTACTCCTAAGTGCTCCAACACAGACAGAAAAGTGCTGGCACTTGGACTCTTATTGCTCTCGCCACGGTGGGATGCTGGATGCCTCGATGCTGTGATATGATTGGTTTCTAAATCCCAGTTTCATAGGATTTTAATTACTGGCCTGGCATGGTGGGGAGTGGAACTGGCTGCGGTCAGACGAAGGATCGATACGCCGGCCCAGAACATATTGAGCCTCGGCACTCGCAGATGCTATTGCACTATTTAATCATCTTTTGCAAAATTTACAGTGCAACAGAAGGAATCAATATGGAATTTATCGCATTCCCTTGTAAATATGAGCATGGAGAGGGAGAGAGCATCTCAGGCACTCTGGCATGACAGCTGGCCTGGGCAGCCAACCTCCACAACAGACCACCCAGGGCAGCTACCATGCCTGTGACTCGCCACAAAGGGTCCAGCCAGCTGCTGGGATCTGCATTCCCAGGGACAGCTGCATCCACAGAGGCTGCATTTGTATTCTCTGACCTGACTGCAAGCTAAACCTTATCCCAGCTACTCTAAATGAAAAACGGGAGGAAGCCCCACAGGTTGTTTAGAGCCTCACTCCACAGTGTGGTTTGCAGAGCCTGAGTCATAGAGACATAGAATAGTTTCATGGAATTTTTTGGGCTGGAAAAGCCCCGCCAGACCATAAAGTCCAATCATTCCCCCTGCACTGCCAAGGCCACCATTAACCCATGTCCCCAAGTACCACACTGACAAAGCTTTTAAATCCCTTCAGGGATGAGAACTCCAACACTGCCCTGGGCAGCCTGTGACAGGGCTGAACAAGCTTTTGGGGAAGAAATTTTCCCCATATCCAACCTAAACCTCCCCTGGCACAACTTGAGGCAGTTGCCTCTCATCTTGTTGCTTGTCACCTTGGGGAAGAGCCTGACCCCCACCTGGGTCTACCCTCCTTTCATGGAGGTGTAGAGAGTGAGGAATTCTGCCCCAAGTTCTTGTTTACTCTGGTAACTCAGCTGCTGACTGCAGCAAAACCTCAATGTCACTTTCTCAGGATGTGTTAAAACCAAAGGTATCTCCTCTCTGTCGCCAGTACCTGGCTGCTGGGAACCTGAAAGCCTACCACTCTCTAGGGATATCCTTTACTCTGCCTCTGGAAGAATGGACCCCTTTCTTCTGGGATGCAACCAAAAACACTCCAGGACATACGCAGTATCCAAACCCAATTAATTAGAACCTGATTTTTCCAGTGAATACCATAAGCGTTTTTGCTTTCTGATGTCCAAAGCCCATCCCTTGTAATGCTGGCTCCATAATTTGTTTACCCATCACTCATCCTATTCACAAGACCTGCAATTACATAGGACTGAGGGGAGGAGAGTGCAACATTACCAACAAATGCACTGGGCTAAATTTACCAGCAAATGGAGTTCAGCAGACCAGGTTATTGCAGCTTCAGCTAAAATGTTTTCACAAATGTATGTTCGTTCCTTCCTCTCTCTCTTTCCCATTAATTAGCGATGAGGGACTCCATGATTGCTGAAGAGGGCCTTTGGACAAGGGCAAGGAGTGAAAGGACAAGAGGGAATGGTTTCCCACTGACAGAAAGAAGGATTAGATTGGGTATTGGGAAGAAATTCTTCCCTGTGAGGGTGGTGAGGCCCTGGCACAGAGAAGCTGTGGCTGCCCCATCCCTGGAAATGTTCAAGGCCAGGTTGGATGGGGCTTGGAGCAACCTTGATTAGTGGAAGGTGTCCCTGCCTGTGGCAATGGGATTGAATGAGATAAGCTTTAAGGTCCCTTACAACTCAAACCATTTTGTGATCCTGTGATTCCACTAAGGATGTATTGCAGGCGGCATTTGCAATGCAGTAACAGCCCGGTCAACCTGTGTGCAGGCTCTAGGAGGAGCTGGAAGAAGAGGGGATGATTTCTGAAGATGGGAAATAGAAAGCAGGGCAGTCAAGGATGTGGAGAGCACTGGGGAGAATGGGATACATATGGAGACTGCTCAGGTTCGGCAGGAGGGCATGTGTCTATTTCTGCAGTGAGGATAGGGAGAGGGGAGTTCCCAATAACTGGTACGGGTCAGACTCTGAAGGAAGGAACTGCTCTACTTTTAGGCAAGGATAGGAAATACAAGATCTTACCCACCTACATGTAGCAGCAGAATAGTGCACTGCCACACAATGATGTGAAAATAACACTTCCACACATCAGCCGGTGACAGTTCAGACAATCCCTTGTTGCATGGACACACACACCAAACACGCCTTGGAAAAACACCTTGAAATGCATTTTGAGGTCCAAGAAAAATGACAACTGAGCTGCTATGCACTGGGCAAACCTTGCTTCTACACTTCTTCCTGTGCCTAGTTTCTCAGTGTATACAGAATGATGTGCTCACATTTTTCTGATTTTTCATTTTGTAAGCTCCACCCTAAGACAGTTCCTCCAGCACCTTCTTTGCTTTGTCTAGTGTAACTTTAATATACTGAAAGGTTACCACAGCTATGACAACTCTTCCCAGCACAAGGCTGTGAAAGGGGAACAGTGTCTCATGCTGGGAGAAGGGTCATTTACCTGTAGGGCAAATCCCTGAGAGGCACTAGTGCTATCCCTAACTCTGAATCACAGAATCACAGGATTGTTTGGACTGAACAGATGTTAAAGTCCACCTCATTCCACTCCCCTGCCATAGGTAGGGACACCTTCTACTAGACCACATTCCCATCTTAGCTGGCCTTGGACACTTCCAGAGATGGAGCAGCCACAGCTTCTCTGGGCAACCTGTGCCAAGGTCTCACCACCCTCACACGGAAGAATTTCTTCCCAATATCCCATCTAACTCTGCTCTCTGTCAGTGGGAAGCGGTCCCTCTCTTGTCCTGTGACTCCATGCACTTACCCAGAGTCCCTCTCCAGCTCTCTTGTAGCCCCTTTAGGTGCTGGCAGGGGCTCTAAGCTCTTCCCAGAGCCTTCTCTTCTCCAGGGCGAACAATCCCAGCTCTCCCAGCCTGTCTCCAGAGCAGAGAGGCTCCAGCCCTCAGACAATCTCCATGACTTGCTCTGGACACATGAATCAGTGCCTGTCTGAGCTCCTCTGGCTCCATGTATTTCAGCGACAGGTTCTGGAGCAGAAGCAGATGGAGGAGGGTGGTTGATGTTGGCTGTGCTCCATGGCAGGGTTACGCCATTGCCAGGGTTATGCCATTGCCAGAAAGCTGCACCTTTTAATAATGGCTATTTCATTTAAATATTGATATAATAAAAGCTTCCTCTAAAACAAGGAGACTTCTGCCACCAGCAAGCTGGCAATCCTGCCTTCCTTCCTCTGAGCCAAACACAAAGTCCCTGGAATCGATTATGCCTGCAGTAGCAACTGGTGCACTCTGTGGATGAGAGTGCTCACCCACCCCTTCCCCAAACACTGATATTTATGGTGTCGCCTCAGGTCAGGGGACTGTGAAATGTCACCAACAACTGCCCGAAAGGACAACAGAGCCGCTACCTCGACTCGCGGTCTGCTGGGCACACACATGCTGACCACAGGGCTATAAGGTCCTGGAGGGGTCAAGTGAGTCACTGAATGGGCCACAAAAGGCTAGGGACATGGGGTGAGGGGCAAGTGCAGGGAGCTTCCCTTAAAAAACAACAGGGGCTTAGGGAAGTGCTTGGAGCAGAGAGGGGCTGGGCGGTTAATGGCTTTGGCCTGAGGGCAGGGCACCAGCAAGGGAAGTTCGAGGGAGAGTAAATGGAGAGTTAGTAAAAGGCAGGTGTAGCAAGGGAGCAAGGGGAGCCTGTTCCATGTCAGCAACCAGGAGCCATCCTGTGCGCGAAGTCAATGGCAGCACAGGGACATTACCCTCACAAAGGGCTGAACGGTGTTCAATCTCCACACCAAGACCCTCGGTCATCTATTCATCCCAGATTACACTGACAAGGAGGCAGGGATCCCCTGCTTTGTTATCCTGTGGAACTAGGAGAAGGGGAATACCCCCAGTGAATGCCATGAAATCGTCATGTCATGCGCCTATCAGGAAATCCAACTCCAGCACCCAAAACTTGCTGACAGGGCAGGGAAGGGTTTGCTGTGACCCCAGCAGCTCAGAGTCCACCTGACAGAAAGGGTAAGCTTATTACATTTAGCAAATAATCCTCATAAATCCTCATCCTAACCATGATTGCAAAGGGTAAATGGGTATTGTGGATGGTGAACAAGGATTAATCTGAGGAACAGCGCGAACTCAGCCTCGGGATTCTACCATGGCTCCAACAGGCTCTTTCACACTATCACTGAATGGCGATTCCCACTGGTGCAATCTCCAGGATCTGAGCACTGGGGCACACTCTATGAGATAAGGATTTCCACTTGGAAATGAACTCTTAGGGTAGGCTTTTAAACCTGATCTAGAAGGATTTCTGTGGGGCTGGATTAAGAACAAAACAGTGATGAATGACTGTCACATCTTCTCACTAAGTTCTGAATTTTCACTTTGATTTCACACAATCCTTCCATTTGTACCCAAACAAACACAGTCCCACAGATTGTTAAACGCTTTTTTTTCTGAGATTCAAGTGAGTTCTTTTGAGCTGAGATACTTTGCTACAAACAAAGAACTCTCTGTGGGCACCAGGCAGAGAAAGCGCCATTCACAGGGATGGCAGTGGCTCCAGGACAGATACAGAAACATCTCTGGAAAAGAAAGAACAGTCGCCTCTGTGAAGTGAGGCCTGGATTGGAACAGCACTTGGAGAGCTAAGCAGGGCACAGCTGGAGAAATAAGATGGACTTACTCCTTACAATGATTTATTCATAATGGAAAAATTCTTTAGTGCCAACTTCACTTATTTGCACCCATCTTTCACCTGTACTTAGGGTAACCAAGGAGCTGCCTTGGTACTTTCAATCAACTGATAATATGTGTCATGCAAGGAGGCTTTCCAAAGTAGAAATGAAAAGCAGGTATCTTCTTAGAAAATGTTAGTTCACATGATTCTGCCCCTCTTCCCCACTCAGGTGACACCCCACCTGCAGTGCTGCCTCCAGCTCTGGGGTCCAGCATAAGAAGGACCTGAACTGCTGGAGTGAGTGAAGAGAAGGCACACAGGTGCTTGGCGGGCTGAAGCCTCTCTGCTCTGGAGACAGGCTGGGAGAGCTGGGGGTGTTCAGTCCAAACCATTCTGTGATTTTATGATCCACACCATGACATATGTGAAACACTCCCCAGCCTCAAGAAGCGCAGACTCTGTCTGCACAGATGTGTTCCCAATACTGCTGTTGACAAGGACTTTTCCAGCACTTCAACCCCACTGCCACTCTCTGTAACACCCCAGAGCTCCTTGCACTCTCTCTCAAAGCCCTTCCAGGACTGTGCATTCACAACCCATTGCTCAAGCAGGCACAGCCCAATCCACTCCACTCCACTCTCCACTCCACTCCACGCCACACTCCACTCCACTCCACTCCACTCCACTCCACTCCACTCCACTCCACTCTCCACTCCACTCCTCCTGTGGGCATCCCTACCCACAACCGTGGGATACCAGAGGTCTTGTTGGAGCAGTTCCTTCTGACCACCAGTGCCCATGGCCAAGTGACCACTGAGTACGTGCTGTTGGCCCGTGCAACAGACACGCAGTAAGTCAGATGCTCTGGGACCATGCCAGGTTCTGTGTTCATGCAATGCCCACATGTGCTGAGAACATGGTGGGGGGCTTCTACATCAGAAAAATGCGATAGACCCCACATGCGCCAGTATTTTTGTCTGAGGACTTCCCAGCCACCATGTCCAAACAGTCCCACAGCTTCCTGAGCAGCTGCCTGCTTTTTCAGCTCTCTTCCCTGCAAGCATTCCCAAAGAACCTTGCCTTTGCAATAGATTTTCTTTAATTGATGCCTTTGTTTTTTGGTTAATTTATGGCCAGAAGCTGGGGTTCTGGTATCTGTAAGGCTCCCAGAGAAACCCTGACCTGGAGTTCAGTGCTACAGAATCTCATCCTTTCACTCTTATTTTTCTATTTGTAAAAGATAATAAGCACATAGTACAGATGAGTATCAAGGTTCAATGTTGCCACAATTATTTTTCCTCATCCCTTCTGGGGATGTTTAGCCGTCACAGATGTTACTTTCCATTATCTTTTTAGCTGCTTTCTTAAGGAATGAGCCTTATGTGAGCACACCATACCATTATGTACTTGTCTGCTTCCCTAGAATTAACTTCTGAGATGCCCACGCCACGAAGACTATAACATTCCTCAAACTTTTGCAAAAATCAGCGACTGGCTAGCCAGACCCTAGTGAGCCTGTCTCTGGCAGGGCCAGGCTGGGACAGGTGGCCACTTGATGTTGGACCTGGCTGCTGGCAGCACACACCTGTGATGTTGGCTGCTGGCAGCACACACCTCTGAGACAGGCACAGCATTGCTGCGGCTGGCTCATCTCCAGGTGACTTTGGGGACATCGCAGGGAGGAGAGTGGTTGAAATTGCTGGAGGAGAAGGAATGCTGGGGACCAAGGACATCACATTTGGAGGAAAGCAGAACTATGAACCAGCTTGGTGGTCTGAGAAAGAAGGTAAAAGCACTGTGCAGGTGCAGGTACACACTAAGCAGATGCCAGCTTTGGAGAACAACACAACAGTCACAAATATCATCCCAGAAGGAGCAGCAGGAGGGTACATACAAAAAACATTCTCATGGCAGCACATCCCTATTCTGTTGGCTAAATGCATCTTCTCATTCTACTCCACTAGTACTGATAAGCTTTTTCCCCATGAAGACAGTTGAGCACCGAACAGGCTGCCCAGGTGAGTATACAAGAGATGAGAGTGAAGCAGAATCCATGAGGAGAAAGGCCCTGTGATTTAACCAGGAGGACTAGCAACTGTACAAGCTAATTCCTACCAATTCTCACAAGAGCTGCACTGCCCTGGTGCCAACAGTACTTAAGCATCCACCACTTCATGTGGGTACCAGCACCTACCCTATGCCTTGTCTACAGAGCAGATCCATTACTGGTATAGCAGGGACTCTTCCATTCCACACAGGGACATCAGGGATATGAGAGATGAGCTGAGTAAATATTGCAAGAGGGAAATGATCAAAATACTAAGCAGAGACCAGTTGGGGCATCTTGGGCAAACAGTCCAGCTATGGGGACCCACCATCAGAAGGGTGTGGAGCTGCTGGAGCAAGGCCAGAGGAGGTCACAGAAGCTCTCCAAGGGCTGAAGTCGCTCTGCTTTGGAGCCAGGCTGAGAGAGCAGGAGAGTGTTCAGCCTAGAGAAGAGAAGGCTCCAGGGAGACCTTACAGCCTCTGCCAGGGCCTAATGGGGCTCCAACAGAGCTGGAGAGGGACTTTAGACAAGGGCCTGGAGGGACAGGACAAAGTGGAATGGCTTCCCACTGACAGAGGGTAGGGTTAGATGGGATACTGGGAAGAAATTCCTAATTGAGTGAGGGTGGTGAGGCCCTGGCACAGGTTGCCCAGAGAAGCTGTGGCTGCCTCATTCCAGGAAGTGTTCAAGGCCAACTTGGATAGGGCTTGGAGCAACATGGTCTAGTGGAAGGTGTCCTGCCCATAGCAGGGGGTTGGAATTGGATGATCTTCAAGGTCCCTTCCAATCCAAACTATTCCAGGATTCTGTGATTCTCTGGCTGCTGAACTTCAGGAGGAAAGGGGAAATTCAATGACTAAGATGAGAAAAGCCACCAAAAGCACATAAGAAAAAACACTGGGGATGAATGGGAACAAAGAAACTAAAAAGTAAACAGATCAAAGCAAACAGAAAATCACACCAAATTGTGACAGTGACAGAGCGCGGCCTGTGTCTGAGCCTGAAAGTTCTGTGGGACAGGCTGACTCTGAAGTGCTCCTGGCCCATGAGCTGGGTGGAACTATAAAACTCACCTGCATCCAGCAGCAGTTTGACTGTCAGGTAGTCATCAGCCAGAACTGCATAGTGCAGAGCTGTGCAGCCCTTGAAGTTGGCTCGGATGTTGAGACGGTTGTTGAAGTCATCCTCCCGGGTGACAAGGACTGCAGACGACAAAGAGTGAAAGCTCAGCACATTGAGATAACTACAGAACTGCTTGTCTGGATGTGCAGCAGCACCATGGACCCCGCCACTCCACACCACGCAGGAAGCTTCTTAAGGGCTTAGTGACTTTGTCCAGGACCACCAGGACCCCAGTGGGAATTTCTGGTGGCCATTGTCCCCGCTCCACCGAGCAGCAGCAGAGACAAAGACAACATGGTTTCCATGTATCCCAGTGACTGCCTACACAGCACCCAGGCAGGGGAGGATGTGGGGGGAGAACACCTGAGCGAAGACCTCAGCCTTTTTCCAATCATTTATTGTAGAATAACAGGATGGTTTGACTTGGACGGGACCTTAAAGCTCATCTCGTTCCACCCCCTGCCATGGGCAGTAACACCTCCCACCAGACCAGGTTGCTCCAAGCCCCACCCAACCACGGCCTTGGACACTTCCAGGGATGGGGCAGCCACAGCTTCTCTGGGCAACCTGTTCCAGAGCCTCACCACCCTTACAGGGAAGAATTTCATCCCAGGGAAGAATTTCTTTCCAATCTCTAATTTAATTAATGATTTTAGCAAACAGAAGGGAAGCTGTGACTTGAAAGAACGCTGCCCCACTATGGCTTGACCTTCAAGCAAATTTCTGATTTTGGAAGTCTCCAGCACGTAAGTCCATGTGCCTCAGCAGGGCATGGCTCTGAAAGAAGGGCCTGCAGCATCCCTGCTCTCCTGCAGCTGGTCTGAGGATCAGGCTTTAGAAAACCTGGATTTTAAACTCTTTGCTTTAGTCATTGGCAAAAAAAAAAGAGAGAGTGACTTTTTACCAGGGCGGATGCATGAGTGATGGTGGGACTGGCATGTGCTGTCTCTGTTCAAATGAAAACCACCCACCTGGTGGGCTAAATTCTGTTCCTGGAGGTGTGTCTAGCTCCTTGGTGAAAGGATCTGTACCCAAAACTCAGCAGACTCAGGTTCAGGGACAGGTAGAACTTTCAAGAGCTCTGAGCACCTTATACTGTGTTACAGCAAAGCAAGCAGAGCTGAAAAGCAGGTGGGCCACAGGGACTTCTTCACGGTCCTTCCTAAGACCCATCAAAAGATTTCCAAGAGATTTGAAAAGTTCAGAAGAGAGAAATGTTGTAATGAATACCTGATGTCTTCCAAGCCCAGCATCGCCACTAATGAACCACAGACCCTCCAGGAAGATCAATTAATGCCCTGGCTCCTTTCCTTCCCTGGGTCCTTTCTCCAAGTACACAGGGTGAGTATGTATATTTATTTATTTGTCGTCATTTCCTACCCAGGGAGGAGCAGGATAATGAACTGCGTGCGTCAGGGAAGATGAATCTGAGATACTAGGGAGCAGTGCAGTAAAGAGATTAAAGTGTTATTATTGTTGGGTTTTTTCCCCCATGGTCCGTTGTGACAGCTCGGCCGTCATCCGTAAAAAATGTCTCCGAGAGAGATAATCATCGGAAACTCAATAAAGCGTCAGGGGAAGCCTCATCCACCATCCATCACTGGGTGCCTGGAAATTTTCAGCCCTCTGTCTCCCTTCCTGCCATCCATATAAATGTCTGTAATATATTTTGTGCAGTGGTTGTGGAGCATACCCTCTCGATTTGGATGTTTTTATGAAAAAATATTTATACACGAAATATGTAAATGTCTTTAAAAAAAAGGGAAAAAACAAAGGCAGTTTCTCTCTCTCTTTTTAAAAACACAACTGAATTTATTCTTTTTAATAAAACATGTCAACCAAAGAATTAATGCAACTTCTTATGGAGTGGCCTTATCTTTTCTTCACCCCAAAATATATAACATTATAGAGGGATGAATGCAGACAAAAACAATTAACTTTCTTGGTTGATATACTTTATCTTAAATAAAGTCTATGTACATGCATTATGTATTGGCATTCTATTGCTCATTTTTTAATGTAGTTTCATACATTTTGCATTTCCTGCTATAGGGATGTGATCTATGTATGCTCTCTCTCCCATCAAGGAGTAAGTCTGCTGCACGGGTGGGTCACAGTGAGGGATGAGAGCAGGGAGCTTTTAAAAATACAGAATAACATCCTGTCAAAGCTGTCGCCTCACTGTTCCAGCTTCTTAACTCAACTTGTGCTTTATGAAAGGTTCAAATATTATACCTTCATTAGGCTTTCACAGAGCTTTCATCTCTTAGCACTGAGTCAAAAGCACAGACAGGCCTGTGGATAATGTCACCGTGTCTCAACAGCATCCATGGTGTGGCTGCAGGACAAGGGAAGTAACCTTCTGCTGGGTGCTGCTGAGGCCACACCTTGGCTCAATTCTGGATCCCTCAGTCCAAGAAGGACATTGAGGCACTGGAGCATATCCAGAGAAGGGCAATGGACCTGTGGAACGGTGTGGAGCATGAGTCTGGTGAGGAGTGGCTGAGGGAGCTGAGGGGGCTCAGCCTGGAGAAAAGGAGGCTTATGGGGGACTTTCTTGCTCTCTATAACCCCTGACAGGAGGGTGGAGCCAGGCAGGGGTCACGCTCTTCTCCCAGGGAACAAGGGACAGGACAAGAGGAAATGGCCTCAAGTTATGACACGGGAGGTTCAGGATATGGGGAAAAATTTCTTCATGGAAAGGGTTGCTAAGCCCTGGCACAGGCTGCCCAGGGCAGTGGTGGAGTCCCCATCCCTGGAGGGACTTAAAAGTCATTTGGAGGTGGCACTTGGAGACATAGTTTAGTGGTGGCCTTGGCAGTGCTGGGAGAATGGTTGGACTGTATGGTCTGGAAGGGCTTTTCCAACCTAAATTATTCCATGATTCTATTGTATGACTCTATGACTCAGGCTCTGCAAACAACGCTGTGCAGAGTGAGGCTCTAAACAAACTGTGCAGCTTCCTCCCATCTTCCACTCAGAACAGCCAGGGCAAGGTATAACTTCCAAGCAGGTCAGAGCACACAAATGCAGCTGTACTGTGGATACAGCTGAACCTGGGAATGTGAATCCCAGCAGCTGGCTGGGCTCTGGCAGGGCAAGGGGGATGTCTGGGAAACACCCCATGGCCTGCCAGCTCAGAGGTGAGGTCAACAGAACAGCACAGTGCTTGGATGGAGAAAAGGCTTCTGGAATGGGGAATGAAAGACTGGGCCATTTTAGGTGGGTTGAGTGTTACCAGCATTCCTGCCAGTGTGGGGAACAGAAGAATCCCTGAACATGCAGCTGGCTACTCCGAAGCAAAGCTGGGCACCAAGAATCCAGACATATCCTGATAATCACAAACCTAAGAAAAATTTACAACCACTTATTTTCATAAAAAGCGGAAACAGTCTGGGAAATTGAAATAGGTCTGAATAAACAAAGCAGTTGTCTGAGAAACCTGGCCTAGTGGAAGGTATCCACACCATCACAGGGGGTTGGACAGGATGGGCTTTAAAGGTCCCTTCCCACCCAAACCATCCCAGAATTCTATGATTCTGAGTCTGATCAACATCCCAGTGATGGGGGTAATGAAGGGGTGAGAGCGGAACCTGAGATCTGCCAAGAATATCCATAATGAGATGATGTGACTCTGCAGAAAATGACCTTGTTTCCATGGAAAGGCTTCTGGTGCTGAGAGCTGGTACTGATGCCTGACCAAACCCACCAGCAGTCACTGTAATCACTTACATCATTCAGCTTAATTTCAATTGGCCAAGTCCTTCTGCATTTTGCAGCTCCTGATAAGATCTGGATTAAGGCTGCTGGTGGAATACACTGCATTGAACCCTTCTCCTTCCTCAGGACAGGGCTGTGTGTGGGTCAATGGAATGACATTCCTATCTATGACTTTGTATTATTCTCTGGCTATATAAAACCAGTTTATCCCTGGGAAATTGAAGGATTGCTTCTATATAATGTCTACATAATGTTTCTTTCCTCTTCAGACACACACTCACCCAAATATCATCAGTTACTTTGCATTTAAATGGAAGAAGATTAAATGAGCTGTAAAAAAACCCCATGAGGTCTGATCAGGAAACAAAATTTTGGGACCTGAAAAGCAAATGTTGGTAGCTATACACAAACCATCTTACCTTCCAAGGAATGGAGGCCTTTTTCTTTGGCAATCTCATACACACTGCTGAAATCATCCCCAAGGTTTGGATCTGCACCAGCTGTGAGCAGGGCCTTTACCACACTGTTACAAAACAGAAGGAAAATAAGGCAGAAGCAGTAGATGAGGAATTAAAGCCCTTCAAAGACTGAGAGGCGCTCAGAAATCCCTCCTCAAATATTCCTGGGAATGTTACCACTCCAGGGAAGTTAACCCACAACCATAACTGAACATTTCAACAAATGGAGCTCCACCAGCATATTCTAAAATTAATGAGATCGGAGAGGCACTGGAGGAATGGGTGCCACTGTAGGGATATGCAATCCTCCTCAGGAGATGTACACAGAACACGCTCCTAATAGAAGGCATATTCCTAGACACAGACCCTGGCTCCAAGGTCACCCCTGTCCCGGAAAAAAGGAAGATTATTGTAACACTCTGAAGATTAAGAGAAGTAAAGCTACATTGCTTTTAGGAGGCAATGGTACAGTACCTGCATCTCTGATACTAAAGGTGCCATCCTACTACCACAAGAAGTGCAAACAACTTCCATAGGAAGCAGTCCAGAGGAGGCTCTGAAGATAATCAGAGGGCTGGAGTACCTCTGGTCTGGAGACAGGCTGAGAGAGTTGGGGCTGTTCAGCCTGGAGAAGAGAAGACTCCAGGGAGACCTCAGAGCCCCTGCCAGGGCCTAAAGGGGCTCCAGAAGTCCTGGAGAGGGGCTTTGGGCAAGGGCATAGAAGGACAGGACAAGGGGGAATGGCTTCCCACTGACAGTGGGCAGGGTTAGATGGGATATTGGGAAGAAATTCTTGGCTGTGAGGGTGGTGAGGCCCTGACACAGGCTGCCCAGAGAAGCTGTCCCATCCCTGGGACTATCCAAGGCCAGGTTGAATGGGGCTTGGAGCAACCTGGTCTAGTGGAAGGTGTCCTTGCCCATGGCAGGCAGTGGGATGACATGGGCTTTAAGATCCATTCAGCCCAAACAATCCTGTGATTCTGTAATTCTGTGATTCTATAACTTGAACTTTACATCCCTTTCAGACGCCGGAAGGGACCCTAAGGTATCTCTGAAGCCTTCCCTTCTCCCGGCTGAACAACCCCAGATCTCCCAGCCTGCCTCCAGAGCAGAGGTGTTCCACACCTTGAAGCATCTCCTTGGTATCTCCTGGACTCACTCCAGCAGCTTCCCAGAGCCAGATGCATACTTCTGACCCCAGAGCCAGATGCAGCTCTGCAGGTGGGGTCTCATCGGAGTGGAGTAGAGGGGTAGAATCCCCTCCCTTGCCCTGCTGCCCACTGTGCTGGGAATCAGCCCAGAACATGCTGGATTTTGGGCTACCAGCAAATGTTGAGCACTATGAACATCCTGCAGCAGGGCAGAACACAGGGGACACACTGCCCAGGCAGTTTTGGTGTGGAAGTCCTCATTCTCTGCTTCTGAATCCAAACAATCATCAGGCCAGAATTAGATTTCTCACTCCTTCTGAAAGCAGCTTGAAGCCAGTTAATTCCTAATTTTTTTTCCAGCATGCAGCCTTCCCATGACAAGTAGACAGTAACTCATTTGTTAGCATTCATCACCAGTGACATGGCTCACAGGCTGACAGCGATATGCGCTGCAGCCTGACTGACATGTACCTGCAGGCTGAGGCTTGTCAAGTCACATCTGGAATTCAACTTAAGCTCCTCTCTCATTTATCCTATAAATGCATTAGCAGAATCAAAAGTGGTTATTTTATTATTTGTGCACGGTACAACAGCGGCCGGCTCCTTACCGGCACTGGTGTGCTCCTCACCATGGACAGAGTCACCTCTAGTGAGAACAGCACCAGGATGGGGTGCAGGAGATAGAATCATGGAATTGTTAAGGTTGGAAAAGCCCTCTAAGACCATCAAGTTCAACTGTTCCCCCAGCACTGCCATGCCCACTGATGCCTGGAAAATAGAATAGATCTTCCCAACAATGCTGGAGTGACTGTAAAGGCAAACCTTTACTTGAAAGCTCTCAGGCACACAAAATGGTGAAAATTGCACGTGGTATAGTAATTCTAAGATTTTTATATGGTTAGTTGATTAGTATACTTATCATGTACTGTCCAATTAAAGGTTAGTTGGTTAGGTAATAATTTCTGGGGTCTTGTTCCACTGGAAGCAGTCCAGAGGTTTCTTTTGCCCCAATTTTGTTATGTCTAGTCCAGATTCTGGCTGGAAAACAAAACGTCTTCATAGCTGGTTGTCTTCTTGGAATAAGACTGAACAATGTTTAGGAAAGTGTTTATAAGGTTAGCTTATTGTTCCTAAATGTAGAGAGGAAAGATAGGAAAAGAAGCCACAGCCATGCTTTAACAATCTATAAAGCTACAAATATACAAAAAATATGAAAAGCTAAAAATCTTAGGCATCATTCCCCTCTAAACTACATCCCCATGTCAAACATCCAAATGTTTTTAATCCCTCCAGGGATGGGAACTCCAACACTGCCCTGGGCAGGCTGTACTAGAGCTGGACAACCCTTTTGGGGAAGAAATTTTCCCAATACCCAAACTAAACTTCCCTTGGTGCAACTTGAGGTTGTTTCCTCTTGTCCTGTCACTTATTACCTGAAAGAAAACCGATCCCCACCCGGCTCCACTCTTCTTTCAGGGAATCCCTGTGAGCATACAGAGCTCATTTATATCTGTACTCTATTTATATCCATATTTCATTCATATCCATATTTCAACAATGTCCTTTATTCTATAATATTTAGGTTGAGAGGTTCTGGCTTTTATTCCACAAACAGCAATTTCCAGTCATGACCCTTCCCTTTTTCAGTCATCAGGAACATGCTAAAATGCAGAGGTTCTTCAATGGATTGAGTCGCACAGCCTGATCAAATTAGATACCTGATGGCTTAGAACAGGCACTAAGGATGGGGATCATAAAAACCTGGAATGGTTTGGGTTAGAAGGCACCTTATAGCTCATCTCATTTCCAACCCCACTGCCATGGGCAGGGACACCTTCTACTAGACCAGGTTGCTCCAATCCAGCCTGGAACACTTTCAGGGATGGGGCAGCCACAGCTTCTCTGGGCAACCTCCACCAGGGCCTCACCACCCTCACAGCCAAGAATTTCTTCCCAGTATCTCATCTAACTCTGCCCTCTGTCAGTGGGAAGCTACTCCCCCTTGTCCTGCCACTCCAGGCCCCTGCCCAAAGTCCCTCTCCAACTCTGCTGGAGCCCCTTTAGGCCCTCGTAGGGGCTCTGAGGTCTCCCTGGAGCCTTCTCTTCTTCAGGCTGAATAGCCCCACCTCTCTTAGCCTGTCTCCAGCCCCTGGAGCATGTCCATGGCCTCCTGTGTACTTGCTCCAACAGGTCGACATCTTTCGTAATGGTGGATCACCTCACCTACTTTTAGACATCAGCAATGGAAGACATAATGCCTGGAGCAGCCTCTCATCACAGATGTGCTCACTCTCCACCACTCAAATCTCTTCAACGAGTCTCAATTTTCTCTCAGTTGAGTAAGTAATTTCGATCTTGTTCCAAGGGTCAGTATGTGAGATAATCCATGATCTTCAGTACAGTTCCAATGAGACATAACCTCATTGTCTCATTCTCAGGCCGCTGCAGTGGTGCATCCCCTGCCCCACCCTGACGCCACATTATGATCTGAGAACAGACAATGTGATGCCAGGGAAAAGATACTGGTCAAAAATATCTGCTCCATGTTCAGAAGAGATGTGTCTACAACTGTCTTGCTACACTGCTCCTTAAGGCTACATCAGTGAGGACATCCCATGTAGGAGTGCCATGACAAGCCTGTAGATTCTTCTAGACCACCTTAGGAGCATTGATAAGGCACGGGGCACAAAATGTATCCTAAAATTCCTTCAATACCTCTAGGATGGGCTGCTCAGCATGCCTAGCTCCAGTCTCACCTCTGCTTCAGAACTCGGACCTTCACCACTGCCCTGTATGGCTACAGCAAAATGCAACGCAAGGGAGCAGTCTGGCTGCAGAAAAAGCCCCATAAGGCCAAGTGCATGGTCTTGAGTGTCCAGAGTAGACGTAGTCACAGGCCACCAGCCCATGCTCTCCCACCTCTGGTCATTAGGTAGGTCAGACATACCCTTGGCATCTGGCCGGCACTGTGCCATCTGTCAAAGACTGTGGAACAGAGGGAGATGTACCGCATCTAGTGTTTCTAGCTGGGAAAGCTCTAGCATAGGTCACTGATCCAAAATTCTTCTGGAAGATCCAGTGCTGGATTCCTCTGGAAACATCCTGCATCTCCAGTACTTGGTGCTACTATGGTCAACCCAATCATCAAGAGAATGCATCAAAGACCTTGAAGAGGAGGTCCCCATGAAAGCAGGAGGTGCAGGATGGAAGATGGCAGGGCAGGTTCTGTCTTGTTTTATGGGACCTATATTGACAACCTCCACGGTCCTAATGATGGACAGCTACCTACTGAACAGAAACCATCATAGAATCATGGAGTCATTGCTTTTAAATCCCTCCAGGGATGGGGATTCCACCACTGCCCTGGGCAGACTATACCAGAGCTGGGCAACCCTTACCATGAAGAAATTTTCCCAATATCCAGCCTAAACCTTCCTTGGAGCAACTTGAGGCCATTTCCTCTAGTCCTGTCACTTGTCACCTGGGAGAAGAGACCAACCCCCACCTATATAATGCTGCCTTTGTATAAACCCATTCCCTCAAGTATAAAGCCATTTTCCCATTATAAAGCCACTCTCCCAGTATAAAGTCACTTTCCCTGCTATAAAACCATTTATAGAATCACAGAATCACAGACTGGTTTGAGTTGGAAGCATCCTTAAAGCCCATCTAGTTTCAACCTCCCTGCCATGGCAGGGACACCATTCTTCCCAGTATAAAGCCACTCAACCAGGATAAAGTCATAGAATCCCAGAACCATTTGGATTGGAAAAAGCTCTCTGAGATCATTGAGTTCCACTGTTCTCCCAGCACTGCCAAGGCCACCACTAACCCATGTCCCCAGGTGCCACACCCACAAAGCTTTTAAATTCCTCCAGGCATGGGGATTTCATCACTGCACTGGGCAGCCTGTGACAGGGCTGGACAACTCCTTCAGGCAAAAAATAATGTGCTGCAATTAAGCCTTTGATGATCTTGCCCTAGCAGCTGACTTACTATGATTCTTGTATCAGGGCTTCCAGCAACCCTACCAGGCAGCTGGGCCTCATGTATCACTCAAGACCTTGGAAGTACAAATTCTGATATAATCAAACCACCCTTCTGGGACCCCATTCTCATGGCTATCACCACCAAAGAGACCCCCCTACTTCAATTTTAGCTCGCAGGCTATGATATATCTTCAGGTCCCTGAATTTGCCTCATTTTAAGGGAAATGATCCCAAGTCCCAGTGCAGGACTTTAATCCACATCATTGTGGCCCATGAGTGAGCTACAGGTACTGAGTAAGTCATATGGTAACACAGGATGACGTCATTTTCTTGATAACTCCATCCATTTGCCTTTCCTGCCCTCAGTGACTACATTGAAATGTTCTAGTCAGGCACTTCATCAGATGAGCATACTCCATGTGCTCTCGGGTACTCAGGAAGCCCTTTCCTTTTCATCCACTGCCTACACGTTCAGCATTCTTTTCTGGGAAATGACTTTTGGTAAGAAGTTGAGCAGAGGACTACAACTGCTGGACGCAAGGTCGTCTAAGAGTGATGCAGCAGGTGATGGTGGCAGAAGTGCTCTGCTTTGCTCTGCTCTCTACATGGTGCAGAATCCTCTGCACCATATTCCCTGTGGTAAGAAACATTTCCATAGCTCTTACAATGGTTGGGAGGCTCAAGTTTAATAACAAGCACAGATATCATTGCTTCCTGGCAAAATCTGCTGTGCCAAAATCCTGGCACTAGTCTAATAAAAAGATATCACACATTTAGCCTTCTTCTCCAATCATCTTTCAATCTCATCTCCTGCTTTTGGGATGTGCCGACCCCTCCAGGCAGCTCTCCATCAGCCAGATGTCCCTGGAATCACAGCTATTGATTGTACCTATCCAATTTGCAGCTAATGGGACATTCAAGCAAATTACCCTGTAGGAAAGGTAACAGTGCCATCAAAATGCAAAGGAACTGTACTCAGCAGTGCAAAGCATGTGAATGTCCCTGGAAAAAGGAAGAGACTTGCAAAATCAGGTGATTAAAGGCACTCCAAAGGAGCTGGGGAGAGACTTTGGACAAGGGCATGGAAGGACAGGACAAAGTGGAATGACTTCAAACTGATAGAGGACAGGGTTAGATGGGATATTGGGAAGGAATTCTTACCTGTGAGGGTGGTGAGGCCCTGGCACAGGTTGCCCAGAGAAGCTGTGGCTGCCCCATTCCTGGAAGTGTTCAAGGCCAAGTTGGATGGAGCTTGGAGCAATCAGGTCTAGTGGAAGGTGTCCCTGCCCATGGCAGTAGGATTGGAGCAATATAAACTTTAAGGCCCTTCCAAACTCAAACTACCCCATGATAAGTGAGTTTCAAATGAAGGATT
This sequence comes from Dasyornis broadbenti, assembly GCA_013397935.1. NCBI lineage: Eukaryota > Metazoa > Chordata > Aves > Passeriformes > Dasyornithidae > Dasyornis > Dasyornis broadbenti. Next base: position 232,110 of record VZRN01002234.1, read on the forward strand.
CTCTGGCCCATACACTTTCTGTGTTCCTTCTCTTGCTGTGAGGCATTGGGGCAGAACAACACCCCACAAGATCCTAGAAGAAGTAGGATGTCACTGGCCAGCTGGGCTGCTCTAGCTTCCCTCCATAACTCACCTGTGCTCAACAGCCTCAACAAGCTGAGTTTTAATTTGCTGATCAAGTTTTGATTGGATTAGAGGCAGAGCCTATTCATCAGCATGAATATAAATCTAAATTGACCCTGGTGATGACTCAGAGGGCAATGCTGAGCTAGAGTTGGCTGGGTAGTTCAATCGATTGGGCAAAGTGCTTTCTGCTTGTAATGGCTGGATCAACATATTGTTCAATAAATAAATACATATATACAATACAGGGGGTGGGGAAATCAATGGTGAGATGGCGGGAGGTGACTGGGGCTGCATCAAGAGAGATGTTGTGCCTGGACCAAGGCACCGGCAGCTGGAGTTGGTGAACCAAGAAGCCTGGTGATCCCTATGACCGTGTGTTATCAGCACAATGCAAACGCCTGGGTGGGTTTTGATATGCGGCTGCCCTGAGCTCTGGCAGGAGCCACATGTCCTGCCTGGACACAAAGAAGATCCTTGTGTGGTTATATCTTAACTGTGTAAAACTCAGCAGGGCAGGAGGGCTGGGAGGAGCTGCTGCACAAATGAGGCTAAATGTGGATGTGTGCCTTCCCAGGAGCATGTTTACAACTACCTATGGCACAGAAAGCCAGGCAGCTGCAGCAATCCCTCGCGCTGTGATGTTTTATTATTGACCCAGATGAAAATGATTGACTCCTCAAAAAGGGATAGAAAGAGATTATGGAATCCAAAAAGGGAAAAAAAATCTTGAAGGGTGGTAAATATTATCTTGTTCTGTTTTCTTTAAGAGTGTGACATAGGTGAATCATGCTTCAAAGGCATGGTGAAGGCACACAGGGGAGTTGAGGAGTGTTGAAAGCCCCAGTCCCTGCCTGGAGCAGTAAGAAAATGTGAAGAGAAGCCATTTCTGTGGCTTGCAGAGATGCAGGAACCTGCCAAACTGACAGTATCACATTGTGCCAGAGCTGCAAGACATCAGATGGTGTTCATCCCTGAAAAGAGGGATGTTCATGCCCAGAGGTCTGAGATGGGGGCACTGCCAAGGCAGAGGCGTGGGGAACAGCTGCAGGAACAGCCAAGTGGTCACTGTTCATCAAAAACACCCAGAAAGGGAGTAGCTAAAAGCCAATGCCCCAGTTTGTAGGATCAGGCCCTCCAAATGTTCTGTCATCACAGCTGAAACCCATGCCCAACTCCTCAGCTCTCTGGCAGGTGATGCATTGGGCCATACGTTCATCCAAAAGTACTCAGCTATTTCTCCAGCTCCACTGTGGACAGCTCTGAATGACTTGCCTAAAGTGAAAGGAGTGAAAAAACCCCCATGGAACAGATGTATGTACCTGATATAGATAATAAGACTGCATCAGTTCATCATGTCACTGCCTGTAGACAGGGAACAGCTCCAGATCAGTCATCCTTTACTAATCTCAGGACAAACCCACTAGAATATCACTATGCGTGAGGAATTGCCATTAGTAATATAAAACATCCACATAGCATCTTCAAGGCACATGTGGAAGAGGCACAGTTCCCAGCAATGTACACTGAGGCAGGGAGCAAACTACTTCCTTACTCCTCTCCCTAAGCAGGGCTGGAGAGGGCAAGAGATGGGACAAGGCCACGCTGGGCCAAGCACTGCTGGTTCTGGTTCCATGGGAGAGCCTTTGACCTACAGCTCCTTTGATCTGCACAGAAGGGTAGAGAAGGAAAAGGAGACCTCAGGCTCAGGGAGGAGTCACTTGACATTGGTTATTCCCAGAAAGGCATTGAGAAGCAAAGGTGAAGAAAGGTAAAGACATCCAGACCTGAAGAGGAAGGTAGAAGAAGAATGGGTGTGCAGGAAGCCAGAGCTGCAAAAAGAAAATGAAGTAAAGTAGATGATGTGGGGAAGAGTTGAGAAGAATTTGGAGGCTAAAACCCCCAATGAAATAGGATGACAAAGCTCAACGTGACCTGACAGTGTGCTGGCCGCCCAGAAACCCATGCCCTGGGCTGATCCCACAGTATGGGCAGCAGAGAAGGGGGCGATTCTGCCTCTCTGCTCCTCTCTGGATATGGTTTCTGGTGAGACCCCACCTGCAGTGCTGCCTCCAGCTCTGGGCCCCCCAAAATCAAGGATGTGAAGCTGTTGGAGTGAGTCCAGAGGAGGACAAAATGATGCTTTGAAGGCTGAAACACCTGTGCCCACTTAAAACACGGGTATTGCTGCTGCTGCACTGTGAAAGCCATTACGGAGCCTTGCACAGGCTTGTATTTCTCTGAGAAAGGACCAGGTACTCCTCCCCACCACTTGAGCCATGCATAAAACTACAGAAGCCCTAAAATCACAGAATCACAGAACCATTTGGGTTGGAAAACCCCTCTGAGATCATCGAGTCCAACTGTTCCCCCAGCACTACCAAAGCCACCACTAAACCTTATCCCCAAGTGTCACATCCATATGACTTTTAAATCCCTCCAGGGATGGTGACCCCATCACTGCCCTGGGTAGTCTCTTCTAGAGCTTGACAACACTTTCAGACTAGGAATTTTCCCTAATAGCCAACCTCAAGCTCCCATGGCACAAATTGAGGCTATTTCCTTTTTTCCTGTCCCTTGCCACCTGGGAGAAGAGACCAACCCCCACCTGGCTCCACCCTCCTGTCAGGGAGTTGTACGGAGTGAGAAGGTCCCCCCTTAGCCTCCTTTTTTCCAGGCTGAGGCCCCCAGCTCCCTCAGCTGCTCCTTATCAGACTCATACTCATGCTCCAGCCCCCTCTTTCAGAATTGCTGCCCAGTTGTGCTGATGCCATGGAATGGGAGCAGAAGCAGATACCAGTGTTTTTTAGAACTACCCAAACTTATCCCACTGGGATTCAGACTTTCCATGCTGCTCTGTGCCTTAGTTTCCCCCTCCACACAAGCAGCTTTCTACCTCTGAGGAGGCTGAGAAGATGACTTGATATTTCACTGTCACTTTATTTCTGTGGAAATGATAAAAACCGGAGTAGCTGGATATAGACAAGGTCACTATGTTACAAAATACAGACACACAGCTAAAGTCCTACCTGCGTTGGGGTTTCATTTATGATTGCTTTATTGCTTATTTTAACAAATGCACAAACTCCACAAAGCTCTGAGTATGCATTTAATTAAAGCTTAAATACTAAAAATATGCCAATGCTATGGTAATTCCCCCAGCAATGGGAATTACAGCATAAAACCTTCCTTTGATTCTGTAAACATGGTCACATGTTGCATCTTTAGTCCATGACCGAATTACAACCTGTATCATGGAGCCGAAGAATTCGGACACTGACTCCCTCTCATGTGAAAAAGGAACCGAACCCTAAATATCCCTCTCCACTAGATCCACCACCATATCTCTACTCCTAGGTAGACACCAGTCTCCTCCTGGAGACCTATCCATGGGAATATTGCAGAATGCTTCCTGATGCCTCCCCACATTTTGGATACAAGACATTTCCAAGAGAAAGGAGATGATATTTGTTTTGCTCTAAAAAGAAAAGACAGACCCCAAACCTGCCTTCCAGCACTCGGGATTTCGTCTTGTAGCTGATGGCAATTGACAGAAATCATTAAAGCAGTGCCTCTGGAATTAAATTAAACAGATGGACTAGGGCTGTCTAATTAGAAGAGTGAGGGCTGTGGAAATTGGGAAACATGACAAAGCTAAAGGACAGGTCACAGAAATCTCCAGTGGCACAGCAGAGACTGAAAACATCATTCTTCTCTGAAAAACACCTTCGGAAAGACAGTAATCTGAGGCTGAAGGCTTCCTTTTTCTTAGCTGAAAACACTCATCTCAGTTCCCAGCATCCCAGCCCTTCAAAATCATGCTGAGAAACCTGTGCAGGTATTAGTAGCCGTAAAAGAGGAAGTGGTGAGAGAGCCAGTTAAGTTAAACATTGGAATGACCTTGGTCTTGTTGCAGGTAAACAGTACCTGCAGGTCCTGCTCATCTGGCTGCACCTTGGCCATCTCTGAATCAGGGACAGCCCAGCTCATCTCTCCAGAGGCTACTGGCCTGAGGAGCTAAGGACCAAAAGTCATAATAATTTCAAATCCACCACATGGGGTGGATTACACAGGCAATCAGACAACGGGGGATGGCTTCACACTGCCAGAGGGTGGGGTTAGACTGGATATTGGGAAGAAATTCTTCCCTGTGAGGGTGGTGAGGCCCTGGCCCAGGTTGCTCAGAGAAGCTGTGGCAGCCCCATCCCTGGAAGTGTTCAAGGCCAGGCTGGACAGGACTTGGAGCAACCTGGTGTAGTGGAAGGTGCTCCTGCCCATGGCAGAAGGGTGGAAGTGGATGATCTTAAAGGCCCCTTCCAACCCATGATTCTGATTCTATGAGATCAGTTGCTGTGGCTGGAGAAAGCCGATTTAGAACAAAACCTTTTACGAGGAACCACACTTTAAAAACAGAACCATCCCACATCCTTGCACCTCTGACTCCTCTGTTCCCCAGTTCACCCTGGCCACAATGTCTAGTTTGAGTTACACAGCTGACCCTGTGGACTGTGTCCATTAGCAAACCATTTGTAAGGCATTTCAAACTCTCTGTGGGTCATGTTCCAACTCAAGGCATTTCCCACTCTGCACTGTGGACCTCATAATGCTAGAAACAGGACCAAGGGCCAAAACCTTGTCTGGCACAACCCAGGAGCTGTTACATATGGAACAAGTTTGGCTTGCATTTATGTTTGCCTCCACAAAGGATAGAATCAGAATCACTAAGGTGGGAAAAGACCTTTAAGATCATCAAGTTCAACAGTATCTAATTACTCTTCTGCTATATGGAGACAAGTACTACCAAGCTTCAGGTATTCAAGGTCTTCTTAATTTTCAATTTAAGTCAGTATTCATCCAAAATGTGGGAAAAATAAACAGAATTTGCCCAACACAGCCAAAACCTTTTTCTTTTCGCCAGGTACACAACGAAGACAGATGCGGTGATGGCTCTGCCCTCTCAGCAGGGACCAGCCTGGGGTCCATGCATTTTTTACTGCCAAGATGTTTTCATTAGCATTTCCCCTTGATTTTAGGCTTGATTTTTAGGTAATTATTGTCCCATGAACAGCCTTTCTCCCTGTCTCCTCCTAGCCTTTGCAACTCGGGAAGCCCTGTTCTGCTTCACCAGTCACTTGGAATGGTCAACAGTCGTCACACTCTGCTGCTGACCATTGTCCACTGGGAAAGGTGGGAGGCTCCCAAGCCCTTCCCTTCATGGACAGGCAAATAACGGGGCCCGTTGCTGCTTGGACATCAAAGTTAAATAAACAGACCCAAGCCCCCACCTCTGGGCCTGTCTTAAGGAGCTCCCTGAGGAGGTCACGACTTTCAGCTTGTCATAGCACACATCAAAGTTTGCACCACACACGAACTCAGCACATGGATTGGAATAGTGTCACCCGAGAGCGGATATTCAGCCTTTGTGCACTGCTTTAATCCTGTGTTTTCCCAAGTAATTAAGCTTTTTTGCTTATGAACTTGTGACTAAGTAAAGCATCCCTGAGAGGTTGTAACATCAAAGCTCATTCTCCCGTCTGTCCCACATTTTCCAAAATTGGATTTCTTTTTCTCTTTTTTTTTCCTTAAATAAAAAAACCCTAATTGAATTTAGTTGTAGACTGAATATATTTAGGAGTGTCTTTAAAAGGTTACAAGAAGCCAGAGTGATCATCATGGGAACTGTGGAGCAAGGGCACAGCATTCAGCCTTTTTGCTCCAGAAAGACTTGAATGAAAGCCCCAGCTATGGCCCCACCAGCGATAAAGGATAGTACAGCTCTTATGGGAGCAATTTTGGCTGGTGGGGTACTCACCACAACGACATCCCATAGGTATGGGCTCATCCATGGCCAAAAGCCTGAGAGCTACTATGGAATGGCGCCATCACTACAGCTGTCATATCCGTGGGATTGCAGAGCAGGCTGCCCTGATCTGTCACACCATGTACCAGGCATAGGGAGAGTGACAAGCTCCCCTGGGTTAAGCTCCACAACACATCCCAAACTTTACGGGAACTCTTTATGGAGTTCAGTACGGCTTAAGGAAAAGGCTGCAGTGAGTCACCAGGATGTGAGATGTACCTGGAGTTCCTGCTGATGGCTGCCACCATGAGAGCCGTCCAGCCAAGCTTGTGCCTCGCATTCACATCTGCACCTTCTTGCAACAACCTGGAGAGGGGAGAGATACAGTCAGGAAGTAGACATGGAGAGAGCACCCCAAGCATCCTGGAGCTAATGAGGGAAAGCAGAATATTTTACTGTGCAGGCACCTGTTCCAGCACAGCCCAGATCTGACATGAAGTTGATTCAATACAGTTTCTCACAGGTGACCAAACTTAAACAAACATCCAGGTGATGGCAATCCCACTCCTTTCAAATGCTGAAATGCCAACATCTTGTTTTCTTTATTGTTTGTTTATTTATTTATTCTATTCAGTCTACTTAACGAAGAACCAATCAGCAAAAAAGCTGATAAACCCAAATTCCAATGACATTTGGATCCTTTGGCTGCAAAGCACCCATTAGGCTTCAGAAGCAGCTCAGTGGATCTTCAAAGCCCATGTCACCTGGAGATACTTTGCAGTTTTCTCATACAGCCTAAGAACAAATAAAACAATCCCCAAAAATGCTAGGCACCAAACTATCCTCAGTTCTTTATTGCTGAAATTTTCTCAGCTTTTGCAAGATAATGGCAAGGGACAGGTTCTTGCAGCAGATAATTTAGCTCATCCCAAAACAAGTGCCTAACCCAGATAGTATGAAATTATAGTTCTCTCTGCAGACCACAAGGAAAGAGGGAAGTTCAGACTTCAGACACAAATTTTACAGTGCTCAAGTTAAATAGGATGAGACAAACTCTAAACCCTGCATGTTCAAGTCACAGAAACACATAATGATTCACAGTAGGGTTTGGGCTAGAAGGGACCTTGAAGGCCATCTTGTTCCATCCTCTCTGACATACGCAGGGACACCTTCCACTAGATCAGGTTGCTCCAAGCCATATCCAAGCTGTCCTTGGACACTTCCAGGGATGGGGCTGCCACAGCTTCTCTGGGCAACCTGTGCCAGGGCCTCACCACCCTCTGAAGGAAGAATTTCTTTGCCATATCTAATCTAGATCTCCCTTCTGTCAGTTTGAAGCCATTTCCCTTTGTCCTGTCATTGTCTGCCTGTGTAAAAGGTCCCTCTACACAACCAAATCCATGATTATAAACCCATTTTTCCCAGAGGAGCAAGGTGCTGCTGGTATCAAGGTAGGGCAGCCATGAGTCAAACTTTAGAAAGCAGGGAGGACCATGCAGGAGTCAGCAGGTCTCTGCCCCTTGGCTCATCCTGCTCCTTTTTCCCAAATTTAGGCTTTTCTGTCTTCCTTTCTAAGTGAGGCTGTCCCTGCACAGTGCATCCTTCACACAGGTGTAACATGGAAGAGGTGTCATTAAATTCCCTGCTGGGAGAGTCATAAGTGAACACACCAGCCATGTTCCACCTGTGCAAGCACCACACTTGAAGTCTTGAAATTCCCCCCAGAATCCCAAGGGAGGAAAACAAGGTCAGTTGTGATTGCTTGCATGCACTGAACAAGTCAGATCACCTCTTTAAGGATTTCGAGAGGCACACATCTGAACTCAGACAGCCTTTCCAAATTCCTTGCTCTGGTGGCAACGCTGTAAGATGTTTAAGAGTGCTGGGATGGAACAAGTGAAAAGGAGGTAAACAAACCATATGCTTCTTCCTACAGTTGGAAAAAACAAAGGAAAGCCAGAATGCTGGTCCAGGGAACACTCACAGCTATACCTAGGGTGTCTTGCCAACCTTCCTCCACCTTGTTGGAAACCTTCACAGTGGTATCACTAGAAATTTAACCAAAGGAACAAATACTCTCATATAACTGAGATACCTGGGGTGTTCAACCTGAAGAAGAAAAGCTCCAGGGAGAACTTACAGCCCCTGCCAGGGCCTAAAGGGACTCCAAAATATCTGGAGAGGGACTTTGGACAAGGGCATGGAGTGACAGGACAAGCGGGGATGGCTTCCCACTGACAGAGGGCAGGGTTAGATGGGATATTGGGAAGGAATTCTTCCCTGTGAGGGTGGTGAGGCCTTGGCACAGGTTGCATAGAGCAGCTGTGGCTATCTTATCCCTAGAAGTGTCCAATACCAAGTTGGACAGGCCTTGTGGCACCCTGGTCTAGTGGAAGGTGTCCCTGCTCATGGCAGAAGGATTGAAACTAGATGGTCTTGAAGCTCTCTCCCAACCAAACCCTTCAATACAATGATACATAGTATGATAATCCTAAAGTTATTTCCAACCAGCAATACCACTACCTAAACTTTGGCTCATACCTTGAACACAGCTGAACACAGTTCTCCCCACTGACTGGAGAAACCAGCCAGATAAACATCATCTGAATAAAAAGCTTGTATTCCTCTCCAGTTGAGCTACTTGCCTTATTTGACTGAGACTGGGACACAAGAGCCAACAGGCAGATGGCTTCAGCCAAGCTCTACACAGAAGCATGTTGGTGAACTCTTCTGACTCAAGTGGTGTTATGATATATAGGCAATGGGTCCGGGTGGACAATTTGACCACCCTTTTTTTGACAGGTGTGGCTAGCGCTGGTGCCCTGGTTCTGGATGTTCTGAACTGTTCATCAGACACTTGGACAGAGACCTAATAGCTAAAATAATAGAATCGTAACTGGAAGCCTTCATTTGTAGCTCCCAACTGTGATTCAGGAGGCTGTGACCACTGTAAATGATCACAGCACTAGCAGAAGATTCGTGCTCTCTTTACCAGGGTAACAATTCAAAGTTTAATGGTAATGAACTATCTGGCAGGTCAACAACAGGACCTTGCTCCAAAAAAGTTTATACTTGAAGAGCAAATTTTCACACAGAATCCATACCAGATCCAATTTTTATTTCTTTTTTCTATGCTGTTTAATACCTGTGGAACCACCCAGCAGCATGATGGAGAGCAGTGATGATTCACCTGCAGTCGTATGGGGATTTGGATCTACACAGTCCTGCACATAGCTAACACTGGTCAGGCTGCAGCTCCTGCATTATCCAATGGTCCATAAACCCATCTGAGGAGCTGCACAAGACCAGCCTTGGCCCCCCACAGGATATGACACAGAATTATGGAATCACTTGGGTTGGAAAAGCCCCTCTGAGACCATTGGGTTCAACCATTCCCCCAACACTACCAAGCTCACCATTAACCCATATCGCCAAGTGCCACATCCACACATCTATTAAATCCCTCCAGGGACAGGGATTTCACCACTGCCCTGGGCAGCCTTTCTATGAAGAATTTGTGAAAACAAACTTAAGGTTTCTCCTTCTGCCAGCACCACATCCCTGCAAATGAATGCTACGAGCATGCTGACAGTTCTGCTACCTGAAGAGCACTCTCAGACATCAGAATGCTAAAAGGAGAAATATCCCCATGCAGCCACAAAGCTTTCCGTCCTGGTGAGGCCGGATGTGCCTGGACATACAGGGGATAGCAGATTGCTATCTGCAGAGATCAGCTCCTGTTGCAGCTCTGCTTACAGAGGTGTTTGCGTTCACAACAGAGATAAGACAGCCTGACTCAGACCCACAGCCACTGCTGGTGACACCGTCACCTGCTCCAGCTGGAAGGACACTGCCTGCAGGAGAAATCCACACCACAGCCCCATCTGTGCCACCATGTGTGGTGAGTCCTCTGCCCAGGCACAGAAAGTTGCTCCCTCAGCTGGAAAACTGCTCGCTCACTGCCACTGTGGGAACCAACTCCACACCCAGTTCCCCCCATATCCTGAGGAGCTACTCCCACCACCACCAGAGTTGTCAGGATGCTGTGACAGCAGAGCTCTCACTATCTGCCCCTGATTCACCCCAACTGCTTCCAAAAATCCTTTCCCAGACATTGTGATGCCCAATCTTCTTCCACTTGTTTCTCAAAGAGGTATGGACCAATATGTCCAAATTATTTCTGAATTTAATTTTATTTACTTGGCCACTGGAAAATCCTTTGAAAGCAGTAACATTCACATCACCCCGTTCCTACAGTGTGCCAGTGACAGCCTAATAGACACAGAAAATCCAGGAAATAAGGAATCTTGATGACAAGGGAGAGTGAGCCTGAAAGAGGAACCCAGGAGGGGCAAGACAACCCCAACACCAAACCTCTGCAGGTAAGAAGGCATCAGCTAAGCCAGGATGGAGGTACACAAACCCCTTCAGGCTGGGAACTTTTGCCTGGCAATTAAAGCCTTAAAGCCTAACACCAACCACAGATTAACATCTTCAATAGGGTTTAATTAATGTAATTTGCAAAGTATCAGCCCCATTTGCACTTGGCCATGATTTTCCATTAAAGGAGCAGAGAGACCATCCTGGTCACCTTCTGCCAGCCACTGGGTCGCTGCTGCAAATGGTCAGTCTTAATTTTATCCATCATGAGTTTTAACATTTCATGGGAGGGTATGGACTGGAAACTACCTTGAAGATCATCTAGTTCCAACCCCGCTGCCATGGCCAGGGACTCCTTCCCCTAGACCAGGATGCTCCAAGACCCCATCCAACCTGTCCTTGAACACTTCCAGTGATGGGACAGCCACAGGGATGGATATTTCTTCCCAATACACAATCTAACCCCGCATTATGTCAGTGTGAAGTCAACCCCCCTCTCCTATCATGTTTGTTTTCTCATAAATGGGACCTGCAATGAAACTCTTCTGCGTCTCCCTGTGAGACAAAGGACAGGACATCAGCCTTTACTTAAAATAAAAAGATGATGTTTTAAACTAAATGATGAGAGATTTACATTAGATATTGGGAAGAAATTCTTGCCTGTGAGGGTGGTGAACCCCTGGCACAGGTTGCCCAGGAAGCTGTGGCTGCCTCATCCCTGGAAGTGTTCAGGTAGGACAGGGCTTGGAGCAACCTGGTCTAGAGGGAAGCATCCTTGTCCATGGCAGGGGGTTGGGACTAGATGATCTTTAAGGACCACTCCAAACAAAGCCATTCTCTCATCCTGTGATTTTAGGATTCTCAAGGCACTTTGGAGCCACTGAAAAATACCTGTGAATTCACTGAAAGTCTTTTTTCTCTACAGACACCCTGGAAGGACATACTGAATAATGAATTATCTTCATTTTTTGATTAAAAAAATAATGGAAACATCCTAGTCTGGCAGTCAAACCTATTTAACCATTGTGCATGGAACAATGGAACAGGAAGGATGCTGGAGCCTCTCCTGTGGGATTAGGTTACAGGCTTGGAGCAAAAGTATTAGAATCAGTCAAGTAATTTTCCATTCAGGAATCTAGATCATCATAAGCATCTAGAATGCTACATCACTGAGCCCAGTGAGAGAATTACTCGTATCACATAATTTACCATAATATGCATTGACATTTCATTTAGGAGCTGGA
>VZRN01002235.1:0-44143 GCA_013397935.1 Dasyornis broadbenti
GAAGGAAGGAAGGAAGGAAGTTTGCTCTCTCAGGTCATTCCCCTGAGATTCCCACAGATGGTTGTGGACTAATGTTTTTGACTCTACTGTTGTTACTGATGATGTAATGACAGTTGTGTGCAAAGAATGCAATTTCTTGTATCCTTGTCCTTTCTGTACATGAAATCATTAGGGCATACCTCAAGGCATTATCTTTGATTCCTACATCTTATGTTGGAGAAGTAGTCTGAACTGCACTGGATATCTGATAAGTTACAAATTTGAGGATCACAAACAAATCCTGCTTTCTGAGAAGGAGCCCAGTAAGGACACCTGGTGGGCTCTTCTCCCTTCCTACAAAATCCTGAAAGCTTTACAAAGTTTCAATTAAGAACAATGTCAGATAATTATTATATTTTACAGATGGCATTGTAATCTATAGTCATTGTACAGTGTGGATGAAGAGTTCAAAGAAGCTGACTCTGAACAGTAGGTGGCCCAGGAAATATGTCTTTAGGTCTTATTAACTGTCAAGAAAAAGACATCTTAGGTCTGCACTTAAGTTTGAAATACTTGAAGGATAGCCCACACAAAATCTTGCTGTTTCCCAATCCCACTGACATTAGCATTAGGATGAAGCAGTATGTGAGCAGGTATTCAAAATAATAACAAGAAAACAAATACAATATATTACTTCTGCTAATGTATATGCAGCAAAAAATATCTCTACCCTTGTGAACCTGCTTTAGTTGAAGTGAAAACCAATGAGGAGGAAGTGAGAGAAAGGATTTTAGAAACAGCAGGAAGTAAAGGTAGCCGGTATCAAGAAAAATGGACTAAGATATTCTCTGAAAGAATCTTATGGAACTGGTGCAATATAAGGGTGATAAAACACATACATGTAAGAACAGTTAAACCTTTCACAGGTGATGCTACATCACCATGGCATTCTAACATATTGTGTGGAGATTAGTGCTAAAGTTATAGGAATATGATTTCTCCCAGAGAACACAGGAAACTAATTCTGCTCATAACAGTTCAATGACTACACTAAGATCTGTTAATTGATTTTGGAATAAAGGCAGAAAATTAAAAATCACAGAATCACAGTGTTGCAGAAATGCCAAGTTTGGAAGGGACCTTCAGAGTTCTAATTTTCATGCTCAAATGTGTCACCTAGAGGTGGTTGCTCAGGATGGTTTCCAGACAGCTGTTGGATATCTCCAAGGATGAAAATTTCACCACTTCCCTGGGCAACATCTGCCTGTGCTCACTCATCTTCACAGTGATTTAGGGTTGATGTTCAGATGAAGTCTCTGTGTTTCAGTTTGTGCCCATTGTCTCCGGTCCTGTCACTGAGTGCCACTGGAAAGAGCCTGGCTCTATTTTCTTGGTAGCCTCCCTTAGAGTATGTGAATACATTGATGAAATTCCCCTGGACGTTCTTTTCTCAGGTTGAACATTCACAGCACTCCTAGCCATTCCTGCTAGGAAAAATGCTTCTGTCCTTTTAACATCTTGGTGGGCCTTCTCTTGGCTCTCTCCAGAAGCTCTATGTCTCACCCATACTGAGGAGCCCAGAACAGGACATAGCACTCCAGATGTGCCTCACCAGAGCTGAGCAGAGGAACAGGATCACCTCCCTCGACCTGCTGGTATTGCTTTTCTGAATGTATCCCAGGATGACTTTCAGTTTTGCAACAGGTCCACCCTGTTGGCCCATGTTCAACTTACTGTCCACCAGGATTCCCTGAGCCATTTTCTACAAAGCTGCTTTTCAGTTGAGTGTCCCTCTGTGTATACTGGCTCCTCGGGGTTCTCCTCTCCAGGTGCAGGACTTTGCACTCAGACTTGTTGAACTTCACGAAATTCCTGTTGGCCCCTCCTCTCAACATGTCAAGCCTGCTTGGATGGCAGCAGAGCCCTGTGGTATATCAGCCCCTCCTCCCGGTCAGGTGCCACTCGTTTTTATTATTCTTCTTTGGGTGGAAACAGTTTGTCTCTCAGTTGAATTTTTAAATGGATAAAGTGCAATGTGTTTTTTGCAAATGAAATTTTCAGGAACTGTGTAACAGTGTAGATATCCAGACAGACATTATTAGAAAATCTCTAATTTTTCCCTCACAGAGGGGTATGTACACAGCCCTGTTTGAACCCTGTCTTATCCAGCTTCAGGTAGCATTAGATCCTAAAGCACTTTAGTCACTCGAAAGTATACCGGAGTTCTCAGAGGAGATACAGTAAAGCTGAGATCACATCATCAGTGACAGAGGGTCAGGAGTAGACAGTTGTAGGAAATACATCTAAGTGCAAGCAACTCCCAGATATAATATTAAAGGTACAGATGAGAGATGGGAAATCTCAGCTGAAGGTCTGTTTTGCTCTTCCCATCCCACTGCTGTCGACTCTTACTTCTCTGTGGTATGTTAAATGAGCTGGCAGCTGGGATTACCCTGCTGACCCAGCTCTCCCTTCCTAGTGTTTTCATGAGATGCATGTTTATCAGACCCTGACAAGTTCCACTGTCTCAGGAATGCAAGGACAAAGAATAATCTCTGAAGCCTCATGGCAGAGCAAAGCAAATGAAATTAACAGCCAGCAAGACGGAGGACTCTGATGACTTTGAAATAAAATGATTAAAAATAGATGTATGCTTTAGAAGTGAACCAAGAAGAAGCAGTCATGATTCAGTGTGAAAGAAAAGATATTCGAGTTGAATGTTCTACACAAGATACCATTTGCAGACATGACAAAAACATTGTAAAGAATACTAGAAGGAAAACTTATGAATGCTCAGAGTAAAATTCTGTAGCCAGGACATATTCAACATCTAACATTAATGTTAATAATGTTAATGTTGCTAGATATTCTTGATTTTTGGTGATAACTTTACAGATCCCAGAACTGCATGTCCACAATACATTACTTCTCCTGCTCAGTCTCAATTACTTCCTTCTGTTTGTGAATATTCAAATACATCCAATTTCAGTGATATTCTCTAAGAAGGAAGCATCAACTTGAAGAGCATGGAAAAAAATTGCAAAGTAGATAATCTGTAAATGACAAATTAACCCCAAAAGACTTCCCACTTTATCCTCAGTAGTGAGAATGAAATTGTTCTCTAAATGCAGTATTTATTCTATTCTTTATATATTAATTTTATAAGAGATCATAATATCTTAATTTCAACTTTTTACAATGGTATCCCACATTACAAACATATATGGCTATCTTTAAATCTTTGATACACTATTACTAAAGAGACATTGATATACATTATTTGACAAATATTTTTCATTGTTTTCTCAATACGTGATATTATGTTGTCTAGTATGAAAATTTTCCACTTTAATTTGACCATGACAGCAATACAGATGAAATTTTCCCAGTCACTGGCCACATAGACTGCTGTTAGAACCCTCAAGATCATCACTCATGTCTCACGGTAGAGCCTGTTTAGTCCTCACCAGAAAGAATCATGGCCTTTCTAATTTTTCTGAATATTTTAAACATGATAAACACAGATTTTCACTTCATTTTTATGCTCGATCAGACATTCATTGCTATTACAACTGTGCAAGTATTTTAAGAAATTCAATGTCTGTTTCCTGAAGGTGTGAATCAAATTTTTAACATCTGATATCTCTGAAGGTATAGGTACCAATAACTGCCAAGCATCTGGGAGACCATTGATTTTTGGCCATTAAAGGTATTTTTGTAGCTAGAGCACTTTATAATGAAATTTAATAAGTATTTTCTTCTTTGTGCTGTAGATAGCCTACTTCTTTAGTACTGGATTTTAGAGACAGAAATGGCAAAGCACTTTTCCTTCTACTCCTGTGAAGGAAACAACATTTTAAAAGTAGATGAGGTGTGAAGTTCTATTCCAGTGCTCTATATCCACTCTTGGCTTTCATCTACACAGGCAGTTTGGATTGTGTGAAAATATATAAACCCCATTGTGACAAGTGAGAACTACTGCAAGTGCTTTTTAACTTAAATATTTAAGTTAAAGCCTTTGAAATCTGCTAACGGCAATCTGTATAAAGGGGGAAAAATATTCAGGGAAGTTCAAACTTGAAAGTTTAGAAAAAAATGGAAAAAGTGGGCAGTCCAACCTGCTTAACCAGCACAGTCCATTTTCCTGTTTCACAGACACCTGTAGAAAGTAGGAAGAGAAGATCAAAACCCCCAGAAGTAACTTTTTTTCATAATTTTGGCTTTTAGAATGGTTGACGCTTGTTATTGCGTGCAAAACCTTTTATATTCAGCTTTGTCTTCTTTTTGCTAAGCAGATAATGGTGTTGTCTCCTTCAGTGGTCTACATGGAGGATGTCTAGGTCCTCCAACCCACTCACAGCTCCTAATTTTAATCTCACATCCATCCCATTCATGCTAATTTCAATCCCCATGATAACAAGTCATCAACCAATTGTTGTCTTCATGTTCCTTATCTTTCCTGGAAAATGAGAGCAGGCCTGCTCATGACCACCCCTTGGACTCTTGTCCAAGGACTCTCTCTGCTCTTTTCACAGAACACTGAACCAAAGCTGGGGAAAATTAATAATGGCTTAATAGTTAATTAATAGTTGTAGAGGGTGCCAAAGGCTCATGCAATCCCTTTTGTCCTAATGATTCCTGTCTTTCTCTCTTTACCTGTAACCCGACATTTGAATGCTCATTCCTCAACTCAAATTATCTCTTCCAAAAAAAATCTAAGAATAAACAGCAGTTCTCATTCTGTATTTATTTTTGTCTTGCGCTCTCAGTTCACACTTTGCTTTTCTAAGTTCATTGACCACATGAATATTCTTATATCTATTCCTTAATCTGTTACAACATATAGGGAAAAACCGTAGTCTTTTCTCTGTCTGACCCTTTTAATAGCCCAAAGGTGGATTTAGGATACCCCAAAAAAAGACAGTAAGGATCTCTATTTTTCTGACTATGCCTATCCTGCCTACAAGTCTTCTTACCAACCTTTTCACTCCCTACTTTTAATTTACACATCTAAAGTTTGCCTTCAAAATGGAGATCCCCTCATTTGCACAGCTTTTCTGTGCTTTGTCTCCCTCTGTCATTTCCTTGTACTTTTTCCAGCCTGTTCAGCATCATATTCCCCACTCATTCAGGTCTGTTTCATACCGCAGTTCTTTTCAAATCATTCAACAAAATTTTCTGCTCTGAAGTATTTCATTTTCAGTAGGTTTTCCTAATAATGTAAAGACAGATGAATTTAAAAAAAGAGGTACAGAAAACCACATGGGTGACTTAATCACTTAACTGTTTTCTTTTTCATGGTACCCTTCTCCTTGCTGTTTTCACATATGTTTCTAACTAACATAATATTTATTCACTTTTCCAATGTATCTACTTACAAACACTGCATATCATCCCTTCCTCCTAAAAATTTTATTCTTCACATATAAAGCACAGTTAACTGAACTGGTATAGTTTTCCATCTAGTCTGTTGACTGTGTTAATTTCTATCGATGTTGCTTATTTTAGGAAAGAAAAAGTGAATAATCTTTGGCAGATTTTTCTAATAAGTAAATCTCAGCTGCCCTAAGCTTATAATAATTTGCACAGTAATGTATTCTGTAGATTTAAAGGAGAGTGTTCTAATATGATTAGAATTGACTCGTTTTTAGGTACGCTATAGCTGTGCTAATTTGTATGAGCAGGGGGCACAATCAAAGGATAGGTTACTTGGACAGATTGCCCTTGTTTTCCAGTGTTCCTTGACTTTTGAAAATAGCCCCTGGAGATGGGATGAAGCTTTTCAGCAGGGGCAACAAACTAGCAGGGCAATCTGAGTAACAGAGTATGGAGTGGGAAAGAACTAAAGGGGGAAGGAAAGACCAAAAAGAGATTTCCACTACCACCTTTCAGAGCAAAGTGGTCTTTTCAAAGGTTAAATTTTAAGTGAAAAGAGAAAAATAGTTTTTTCTCTACAACTCTACACAAGTTGTTACAGATTTTTATACACACCACAATCCAAGAAACCTGTATTTCTTAGTACAACTATGTTTTTAAGTAATTTTTCAGTCTATACAATTTTTTTTGAGCTTGTACTATATGTTATTCTTCAGAAAGGGTCATTCAATTTCCCAGCCTTTGAATAACACATTTGCTACAGGCTTACTACCAAAAGAAATGCTTCTGTCCTATTATCATAGTTTCTAAATGTGCAGACCCTCTGGAATGTAGAGCTGAAAGACCCACAATCTGTTTCCATATTATCAAATAAAAAAAAAAAAATAGATATCAAAAATAAAGGCCCACTACTTTTCAGTGAAATAGTTTTGGCTCTCATTTTGCTTGCGAAATTGCAATTAACTGGTTACATTTAGGAGTTTGGATTCTAGTTCTAAGTCTCTTTTTTAGTTTAATTTCTAGAAAGCAAAATGGATAAAATAGAGGAGTAATCTGCATATATCACTTTTTGATAAAACTGATATCTACATAAATGTATACATATCGACAAATATTTATAAAATCAATTGCAAGTACACAGCTATTTTAAAAATATTCTTAACTATGGTGAGATTTATAGCAATTTTCTCCACTTATTAAAATACTGAGAGAAATATAGATTATTTTTACCAATAAGTCTGTGAGTAAATAGCAATTTAACTCTGTTTCCCTAATTTATCCTCTTTTGTCGCTCAGTCTGAAGCAACTCAAATGAAGAGCGGCCATTTAGAGAGACTCCAGTTTCAATAAGGAAAAAAAAATTACTACACAGACTTAAATGCAGTGATATCCAGATTTTATTTACAGCCACTGATATGGCTCAGGGTATTCTATTTAAAACACCACTAGTGGCAGACCTTCTGCCTGTCTAACAGCCTATACAGGGATTGTGTGTAGGAAAAAAAAAAGACACCAAGCCATTAACCCAAAAAAAAAGGAGACCTGATCTTCAGCCATTCCCTTTATGGGATCTCATAGTAAATTCTCAGGCTTCTATAAATACACCAACAGGCTAAATACCTGTTTGATGCCAGAGGAATATGCTGGTGTTTCAAGTTCACACAGCCTGCAGAAAAATGTAGGAAGAAGATCCAACGGCAACAGACTGGAAAGCCCAGCTCCCTGGTTCTGCCACAGCACAGCTGAGCCACACAGGGAGAAGCCTCCCTCTCCTTGGTTGGGTCAGAGGACACCTCAGGCTGCACAGGTGAACAAATAGAAGTGGGCTGCAGCTATAGCAAAAAGGAAGGAGGAAGGGAAATTTTGGAAAGGGAAAGCTCTGAAGCCTACAAAACTTACAGCGAGCTGTTGGAGTAGGTTCATGAGCACCACTGTGGATCTGTTCAAATGCCTGGGCACTTGGATGAGCTTTTGGACCATTTGGACAGCTCTCAAAACTTTGACTACTGATCTGAGCTATGTCTGTTGACTTTTGTCCACTGCCTGTGCCAGTGCTGTGGAGAGCAAGGCTTGGCAGGGGATGAACTGACAACAGAGCAGGCTAGCTCTGGCCTTCACATTAACACATCCTGTGCTTTGGCATCATACAGCATTCCTAGAGTGGGAGTTTTGGGAAGAGACACTTTGTGCTGCTTGCCAGATGGGACTCAGAGGGTTTAAAAAAAAAGCGTGAAAAACCACATGCAAATAAACAGACTGGTAAAAAAATGTGAATGAGGGAATTTGTTTGGGTTGAGAAACCCCCTTCATCCTGCTCTTTCCTCTGACTTTAAATTAATAATCATACCTTTTTTAAAAAAAACAAGGCAGAAAGATGTCTCTGAAAACAGTTGTTTCCACAAAAAGACAAAAATTGAGGTTTTACATCAAACACAATAGACAGGAAACACAACTCGGCCACTTTACAAAAGAGACACCCCTAAACTGAAGCCTATAGAACTTAGCAGTTTTACTAGTGGGGATTATTTGGCAAGAAAGTGTATGAAATAATATGTTTCACTTTCCAGGACTAGTAGATGGAATTAACGGGATACTAAGTACAGCTGTGACCAAGCTAGACTGGGATCTTTCCCGTGTATCTGCCTGTCAATGTATTCTTTTTTTACCTGCATTCCATCTTAGTGCCATGAGACTAAAATAGATGTCACATGTAAGGCAGTCATGTCTTTTGGTTCATTGAAGCACCCTAACCACTGCCCTCATGCAGCTAGACAGAGTTGTGCGTCACTTCTGCAGAATGCTTGGCACAGAACTTCACACAAGAGGTAGAACGGGCTTTTTATTTTTTCTTTCCCCCCCTGGTGTAAAACTAAACACACAGGTATTTTCTCTCCACTTCACAGCTCTTTGTCCAGGCTTCAGTGTATGGAGCTCAAAACCCACTGCTGTGTCCTGTAGCAGCTATCAAGCTAAATTTGCCTGTCATAAGCTTACCCTGCTAACAGACACTGTCACCCATGGTCTGCCCTTTGGGTTGCATGACTGTGTGCTGACCCTTGCCATGGATCCATGGTAAAGGCATAGCTAAAAACAGCACAGATCAGTTGTGCTGGTCAAATAAGCAACTACAATATGAAACAGGAAAAATATGATCAGTAGAAGAAGGGGAAAGGGTGGCATAGAATTGCATAAAACTTTGGAGGACATGAAAAATAAATACTGGTTTTTTTCTTATCAAAGCTGTATATTTGTGGAACTGGCTGGTTTGAGCACTCATTTTAACTTATACGATTCCTATTTTAAAGAGAATAAAACTGGGTGGGGTGGGCTTTGTAATCATAATTTCATGTGCACTCAGGCTAGCAAATGAGTGACAAAAGTGTTATACAGTATTTAGATAAGCAGCTGAGGGGAGACAAAAATTGCAACTCTGTTTGCTAGGTTTGTTATGACATTGTGGTTTTCTGGAACAGAAATTTTCACACACATCCTGGCTTTTTCCACAAATGAAAATCAGAGGTTTCTGAGCTTTGTCTGAGTCTTAACAATTATTTTTACTGTGGAATAATGTAACTTTGAAAACGAAGTCTTATAATAAAATCCTTCGAATTATTTTTTACCTGGCTGTAGGATGTGTGGCTTTCTGGGACGATAGGACTCTATTACACATATTCAGAAAAAAACACTTGAAATGATTCTGTGACCTA
Organism: Dasyornis broadbenti; assembly: GCA_013397935.1. Taxonomy (NCBI): domain Eukaryota; kingdom Metazoa; phylum Chordata; class Aves; order Passeriformes; family Dasyornithidae; genus Dasyornis; species Dasyornis broadbenti. The sequence continues at coordinate 9,063 of VZRN01002235.1, forward strand.
GATACAGGCAACATATTAAAAGAACCCCAAGAATGCAACGTCCCATTGTATAGCAAGAAATACAGTTTAACTTCAAGTGCTCCCATCCAAATTAAAGTCTTTTTCCAGAAAGCATTTCATCCTGTTTCAGAATGCAATACACAGAAGCACTTTTGCATGCTGTGTAGCAATCAGAATTGTACCGTAAGGGTGCAAGTCAGTTTAAGGAACATTAAATGAGATTAAATCTTTTCAAATATCTATGAAGGCAGGAACATATCTATACACACATATCTATAACATATATACTACATATCATAGAGATACTAAGAGCATATACCTTCTCCTTTTTCCCCCCAGTGACTCAATACATGATTAGACACAATAAAAACCTTGCCTCATGAAACTGATGCATTTGAGAAGATTGTCAGTGATAGCTGTGCAGAGATATATACCCTACAAAAGCATGCAATTCTCCCAAGTTTGCTCTCATAAAAGATTTATTTCTATCATAAACCATCACCTGTCTCTTGGTCCTCTGACATTACAATGCTGTCACATTCAGCACAGTGGGGTGGCTGGTGTGTTTTCTTTTTTGCAAATATGAAGATTGACAAGCAGTTGACAGTGCTAAAGAACAAGATATGACCAAATACATAACATTTGTATCGGATGAATAGCTACTGCAAAGAAAGCATAAACTCTCCTTTTTTAACCTTTGAAAATACTCATACAGAGAATAAACCAAATAAATGTGATGTACATAAAAAGAATGTGGACAGGTCTTCTTACCATAAACTACTTCCGAATTGTCACTATAATTTAGTACTTTCTTCTCTTCTTCAGTTTTTCTCTTGCTGCTCACTGTCCATTTTATCTTGCTGACATACATTGTTTTTCAGAACAAAGACAGTTTTTGTACTGCCTCCTCAGCATCTAGCTGGTGGTGAATCCCTGCTTTGACAGTACCTGTCGCTATTAACTGTGGAGGAAATTTAGGTGCCTTATTTGATCCACTTAATTGTACCTAAGCAAGAGACTAAAGTGGAATGGACATTATAAATACCCCACAATGTGTCCTCTGCTCTGAAAGTTGTCATGAGACGTTGTTGATTGTGGTCCTGATTTTTTTTGCCTACATTCATTATGAAGGAGAATATTAATGACAGAGTATTTATACAGATGTCTCCTTATCATGACCTTCTTTATCCGTAACAGTCCTGGCAATCTAGTCTCCAGGGGTTTGCATAACCTAGTAAGAGCAGATGGATTTCCTTTACAACTGAGGGTCAAAGGTAAAGAAGCATGTTCTTAGATGTGTCACTACATGAATTAAAATGTAGTAATGAATTTGTGGTGTACTCTGTGACTTTATGTTAGACCTTGACCTTAATATCACATTTAACTGAGCACAATCATAGGTCACAAATTAGAAAGGCTTAAGCAATCTTCTGCTCTATCAAGGGAACCCAATTTAATCAGATCTGATTTAATATTCTGCTCAGAGTTTAGGGAGCACTAGACTAATATTACTAAGAAAGAAAGTGTCACCATAGTTACACTCGTGCTGCAGAAGAACAAAGAGGCATTGGGGGGCAATTCCAGCATTTTGCAGAAGCTTGAAGTCAAGCATAAGCATTTTTTTAGTGTTTTCTTTTTTTTTTTTTTTTTTTTTGTAAGATCGTGGATTTGGGGTTTTTTTCTTTTTTTGAGAATGGCTCTTTGAAACCCATCTAATACCAACTGTTTGCTACATCATAATTACAAAGAATTGCCTCATTGCAGTAATGTGTTTCATCACTCACCGGGAGAACACCTGTGGAGAGACAAGCCTTCCATATCGAAAAGCACACAAAAGAGCAGGAGTGAACATGTCATGCAGAGCTGGCAGCTCAAAGCACGACCTTAGAAGGAAATGCAGAGAGACCCTGAGTAGCTGAGAGTGGAAGTAGAGGCGCAGAGTGACTTCATGCCTCTGAAAGTGGCAGCATGGAACAAGTACTGTCATCTAATCGTACCGATCCAAACCCCATTCCTTTACAAAAGCAAAGGAGGAAAGAAGAGAAAGTGAGGATAAAGCATGTCAACAGCAGGGTCACGACTTATGTGCAGCCCTGCTTTTTTTCAGGTGGACTATGACATCTGCAGATGTATTCATAATTGTTCACTTAGGACTACACTTACACAAACATGCATCATGCACACAAGCTTCTTCTCATCTGAGACAAACAACGCCTGCCAAAATACAAGACTGCACAGAAAATAAAATTCGCCAGAAGTGTGAAAGTACACTTCACACAGTGCATAGGAGTAGAGAAGTCTGCTCTACAGGGCTTTAGATTAGAATAACAAGCTAATCAATTTGCTGATTTATCTTTCCTTAAATATGCATGTAGATAAAGTGTAGGGTACAGATACAAACTGAACACATCTGATAGATCCAGCTACTTTATGAAGTAAAATAAGTACTCGTAGTTCACTTCCACATCTTCTCCAAGTCTGCTGCTTAAACACTGATTTTCTTATTTAAAACTAGTCAGGTTTACCGTATCAAATTACATTACTTGAAAGTGTCAGGTGAAAATAAACTGATTGTTACCTACCAAAGAAATCCTGAGTTTGTGTCCAATAATTTAATTTTCACCTATTCTCAGGAAACACTATTTTTGCTTTTCTTTCTCCTTTAAACAAGGTGATTAACACTGAATCATTCCAGTATGATAAAAATGAGTTTGCAGTGCTGAAACAATCCTACACGCGTTAGTGGTGCTCTAAAATAAAGCTACAATATGTTCTATCTTAAAAATTATGTTGAAAATAGAAAATACTGATCTTACCTCAGAAAGCCCATGCAGATAAATGTCCCAGAAAGACATTGGAATTTGTGTCTATAATTCTTGCTTATTTTAAGATCTTGTTAAACTTTTGTAAGACCTTCACTGTTTGCATTTTGTCTGTTCTAGATACTAGATCTATAATTTCATAGAAAGGATGAAATATGATGACTAAAAAAGGCAAATCAAACTTTTGCCACTTACTGTTTTAGAACATTTTAGAAGAGTCATTTGGAAAATATATAAACTGGAGTGTGATACTACAGAATAACCCTACTTATATACAAAATCATACAACACCTAAAAAACATTTGCATTGAAAAGGCCAGATTAACATTTTGCAAATGAAATACCACAGTACATCAGATCAATATAAATCATGTGCCCAACTACATACTTCCCTTGGCTGTATATCAATATAAAAGCAATTTGTCAATTTTAAAGTTAATGCTGAAATGGTTTAAAGACGAACACAGAAACCCATTTTCCCTAATTGAGACAAACTTGATATGTCAACAAATAACATATTAAATGAAATAAAAAGGAGATCTTCTAATAATTTAGCTTGAGTCAACACCATTGGAATAAGCCTGTAATTAAGGAAAAATGAAAGCTGCCTCTTTCCTATGTTTTTTTACTATTTATTTTGGCACACCTAAATATAACTATTGCCATTTGTGCATGGGAGGGAGGAAAAGGAGTCATTGTCAATACATAGGGAGCTCTATCTCAGCAAAGTAACTGCACAACATTTTACCAAAAAGCGTGATGAACCTAAGTTTCCTGCAATCTTCTTAAATCTCCAGAATTCAGAGATACTTGACAGTAAATCAAGACAGTGCAGTAATTTAAGGTAAAACTAGGAAATAGGTGGAGAATCATTGAGTTAAAAGCAGGGAGAGTTGCTTTCTTAATTTTATTTATTGCTTTTGCAGTTAAGACTGTTTGCAAAACCTCTCAAGTAGCTATTCTCCTGACAATAGTCAAATTCAGTGAGAACCTAGAACCTCTGAGAAAAGGAGGACTGTAAGAAGTTGCAGTTTTCATTGTGGAATGAAACTATCTACATTAGACAAATTTCACACAGTTAAAAAACGCTAACCATTTCCAGTCTACGTTACTGGGATTCAGCTGCAACTTACTTTAATTCTCTTTTCCCAGCCTTTATCTAATGATTCATAAAAGAAATCATCCAGGTCAAGAGGCTGCACATCTGGATTGGCATATTTTCAAAACCAGAGCGTCTTTGAGAGGCAGGAATAAAAAAAGAACTTGCTAAGCATGCTACACTGTCCTTTATTCTCACAGCTACAAACTGGATTTCAACCTAGTTTTCAATGCTTGAGTTACGGCTGTTTTTGGAAGAAGTAACAAACACCTCAGTGCAACAGATTTCTTCCCAGTGCTTTCCCTTCCTACCAGCTCTTAATATTTCCTTCCAGCTAAGCACATTTCCCAATGCTTACCTTTGTAATCCTGCATTTTCAAAGTGTCCTATTCACTTATCAAAAAAAAAAGAGATCTCAAAATACTTTCATTGACAATACAAAAGATGGTTGCTACTTACTGATGGGTTTGGTAACAGAATTATAAAGATGTACTCTAACTAGAAATGAAGAATAACATAGAAAAGAAGAATAATGCTGTTTTGCCCAAATGGGTTTCCGTAAATTAATATTCACAGATTCAAAACCGCACATCACAGTTCCTAAGCCTTTCGAAGCTGATACCATTTGTTTCCATTTCTCTGGTAGGTCTCAATTTGTTTACACCAACTAAAAAAACCCAACCCAATCCAAAACCTCCAGACTGCACACAATGGAGGTAAGACTTCAAAGCTCCAGTCTGCCTTACCTCTGCAGTGTTTTTCTCTCTTTTTATTATATTGCTGCCTATTTTGTTTCTGTTAATGTTTGAGGACAGGCCCTGACCCTTTCTACTTGAAGCAGAGGACACAATAAATAACAGAATATGTGTTTACTCCTTTATCTCATTGTGTTGGGCTTGTGTAGCAAGGTTTTGGCAGCAGAGGGAGGTGGGGCTGCAGAGTTGTCTTCTGTGGAAAGACACCAAAGGCTTCCCTGATGTCCAACAGAGCCAGTTCCAAGAAAAGAACTGCTGCTAGCCAAAGCTGAGTCCCTCAGTGATTTTGGTACTGCTTCTGTGATAATATATTTAGGAAGTGGAAAATACTGCTGAACTCCCCCATTCTCTGTTCCTCTGTGTTGCTCGGGTAGGCAGAAAAATCAGGAGTGAAATTGAGCCTGGGAAGAAAGGTGGGTAAGGGTAGATTGGTTTTAGGTTTATTTATTTCTCACTATCTTGCTCTATCATTAATTCATGATCATTTATGTTAATTTCCCCAAGCTGAGTCTGTTTTTCCCATGGAGATAATTGGTGAGTGATCTCTCCCTGCCCTTATCTTGTCCCACAAACTCTTTCGTTGTGTTTACTCCCTCTGTGCTGCTGAGAAGGACTTGCTGGACATCTCACAGCCAAACAGTCACCCCAACACAAAAATGTAGGCTTAAGGTCCACCAGCTGGGATACTGGAGATCGAAGATGCCTGAGACTTGAAACATTTTTTCACTTCCTTTTCTCTCAGTCAAAGTGTCCAAACTCATCAGAAATTCATAGAGAAACAGTCAGAGGCTAACCATATTCTCTATACCAGTATCAACACCTGAGCCCCAGGAACAGAGACTCAATATCTCTACCATCTTTTTCTTAACCACCAAGGTTAGTAAAAAATGGCCCATATTTTTGGCCTATGTGATATCCCTGGGTTTCTAACAGCTCAGGCTAAAATTACATTATTGTTTGATTACCTGCACTCAAGATTTATCTGACACCAAGTTCCATATTTATTAGGTCTTTATTTTTTATTAAAAAAACCCCAAAACACAACAACTTTAGCTATTAGCCATTCACACATTGTTTCTTAGAAAATTTTAGTAGAAAGTAGGGACATTTCCACAAAATAGCTGCAGTTAGCAGTACTATCTCTCCATACTACTCTCTTGCTACAGCATACTCCCACTGACTGTGCCAGGCAGAATTGTACTGAAGAAATGATCTTCTGAAAAACAAATGAATAAAATATGTATTTAAAAGTGTTTGTGTCAGCTGTCCATTCAAAGTCACAGGAATGGCCATCCAGAACAACTGGTGAGACAGCAAGGGTGCACACCGGTGGCACATGGCAGGAGCAAGAAGAAGAGTCAGTGTGTAGGAGGTTCTCAAGCCTGTCCTGCCAAAGAAGACTGCATCTTGCAGGACCAAAGATCACAGAATAATAGAGTCATAGAATGGTTTGAGTTGGAAGGGACCTTGTCACCTGCAGTGGGGAGGTACACCTTCTGCAAAGCCAGATTTTTCAATGTCTTGTCCATTACTGAACACTTATAGGCATAAGAAAGTCACAGCTTCTTTGGGTGTACTGTTCCAGTGCCTCATCACCCTTACAGCAAATCACTTTTTCCTAATATCTTATCTAAATCTACCCTCTTTTGGCTTAAAGCCTTTCCTCCTCATTCTTTCACTACACACCCTTGTTAAAAGACCTTCTCCAGCATTCTTGTAGGCTCCCTCAGGTACTGGAGGATGCTATATGGTCTCCCCAGAATCTTCCCTTCTCCAGGCTGAACAGCCCCAACTCTCTCAGCCTTTCCTCGTGGGAGAGGTGCTTCATCCCTCTGATCATCTTCCGGGCCCTCCTCTGGACTCTCTCCAACAGGTCCATGTCCTTCCTGTGCAGGGATCCCAGAGCTGGGTGCAGCTCTCACCAGAGCAGAGCAGAGCAGAGCAGAGCAGAGGGGCAGAAACCCCTCCCTCGCCCTTCTGCCCATGCTGCTTTGGATGCAACCCAGGATGCATTTTGCTTTCTTGTGGTTGGCAAGATAAAGAGGAGGGCTTCTTTAAAAGGAAAGACAAAGCAATGAAAATGAGATTCAGAAATAACATTACTAAACTCCAAAGACAAAAAATCCCTACAAAACGACCAGAAGATAAGAAAATATCCATTTTATAAGATGGACAGATAAAAAGGTCCTCTTTTATCAACAGGAACTGGATTTTGATCCCAAAAGAAATCAATGTAAACTTCACTGAAATCAGCTTAATACTGATATCATTATTATTAAGTTAGTGCAAAAAAGAGCAGATTCCATTCACTTTCACAGAAGCTCAGAAAATCCAGGGTAGTTTGTAATGATAAGCATGTTAGCTGTGATTGAAATCCACCAACGATCTCCAGAAAATACAAATGTATAAACATACATCTGCCAAAGGAGAACTTCCACGTTAACTATTAGCACCAAAAAGATGCACAATAATTGAGGCATTGAAATGTTTTTTCTGAATTTCCAGCTGTCACCTATTCCCTTCCTGAGATATCATGAACATTTTCATCACTTTGATGCGATGAACACACTAAAAATATTTGCCACACCTCCTTTGCACTTGGTGACCTTGTCAGTGTGCTTGACACAATGAATATACGGAACTTTATTATGCTTCAAAATACTCACTTCAATGCTTCCGTGGCTGTGATGATTTTTCTATTGAGTGGTCTCTGTAATAATTTACTAGCATTTTGAGCTAAACAAGTACGTTGATTTGTCACAAGTCCTTACACTTAACATATTGGATATTTTATATCACAACCAGGCCGTACTTCATAGGAAATGTCTTTTTGAACCTAATGATCATCTGGGAACTCTTTTTTTTCCCCCTGGGAATTAGCATGCACCTTAAACCTCCATCTACTAGGCTAAAATAAAGGATAAAAGTGAATAGATCACACAGTTAGGATTGTTAGGACTTTTGATTTGGTTTTGAGTTTAAAATATTGGCATAGGCTTCAGGGCGAGTATATTAAAAAAACATGAACATAATTAATTGATATGATACATAATTACAAGACATTATATTACAAATTATGAACATGCCATTCTGAAAATTGATTGCAGACACCATAATTTTTATTAAAAAAATCTAAATACAAATACATTTTGACAAAATCTATGGGTTGCTAAACTAGTGGTTTGTGTAAATCTTGGAATGATTTGCTTTCATATTGAAACACCTGGTTTCAAGTTGTAGAGTGAATGTTTTGCACAATGTAACTCAAAAAACTGCAAACCACAAGAACTCATGACTAATATGCAGCACATAAGTGACAAAAACAAAACAGTAGTATAAATGCAATGCAGTAAATCAAGACCAGATGTAACACATAATAAATCAATCATAACTGCCAAGAAATTACTAAATATAGAGCATTTAATTAAAGCTTCTGCTGTGTCCCTAGACAATTCAAGTATAACTATTAGCACAGGCCTCCTACCTTTCTTTCCCACCCTTTTTTAAGCTGTACCTTGGCCTGTTTTTCTCTCCTCATTCAAACAATATCCATGAAAAGCATTGGGAAGAACACAGAGCAAATACAACTGAAGAGAGTGCCATGGGAGACGTTACAGTCAGAAGGTGGAAAACATCGATTCTGAAAAGAGGAACATAAAGTCACGCTAGCCCATTTCATCCCCTGGAGATAGTCAGTAAAACCTCTCTGCTGAATTATACACACATATATATATATATTTTTTCCTCCTCTGTCTATGTTGACTGTTCAAAAGGCACTCTCCAAACCCGGCCCACGTTGCTCTCTCTGGTGCACACCTGCCAGTCCCAAGCAGGAGCAGTGCGTAGTCCTGCTCAACAGCGTGGCTTTGGAGAAACCTCTGCCATGGATGCAATGTAGCTGAAAGAGGAGAATTTGGGCTGAATTAATACTGTTAGCTCACCGGTCCATGGGAAAGTTCCATCAGAAAAAGGCTGTAACACACACTGAGTCTACTCATCAGGCAGCCACACACGCTTTGGGGCTGAGGATGTGGCGGATGGTGCCGTGACACCATCAGTAAGAGACAGCATGTAGCAAGTCATCAGAATCCACGAAACTCTGTGTTAAACCACCATCGCAACCTACTCAGGCCAGTGCACTGCATCGCACAGACCACATCCAGAAGCATGTATGACCAGAAGAGGTGAAGAACAGTGCATTCCCTTCCAATAATAATGTGAAAATGTCTCCACTCTACAGATTCAACCAGCTGAAAAGGGAGACGAGTTTTCAGCCTCTCTCCCAGGAAAAGTTGTCAGAAAATAATTATAATTTCCATTTTGAAAGCTGAAATGCGGATTCCAGACAGACACAAAAATAATAAACCATGGTGGGATATTTTTGCTAAAAACCTTCCACATAATCTATCCAAAAAATTATTTCTGATCCTTTGATTAGCATTCCACCTACTAGTTACCATTGGGTATGTTTGACTACAAGTTAAGAAGACATTGCTTCTTGCATTAAGCATTTTTGCCTTGAGTTATTGACACATTTTAAATTATTCTACTTTATGTCCATCCTTAATAGAACAGAAATCTGCTACAAAACATCTTTCTTAACAGACTTGCCTCAGGTACTGTGCAGAGATTCATAATTTAACAGCTCCCCCAAACAGACAGGCGTACAGCTTGTTTAATAGGCTTGTTCAACCCTTTGGCTTCTGTGAGGTATAAGTGGATTATAGAGGTTTGCCTGGCTATCTTTTTACACAGCTTCCCAAATAATTGTCATAAATATCCCTACTTCCTTAACCCAATTAATGAAACATAGCAAACATCTAGTCTGCTGCTTCTATTGATGAAACAGTTTCTTAGGAAACACATAACCATTGCCACCCCACGCTGCATGCAGATGTTCTCGTTTCACACAGAGAAGTGAGATGCATTTGAAAGAAAAAAAAAAGAGGAAAAACTCTCATAAGTAGCATAAGAATTCTTTAGTCACTGATAAAGATTTTTCTTCCTGTCATGACTTTTCAGAAGACAAGTTTAATGGGAAACATATGGATTCATCATTGCAGAAAATCAACCTTGCTTCAGATGATCATTTATTTACTTTCTAGAAAAAGGTATTTATGCAAAAAAAAAAAAAAAAAAATTACATTCTGGGAGTTTTAATAGCCATTTTGCAATCCTGTAATGGTAAACTGGATCCTGCACTAAAAGCAGTCAACATAGGAGTGTTTCAGCAGCAGGGTGAATGGAGATCACTCACATAAGCAGGGCTGGCAGTTATCAGACCTCAATATTTTTTCTTTTGCATAAGCTAAGCAAAACAAAATAGCTATTAAGTAGAGTAAACGTTTTCATTTAGAATAGAAAACACTTAAAAGAATAATAGTTTCCCTATTCAAATAACAGATGTATGGTAACAGGACTAGGTTCATGAAAAAAGAAATTATCTGAAAAGCTATTAAAATATTAAATATTTATGGTCTCAAATCTTCATCTATTTCACATCCCCTTAACTATTTTAGCATGATTTTATGAATATTTAATGTTATGAAAACATTCTTTTTGTGATCCTGCTGAAATATTCAGCAAAAAGAAAAATGTCATTTACACCAGATGATTAATGTCCAAGATTCCTAAATCAACAAGCCCAGAAACCAGGGAGCCTGAGTAAAAGCAGTTGCAGTCTGGAATCTGAAACAGGGTTGTTGTGTCCTTGAGAACAGCAGCACTGGAGATACCCAATAAAAGTGCTGGCTGTATTACATTTAAAAACAAGAAGAAACGTGTTGTGGCACTCTGTGGGGGAAGATGTATGTGTAGTGTGATTCAGCGTCACAGTAACACTGGTGCAAGGGAGTGCATCTGCTTGCTGAGCTGAACAAAAATGAGTAGTAAAACAAACAGTTCTTTGTGCAGTGGCAGTCATAAGCCCAAAAAAAAAGAAAAAAAAAGAAAAAAAAAGAAAAGATGGAATTAGTGGTCTGAGTGAAATATGTTTCAAAAGACCATTCCCCTCTGGAGACCAACACTGCCTCCCTTCTCACACTGCTGTAGCATCTACCTGGCTTGCTGGAAAGTAGAGTGTGTTACATGCAACTGCTGACACGATCAGACAACACTAAATGCCCCCAATTACTTCATTATTTATGAAATGTTTGCTGGGTGCAGTCAGTGGCTTCACGATGAAAAAGCTGCAACAATGAGGCTCTGTCAGATTTTTGGCAGACACACATCCAAACACATAAAAACAAGTTAAAACACTATCTTTATGCATAATTCTTTCTTGGCATGTGTCCTCAGTTACCATAATTTGAAGCGAGAAAACACTTCTACTTTTTCTCACTCTGAAATAGTGTGGCCAAAAGTGTATCTAATTCCCCTCCTCCCCCAGAAGAGAAACAGCCTTGTCAAGGGCTGGGTTGTATGTGTGCTTGAGATACCAAGGTTTCCATTTACCACACAGCTGCACCAACGCTAGCAGCCCTTCCTGCTGCCAGACGCCTGGAGTCACAGACCCACAGCTGCCCACAAGCATCATCGGCGACTGGCCAGGGCTCAACTTCTCGACCTAGACTCAGCCTTGGCTCTGCTCTGGCTGCTGATCCACTCCTTTTGCAGGAAATCCTGCAAAGCCTGTGCAGAATGGCGAGGATTCAGCGTGCCAAGAGATGGAATCAGTGTGGGTAGGGGGGAGCACAGTGCAGAGCCATGAACGCTTTGTGAAAGTGCGCTTCGAAGCTGATTTACAGCTGGAAAGCCCTCTTGGTGCAAATAGTTCATAAAGCATATGACCTAAGTACTTGCCCACAGGGCCACAATAACATTTATGTAGCATAAATTAATGTGTTTCAAGCGCTAATTCAATCTGGCGAGCTAATTCCTCTGGTTTTGGCAGAATGTGACCTCTGCAACAAAGTACGGTGCTTGTGGTGATGACTCACAGTTCTGGCTGCCTTGCATTTGGGAGTCACATGCACCCTGATGAACAAAGAGTGCTATTCGTCAAGCAGTCGTAAAAATATACCTCCAGAATATGTTTGGATCACTGCTAATTGAAATTTCCTTTTTACAGGAATCTGATCAAAACCAGCTGTGGTTTTGGAGTCAAGCAGGAACAGATTTATATATTACATTAGAAACCCGACAAATTCAGACGCAAGCAGTTGAATGAATGCCTACAATAGGCTGGGGAGACACATATAAAATTACTTGAGACTTCCCCAAAGGAAAATCCTACACTGGATGTGGATTCTTTTTGCGTTTCTTTTTTCTGATTCCCTCTTCAGTGAAAGGCTATATCTAAATAGTGCCCCAAATTCAAGAGACTTTATTAGTGCTTTTGGTCATGCCACAACCAGAGAACAAAAAGGTGAGGCAAATCTCTTGAGGATCACATTATTTTCTGTGCTTGTCTTCAACAAGCAGGATTAGTAACATGCCTTTCTATAGAGGGTCAGCTGTAACTGGACAAACAGAAATGTTGGAGGGAAAAAGCAAGTGGGTACCTGCCTCCTGACCTGTAATTTCCTCAACTATTATAAGACCACCGGGTATTAGACTGCTTATTTTTTCAGGCAGTGAAGGCTTACTGAATTTCTAACACAAAATCCATTCTCTTTTACTTCTGTCTGGTCAGCTGACTGTTTCCCACTCTTTCAGATCCAATTGTGTCTACTGCAACTGTTTGTGAAGATCCACACGTTCACAGTCTTCACGGCTGATGACTGATTGGTAAAATTGCAGGTCTATCAAGCCATAGCAAGCTCTCTGTAATCATCCTGTCACTGTGAATACCTGAGGTCCTCTATCTGCAGACAGCCTTCCCCTGAGAAATCAAATCCAGTTCCAGATTCTTCTCATCACTTTCAAGGTCACCATAATCCAAATCCAAACCTGTCCCAAAAGAGTGGGACTCAAGAGACTGTAAAGGCCAGCTTAGACAGCTTTATTACTAGTATGTTATTTGTGATCTTTGCAAATAAAAATCTACATTACATACATTGTAAGACTATAAGAAAGGTAATGATTCCTATAGCTTATGAAAATGTCAAAATGTAAATCAACTTGTGAGAAAAATAGCCAGATGAAAGAATTCAGTCCCCAGTTTATTGATAATTTACATGCACATTGTCCCTTTCAGAAGAGATCAGTCAGAGGCACGCATGTTAATGTTTAACATGCATTCCAAAGCTAAGCAAAAGTACAGCATTTGTTGGTTCCAGGAAAAAGAAGGTTGTATCAGGAAAGAGTCTAAAAGAATCCCTGACTCGCACGTAGAACAAGACTGGCAGACAAGGTGTGTAGACAAAAATTATTTCTCTGATTAGACAAACTAATTTGGTTCAGGAAAATTAAACACTCCTTTGTTTACCTAAGATCTTCTTCAGGTAAGAAACAGAACAGGATGTATATTTTGGGGTGTCTTTTTTGAGTTATACTTCTAATGCTGGAATGAAAACCTTTTATTCCCCAAAAATGAGACTAGACTTGTCCTAATGTTGGTTTATGTGATTCAGAGGAGCTGAAAAAAATTGCTCAGTTGAAAGGCATAGACCCAGGCAAGCAGTGTTGATGAAGAAAATAGCTGCTTCCAGCGTGACTGAGTTCTAAGTCCAATAGCGCATAGGGGCAGGGGTCTGTTCCTCGTGAAACTTTGCTCCAAGGCTCATAGCACCTACTAAGAGTTTTCGGAGAAGGATCAACTCTATCTTTAGGATGTTTTTCTCATGACTTGCTGAAGAGACCCAGAGAGTAGTAAGCCAGGGCATAATCAACTTTTCCACTAAAGGGGACCACCTGTCTTATGACTCATGTATTGATCCTTGCTCCTGCCCAGTTTATGTTGCACTAGGTAAAAATATCATTGAAGAGAAACCTCACTGCTGTAGTAAGAAATTTCACACCTACTGGCTCTTTACTGGAGGGCTTACCTTTAAAAAGATCAAAAATAAATAGCAAACTAGACTGCTAAAAGCAAAATTAATTTCTCTAAATTAGTTTTATCTCAGAGAATTCTGAACACACCCACTCAATTAGGAACACAAGCACAAAAAATAAAGGAAAGCAGTACACCAAGAAACCAACCAAACTATTTCTGCCTCATCTTCAAAAAGAAATTGAGGTGAAGAAAATATTACTTTGTAACAGTTGTCATCATAGTAATATTGAGTATCACCAGAAGACTATATATTTTGTCACTGTGATTGAAGAGAAAATGTTCTGTATTGTATTTCCTTTCAGAGGACAATAGACTTTTTATGACCATTGTGTGTTTTTTACTCACTTGGGGTAAGTCTGTAAATGTAGCTTAGCTGTATGTAGAAGACTGTAGAGTGAAAAATCACTTTGGTAAATACTATGAAAAATCCTAAAGCAAGATATGGGAGATTTCAACCCCTTGCACTTCCTAATGTTATACAAATGCAGTTTTGTGTTTCAGAGTGTTTCTTGTTACGAGGGTAAAAGAAATGTTTCCAGATTGATGAGACTACTGTAATTAGACAATCAAAGCTTTGTGGTTTCGGGATATGTTTGCTACAATGCACTTGCATGAGCAAATGTCCCTGGAGAGATTAGGGAGTCATCATTTAAACAAAATTACAATCCTCAATAGCTATAGCTACTGTATTATGCCAGGATTTAAAAAAAAAGTCTCAATAACTTTTTTGTTTCTGGATGCAGCTCTGTACACAGAACAAGTTTCATTTTTGTGAATGGTTCTGATTGTTTCACTTACACCAGCAGGAGTAGTACTGTACAGTCCAAAAGAGTTTCTTGTGTTCCTGATTCTTCACTCGAGGTCTGTCACTTAATTACACTTACTCATTCTTAAGCCAATGCTACAATGACATGATGTGGCCTTGCTGCATCTGCTGGAAACTATGACTTCTGCCACTTCCAACATCTTATCAAGCAGCACACAAGCTCAAAGGCTTTGAACATTGTCTCTGTATCTCATACAATTTCTTGAACAGAAAGGGTGACATAGGTAGTTGATGGTTACTTCTCATAACTTCTAACCCTTTCCCATAAAAAAACCCCATATCTACATTTTTTTTTATTTGATTCATTACACTCATTAACACTGGATTTCTTTAGGGCATATTAGGTATAACATTTTGGATGCAGAAGAAGACTTTTTTAGAAGGAAACCAAGAAATTATCAAATTGTAGATATAATAGTCAGTATTATTATCGAAGCTGCAGATTTCACAGTATCCATAATTAACTCCATGCAAATATTGCATGAATGAAGCACAGTGTAGTTCTAGTTTCAAAATAAACATATCCTCAGGCAGGAGGATGAAGGTTGAATTTTCATGGTTACAGTGGCTATACATTTCTATCAACAGATATAGCAACTGAGTCAAGCAGTCACTATGACAGATTAAAAGACGAAGCACTCCTTAAAGATACAGAATTAAACCATGTGATAAGAGTGTCTCAATTTTTAAAACCCATTTTTACATTATACCATTAAGAAATGTGTAAAATAAGTTGGGTTTTGAGGCTTTTAAAATCTTTACACATCCATTTAATGGCATGTCAGGCTTAAAAAGAGAAAAGTGTCAGACTGATTTGATAAGAAAGTTGTCAGAAGTACATTTATTGAGACATGTAAAGAATTACTTTATATTTTATTTTATTTTCTGCTTGGAGATAAAAAGTAGAAACAAGGAAAAACAAACTTATGTAAGCAGTGTAAATTACATTGATTTTGTGCTATGATTCAGTGATGCTGTGCTCACATAAAACATATATATGTTGAATGGGAGGATTTTATGCACTTAATGTACTTATTTGCCATCTCTTTTGATCTAACTAGAGATTTTCTAGTTTCATAATCCTAACATGCCAGCCTCTGAGGTAAAAATATGAAGGAAAAATCAAAATGCTGTCCTTGAAGTTTCAGTGAAGCAAATGGAAGAAAATCTATTATAAAGAGTCACAACTTCCTACATCCTGTATTACACCCATCTAATGCAGAGGGATAGGTTCTCATTTAGGAAATAACTGATCTCTCACGTCACAAAGAAAGTTGACTACAACCTTGAGGAAAAGAACAGCTGAAAAAAGAGAATAAAAATCAAAAACTTTGCCTGGATCAGACCTGGAGAAGGCTGGAGATTCTCTGCTTTTTAAGTGTTTCCAGCAGAATGTTAAATTAAACAACCTGAAATGCCTAAGGTAGGAAATCAAAGGTAAACCTCTAAAGTGTATGTTGCCTGGATCTACTTCCAGACCTGGTGGACCAAAGCAAGACTACAACGTCCCCTTTCAGAGATTGGCCTCTCATCTTGATATTTGGCCAGAGGGCTAGGCTGACTATCAGAAAACAACTTTTGGATCCCAAAGCTCTCTTAGTGATTTTGGGTTTGTGGGGCAACACTGAGCCATGTGGCACTATTCTCACATGCTTCACCGAGGTTCAGCACACACCTCTGTAGCTCTGCGGTGCCAGAAGGCATCCTGGACTCCTTACTCTATAATCAAGTGATGCTACAGAGAAAGATGGCTGCCTTCTTGGCACAGGGAAGTTAGGGGACTTTTTTATCCTTACATTTTCCCTGAAGCAGTTTGATAACATCTGGTGGAGGTGTTGGACAGATATACATGAGATTTACTCATTTGTATCCACTTTAGTAGTTTAGCAGATACCAGTTAATGGTAGTGGAAGACAAGTCTACCACCTTTAATTTTTCATTTTTTTTTAGCAGCATTGAAAACCAGCTGAACCAGTGTGACAAAGGCAATGTATGAATGCCACATTTTAATCCTGTGAGTAAAAGGGAATCAGAACTGCCTCTCACTAAAAATACATGCATCTGGGGTTTTTTTAATAAAATGGAAATTTTACCTGTCAGTTTCCCTCATCCCCTACTTTACTAAAAGCAGATCTAAAAGTACCTTCATGGATATAGACGACACTTGAATGGAAATCTTCCAGAATAAAGAGCCTGAGTGGACAAACAACTCATGACCAAGAAACCATAAGTCAACCATGTCAAACCAACAGGAGAGCTAGCAAAATGGACACATCAAGTCAGTGTGGATCCAGTAGAATTTCACTGTTGGCACTCTCGTACAACCTCTCACTCTGCCTGAATGTTCAGAGGATAGAGTAGGAAATCTAAGGAGCGGTTGAAAGTCAGAAAATTGCTGGAGAATCCCACCTGCACAGAGCAACAGTGTTTTTCCTTCTTGCCATGCTTTTAGTCCCTGCCTCCACCCAAACAGGCAGCCTGCCATAACGGTGAAGAAACAGTTCCCTGGTATGAATAGCCCTAAAAAATGGACTTTTAGTAATAGTAAACCAAATCAATTTGGTATGGCATAGCTAATAGATACCCTGCCTTACAGTAAGCTCAAGAAATTAATTGTTTTCCTGTTGTGCTGAAAGATAAAGCCTTCATCCCCACATTACCATATATTTACAGAAATTCACTCCCACCCCAAACGAAATAAAAACATGTTTAATATGAATCCTGTGGTCTTTTCTTGGTGCTCTCCATTCATTCATTAACAGAAATCCTTTTCATTTTAACCTTATTAGTGAGTGATGAAAACAAAGCCCCACAACGATTTTATTGCCACTAAGCAATGTTTACTAAGAGTTTAAAATTCTTTTTAAGCCAAGTCTTTGGTGAGTACTAGAAGGACCTACTTTCCTGCCAGAAGAACACATCATATGCTTGCACTTGTGTCCATGGGAAAGGCTGTTCCTGGCACGGCTTATCAAGGTTCCAATACCTGGGCTCTGAGATCCCAACCTCTCTCTGGAGACAGGCTCAGGCACAAGTATCAGACCTTGCAGAAAGGATATCTGAGGCTGTTTGCATCTCTCTGCTTTCCCAGGGGGTCAGTGAGAAGGCTGTCACCTGGGACAGGGTTTTCTGCTTCCTGTTTTGCCTAACTTAGAGCAGGGTACACAGCTGCCCAGGATATCCTCTGTGCTGTGAAGCTCTTGGTTCACTGTGATATGCTGCCAGAGTTTTCTCTAATCATGAACAATAAACACTGCATAAGGTGCCACTGCTTCCTCAAGGTTCTTCACGTCTTTCTGCTAATGTCATCAGTGAAAATAAGGGAGGTGCACATTGACTTTTTGAAGGAGTGACCATCTTCAGGATAAAAAAATGTAAATTAGCAAACATTGACAACACACAATCAAATAAGAAAGGAAATATATTTTCATAATAAGAAGAAAAAAATGGAGAAATTCTGATGCATAATTTGAAAATTATTAAAATAACCCTCTAATTTCAATTATTTACTAAGATACATATGTTTGATTCTGAACTTCCCATTAACACTAAAGAGAGAAAAGGTTATTCTTTCCATTAAAAAACTCTTCTTTTGGGTAAAGACTTCTATCATTTTTGTGACATAATTTATTTCTCATAAATTCCTTTTATCTACTGTATTTCCCAAATCTGTTTGAAGTTCAGACAGCTCTAGACAGATGAAGTCACTGGCATGTATTTAAAAAAAACCCCTGCCTTTGAAATATAATCAATAGTTTCTGCATGATTCAACAAGGAAATCTCTAAAGAGGAAATACAATTCCTCTGTGTTCCCATGAACTATACTTTTATCTGTCTTTGTGACCAATTCCAAAGTTTGCACATTTGACTTAAAGCAACTAAAATAACAAAGCCCATATTGGCCAATAAACCTTCATGAAATGTAAACAATACACCTACTTTAGAGAAAGCAGACATTTACAGGCGATATTCAGGTTTCTGGAAATATTCACATCATACTGGATTTTTTTTTAGGGTCACTGACGGTCTTTAATTTCTAACAAACATTGCTTCCTTATGATAATGAAAGCTCTACCTGTTTAACGTAGCCTACCCCACATTGCAGCATCTTGTGAAGCATCATGTACAAATTATTATCAATATTTCCCTTTTTATTGACCATAGAAATTATTTTCTTAAAAAAAATATTTTTCTATTTTAATTCAGGTTGGTATTAATAAAAGGTTTTCCAAGCAGGAGGCAGTTATTTGAAGGTAAAGATAATTGTTTATTAGTATGCAGTCCTGCTTCAGATGTATCAGGGGTAAAACTGTCAGGCACTTTATGGCAGCAGGATTCAACTGTGACAAGTCAAAAAAACTCCAGAGAAC
This sequence comes from Dasyornis broadbenti, assembly GCA_013397935.1. Classification (NCBI taxonomy): domain Eukaryota; kingdom Metazoa; phylum Chordata; class Aves; order Passeriformes; family Dasyornithidae; genus Dasyornis; species Dasyornis broadbenti. Next base: position 27,870 of record VZRN01002235.1, read on the forward strand.
AGGCTCTCTGGGTTTAAACAAAGAGACAGTGCAGAATAAGGCCTTTTCTAATTAAATGATGTTATTGTCACAGCAGGAGCCTTCACAGTTGTTGTTTCTAAGCACAGAAAACCACAGGTTGTTGCCTACGTGCACTGTGAAAAAACGTTCGATGAAATAATAAATGTACCCACAGCAGTTTGTACATACCTCTCTCTATCACTTTGGTCTCTTCTTCCAGCAAATCATATCAGTCACGCATTCCTACAAAACCATGAGTGAGCATGGTGGGTTATGGAAGCAGGGGAGATGCTGCTTTGCTCAGTAAAAGGTGCTCTGATAACAGCTGTGTAATTTATGGCAGAAATAACTACAAAAGTAGTGTGATTTCCTACTGGCTGGCCAAGCTGATTCAGGCCAAGTGACCCTTCAAAACCCCACTGTAAATTCCTTCCTTATGTGAGTTCTCTGAAGAAATGTTGGCCCACCATGGTCCTCCTTCACTCAGGGATTCTACTCATCATCATCAAGGTCGAGGTTCCTGACCCTCCTCAGGGCACTCAGCTGCATCCCAAGTTGCACACACCAACTCCATGTTTGATGGTCTTCTCTGCCAGCATCTGTGCTCTTCTGGAGTTTCTGCTGTTTTCCTTTAGGTTCATAATTGTAATTTATGTGATTGTAACAGAGCTTTAGTGGGTTGTCTGACTTATTGAAAGGCAGAATGCATCCCTGAAGTGTTTGCACTCTTTTGTTTGTGTAAGGAAGCAAAACTGAAGTGGTGGGATGCAGGCACAGATTGAGAAGATGCAGCAAATAAACTTGTTTGTTAAAGCAGAGGTCTCACCGTGGAAATGTGTCTCTACATCACCATGCTCTGACTAGACAAAGCAGTTTTCATGCGCTGTGAAGGTCAAACTGCTGAAGTTCAAGAATTCATGACTTGATGATAATGTCTAGCTTGTCCTACTGCCTGCACAGAATCACACCACCTGTATTTCCTGTATTTCCTAATATATTGGACTCACATTCTCAAAATTTTTAAGCTAGGCTCGTAATACTATCATTCCACCAATACTAACCACCTTGCTGGTTTCCAATGCTTAGAGATGCATGAATGAAGCCCGATAAAACTTATTGGAGGAGCATTTTAATAACAAGGTAACATGGTAACAATATTGAGAACTGCACTGAAGTATGAATGGGAGAAGGCACCTCTCATTGTCCCTGCCTTCAGGACATATTCAATTACCTTTTCCTGAAGTGTGGAATTACAGACAAAGCTCCCCATTCATTTTTACTTCTTAAAGTACCCAGGTATTACACCTATTCCACACTTGATTTTATTGCTATGATAAAAAAATCTATTTGGAAAAACCTGAAGAGGAAATGTGCAAATATTTGATTTACTAGGTTAGACCTGGAATAATGGGATGATTTGTGTTGATCTCATTAATGGAAAGAACTTCCTTTCACAAAGAAAAACAGCTGGAATAATACAGGCAATTCCATGAAAGTTTAAATTAAACTGAACCACTTAATATGGATTTTATTTCTTTTTCTTACGTTTATTTCTCACAGGAATTATATCCCTCTGGAAAAAAATCCAAAAAACTGGAAAACCTTATGACAAAAAAATCACACTGGAAACAAAAAAAATAAGAGAAACTCTTGCATCTCATTTGTAATCCTGACAAAAATGTCGTTAATACTAAATGCCACAGCTCAGTAGAAAGGGTATGTTTAAAGAAATTATTTATGTTCAAGTTTTAAGCATTTATACGTTATTTCTTTTGTCATTAAAAACAAAGGAAACAAAAGATATTATACATACCAGTTGCAGTTTTCCTGAATGCAATGTGGGTAATTATAATTAGTGAGCTTTTTCTTTTTACGAGTATTGTTTAGATGAAATTCAAAGTATGACAAAGTTAAACTGTGTCATCATATTCACATACTATCACAGGCATAAGCAGTTTTCACAAATGTATTTGCCATGCAAAAAATTTCCCTTGACTTCAAAAGAATCAGGTAACCTACAGATGAGACACTGATTTTTTCTCTTGCTTCTCAATGGTGCAGCTTTGAGGACATGATTTAGCACAGAGTATTTGATCTCTTAAAGGATGGATGTGGTTACATCATGAACCAATATAAACATAGATTTGTGTTGGCTTGTAAATTTGGAATTTGGCCAGTCTTTTTAAAAAGATCTTGAAAGTTTGTAAGTCTACATATCTTTTCAGATGAGTTAGGAATGATTTATGATCCTGTACCAAAACTCATCCTAATATTTTAATGCAAAACATGCAAACAATGTTATTGCTTGCATCCATTGAAAAGTGACAAATATTTTTTGACAAGGACCAGTAAGTTTTTCTCATTTTAGCTAAAATCTTAAAAAAAAATTGTATCAAAAGATTGAGCATCTGTTTGCCTAAGTTATTTATAGAAAAAATTCTGTAAGTAATTATTATCTTGCAAAAGGTTCAGAAAACATGCTGCGGAGTTGATATGTAAAATCAGAGGTGTTTCAACATATTTGACCTTTTCGATGTATTATTTGCACAGAGGATTTCATCTTCCTGACTGGATGGATAGGATTCTTAAAATTATATTTATATTTTGCATATCCACTATTTTGAAACCAAAGCAATTCCTCATTAAAATTTATTAATTTGCATTTTATGTTGAAGTATTTTCTTTAAAATACCTTAGAGGAATTTTTATGCTTAAATTAAAAAAAAAAAAAATCCTGTGGGCACAGATTTGCTTAAACTTCCCCCCTTGCCCCCAACAACTTGGAGGTGCTACTGCAATTTCAGGTGAAATGAATGAAACCAAAGAAAATCTTCATATGAACTTTTAAAATGTGAAAGTACTATATTTCTCATACTTCGATGTCAGCTGACATCCAGATGGCTTAAAAGGTTGTTTCTAATGTTAATCCAACCAGTCTAGGAGTCAGACCTTGACTCTTGGATTTTTTTTTTTAATTTTCTCATTTCATCTAGGCCAGAGGTATCATTAAAGTAGCTTTGCATAGGGTAATTTTCCTAACACTTCTTCCTGGATCAAATTAAGCTTTAAAGTAGGAAGACTTTAAAACAAAAGATATACAGTCAACAAATCTGTATAAAAGGATGAACAAATTCTCATGCAATAGCATTATGATGATACAGTTATGTAAATAGAGAAAGAATGTAAATTGTGTTCTGTATATGAGGATGAATCTGAAATAAGGATCAGAGAAAGAAACAAACTTTTTAAAGTGAAGATGTGTTATTGGTGATTTCCCTGCTTATCTTTTATTTTGTAAATATGCGAAAAGTCATTCACAAATAAGTCCTTTAAAATTATTTTATTCATAGAATCATAGAACTGCTAAGGTCAGAAAATACCTTTAAAATCATTAAGTCCAACCATCAGCCTAGCACTACAACCATGTTCACCAGTAAACCATGTCCACAAGTGCCATATCCACGTTTTTTAAAGGTTCTACAGATTGTCATTCCACCACCTTGCTGTGCAGTTTGTTCTTTCTTCCAATGTTCTTCCTTTCCATGAAGAAACTATTTCCTATTATCTAACCTAAACCTCCTCTGGTGCAACTTGATGCCCTTTCCCTCTGTTGCTTGTTTCACGCAAGAAGTGGTCAACCCCAACCTAGTTACACCCTCCTGTCAGGGAGTTGTAGAGACCAATAATGTCCCTCCTCCATTTCATCTTCTCTAGGTCAAACACCCTCAGCTGTTCCGGGCAGGACTTGTGCTCCAAACCCTTTCCTAGCTCTGCTGTCCTTCTCTGGACTTGCTACAATGTCTTTCTTGTAGTGAGGGGCCCAAAACTGAACACAAGACTCGAGGTGAGGCCTCACTGGCCTTCTTGGCTACCTGGGCACAGATGGCTCATGTTCAGTCGTTAGTCAACCAACAAACTCCTCTGGTTTATTCTATTAAACAAGATGGGCAACAACTTTAACATGGCTTTTGTTTGCTTAGCATGTTTTTGAAGTAAAGATACTGTCTGCACAGAAGTGGAAACAAAAACTATGCAAAAGGTCTAAAAATCAAGACTCCCTTTGCATTGAGCAATCTTTATTAATGTGATGTGATTATTGATGGTGCTGAATAAAAAAAGAATCATCTCTGAACCCAAGTTCCATAAAGGTCAATGTTTTGGTTTATCTCCACTAGAAAATTGTGGGTCTGACATTAGATTCAAACCAAAATATATTGTTCTCATACCTTTGGGACTACTCACAGTGAAGGTTTTGTTTCAGCCCATTTCTAATATTAATGCAGTCTATATTGTGAACATGCCAAACTCTTAGAAAAAGTAGATATCCTTGATCTGTAAAACTCAATCCTTTCAGAGAAGAAGTAAGATATATCCAAGTTCCTTTGAACAAAATGTTAGTTTGTAAATTACTGATGAGAGGATTTTTGTAGTTCTTCTTTATATTGAATTGTAAAGATAACATTAAAAAATAATCTTCATTATTTTAGATGTTAGTTTATAACATTGGAAGTTTTAACTTTATAAAATAGTTTTTAGCATTTATCTTATTATAGTCATATGGGTTTGTGGTTTTTTTCAATTTCTAACATAGTTTTCAAAAAAATTTAAAAGCTTTATGCAGTTAGGGACACTGAACACCACTAGTCTATAAAAAAGTTTTAGATTAATAAAGAAAAAGGAAGACACTTATAATTTTTTTAACATTTAACTCAGAAAATTGGAGACCGTGAAATTATTTAACTTTAATCTTTGGGACCCAGTAAAAAGCTCATTACTGTCCTTTCAAAATCTTAAAGAATTTGCAAAGGAAATGGCAAGAAAATGCCTACTTAGGAAGATGCATCTTTTAAGAAAAAAAGAGCTTTCAGACCCTGAAGGTATTGCAATAATATAGTTTAAGGCTATCAAATAATGTGGATGTCAGACCATCTATCTAGGACAATGACAATGATGAATTCTTCAATGAGGTTAAGGACGTTTCCAAGTCAGTTGCCCTTCCCCAGGGAAGTGGTCACAGCACCAGCCCGACAGAGCTCGAGAGGTGTTGGACAGCGCTTTCAGGCACATGGCGTGATTCTTGTGGATGTCTTGTGAAGAGTCAGGACCTGGACTTTGATAATCCTTGTGGGTCCCTTCAATTCAGGATATTCTATGATTCTGTATCTCTGTCTCGTGGACTCAGGTATAAGAAAGATCTAGGAAAATGAAGGACTAGGAGCACAGAAGAATTGCGTTAGAACATCCAGTGTTAGCAGTGAAATACATGATTGCGCAAAATGTCAAGTCTTTCAAACTCCATGAAAATCCCAAGATTAAACAATCAAAAAACTTTTTATAACTGGATAGTTACCAAACATCATCTGCTTCAAAGCACAGGCACACACATATGCACAGGGAATGCTTTGCCAGCGGCACTGGTCCCATTTGGACCATTTCATCACCCTCGTGACTAAAAGCAGTTTTGGACCTGAGTGTCTTTCAGTTCCCAGGGAGACATCACTGGTCATGTGACATCCCTACACTGAGATCACCTGAGGTCTGGCACTGGGACTCACGTGGACACCATCAAGTCCTTCCTTCCAAACTGTGGAAGGCTGGGTGCCATGGGACCTGAGAGGGAGCTCTCATGATTTTTGAAACCTGCATGAAAATCAAACCCTTTTGTCCTCTGTGGTAAGGTGTCCGTTCCAAGGTGTCTTCATTCAGAGATAGGAGTAGATTAAAGAAATTCATGTAGTATATGTGACAAGAAATGCCTACATTCAGCAGATTAGACAACACCACAGTATATTTTGTTGGCTTGGCTGTGGGACTTACAGTGAAGAAGTATATTTGCCTACAAAACAAACAAAAGACAGATTATTGCAATCAATTTGGAAAATAATACTAAATCAAAGCAGTAATTTTTATAGGAGAGTGACTTCAGAAGCTATAAGATGTTGATAGATTTTTTCACTTGATCATGTAGGAATATTTAAATGTAAAATATACAATATACTTTGAAGTAAAAATAACTTCCAAGCCACAGACCAAGCTTAAGAGAACTCTAAAAAATACAATAGTGATGAAACAGTGAAATTCCACAAGGCAATGTACAAATATCAAATTGAAACAGAACAAGGTCTTAACAATCTCTTTCCACTTGACTAAAGCCTCCACTGGAGAGTGTTAATAAACATGGCAAGTAGAAAAATGCTAACTGTCAGGATTTTAAAGTAAACTTGCCATAATGATCACTGTCTCACCAGACAGCAAGAATGAAATAATTGTTTGCTTTAATTTTCTATCAGACTATGTAAAGGATCAAATATCTTCCATATTTTTCAAACAAAATTTGCTTTTAATTTAGACTTTTCTTTTTCTTAACATTATTGCCTTTCTTTCATAAGCTTGTTTGCTTAGAATGCAATTAATACATAGACAACACTTTGCCTATGGCACGATCTTCCTTATTCTTTGGCGTATTACTTCCTGCAGGTCACATGTAAGTCCTTAAACTAGCCCAGTGCAGTTGTATGCTTAAAAGGACTGAACAGTCACAGCAAATTTAGTTTGTGTTTATGTAATAGGTTCAACATCAACACTTATTTTTCAATACTAAAGTCAGTAACATTGCCCCAGGTTTAAGAACTGTGTGGCTAAAGTTAGAGTGTTCAATTACATTCAGGATTTTTAGTTCAGCATTGATTTTGGTCAAATTACTTATTTATAATCAAAAATCACTATTGTCATAAGAAAATTCCTATTTGGTAAAAAGTAGTAATAAAACTTCATGGAAATGGATTTCAGGATTAAATTCTACAGATTAACCTGAAACCTTAACAATCGAACACTAAGAGCTGATCATTGTATGTTTCAAGTACGGTAAAAGTAATGCATATGGATTCTAATATCTACATTTGTAAAGGGACTTAGGATGTTATTATTAAACAATAATATCTATCTGTGCAATGATCTAACAATATGGCTGTTCATATTATTAGCTCTATTTAAAATTAAACTGAAAATTATTACTAATTACAATAGAATGCAGTGGCATAAACTTATAATACTTAGTGTATTTCATTTTGCAAGCGTTTGCATATATGACCATACACACATAGCTATGTGCCTTCAGGTGTAAAAGATGGGGAGATTCCTATTATCGTTATCTAAATTTGCACAGCTTCAGCTTTAATTTCATAATACTTACTAATTTACTTACCAAGGGAGTGTCTAATGCTACTGAAGCTAAAAAGAGAAATGAAGATAGGCCATGATTGTATGTAGTCCTCAAAAGAATCTTTCATATGCTGTAAGTTACCCCAGTGTTGTGGTTTGACTCTGGCCAAATGCCAGGCATTCACAAATGAAAATACCCAGGGCTTATGAGTTGAGATAAGGAAAAACTGGGAGAAAAAGATGCACTAGGGCAGAAAACAGCCTAAAAACTTTTATTGTTAACAGAAACAGAGAAGTAAATGAGGAATGAAATAAAACCTTCAAAACCACCATTTCTCCACTCACCCCCCTCCCTCTCTCCCTCCCTCCCCGCCGCTGCACACGGGACCAAGGCATGGGGCGGGGGTAGGTCAGTTCATCACCAAAATGTTCTCCACTGCTCAGGGGAGAGGAGTCTTTTTCTTCTGCTTAGCTGTGGATCCCAAATCTCAAAAGTGGCAGTCTGCCTGAACCTGCCACGTGAGCTTCCTCCACAGGCAGACAGTTTTCCCAAAACTGCTGTGGCGTGTGGTTTCTTGTCCATGGACTACAGACCTCCGAGTCAGCCGTTCCATTTTGGAAGCAAGGCTTTTTTTCCTCTTTGCTGAACCACAGTCTCTCTCAGGCATCAGCGTAGGGCACTTAATTCAGTCTGTAAAAGCCTGTTTCTCCACTGAGACTCCTGCTGAAGTACAGTCTTCCTCCAGGCATTCATCCGCTCTGGCATAGGCTGCATGTAAATTTTAACATTCCCCATGGACTCTGAGCTACAGGGGGACATCCTGCTTCCCCATGGTCCTTCTCTATGGCCTGCAGAAGATTCTTGGCTCTGGTGTCTGGAGCTTCCCCTTCCCCACCTTCTCCACTGACCTTGGTGTCTGCACTGTTGTTGTCTCCCCTCATATATTTTCACCTCCTCCTCCTCCTCTGACCANTTGGACACAAGCACAGGAGCCATTTTGTGGGCTCCCCCCCAATAGCAAAAACTGGGGCAAGCAAAACTAACACACCCAGCAACCGAGCTTATGGCATTTTCAAGTTGAGTGGTTATTCAGTGTAGTGCTCAGGGGAAGGCACTGCCCAAGCAGAGAAGGTTCTCATCAGGCAGCTCTGCAGCTTTGCTTGCAGCCTTGGGGAAATGTGAGTTTCTGGTCCCCATCCATCACTACTTTTTATGCTCAACGAGGTCAGCCCTGTGTTGCTTGTCAATGCTTACAATGCCTCACAGACTTCATCTGACTAAAATTGCTTGGTGAAATGGAAAAACAAGATTATTATAGTCTCTATTTCATGCAATTTTTGTACATAGGGAACACTAAAGGAAGCAAAGGAAGTAAAACAAAACCAGAACAGTAGATACACCAGAAATTAAAGTGTAAATATTAGTTCTTGGTCTTTGGAACAAATGTTTCAGTGATTGAAACAAAATCAGTTATGTTGAAAAGTAAGTGAAATTCTGGATAAATATATCTGATATCTTCTGAGGAGTCAGAAGTGATCTGGGATGTGCACATGCCATGAAGCACTTCTTCAAAGGCTGGAGGATAGAAGATGGTGTAAAGGATGCTAATGCAGTACATTTTTTCCATGTGTCAAGCAAATTAACCACATGTTAAACTATCCACATTTTCTCTGAAATATTGCAGGAGGTGTAGTTACAATATTTAAGGAGATTAAGTAAAAATCTGCTTCTTAAAATATAAGAACAGTATAAGAAACTAGAAAAAATGCCCACAGGATCACCTCTTCATTGAATGAAATTAATCCATATCAGCAAAAACTCTCTTTTCAAGAATTGAAAAGTGGTATCATTCTACTGACTAGAAACAACAGGCAAAGTAACACCAGTAGTCAGGTCAGATGAGTATCATGGTCAGACTTAGACCGAGACTGATGAATGATATTTAGATAAAATCAGAATATGATGTCTAAAAAGAATGGATTTCAGAGGTAAAGCCATGACTTAAGGCTGAAAGGAAATATAATCTCAAGGAAATGTAAAGTCTGTTCTCAAAAAACACTGCTCAGGAAATCGCAGTGCCAGTGGGTGGAAAATTGGACCCCACTCAACGAGATGAAAAACCGACTGTTAAAGCCAGTTTTGAAAGGCCTGGTCCAAAACTATTACTGTTTTTCTGAGGCAACAGCCTGTAAATATTTCAAACGCTGAAATAATATCTAAATATATTCAGATTTTTTTACACATGTAGTTTTGCAAAATAGGATCTATCACAGATGATAGAATTACCTGATGAGGTTCAATTATATCTGCTGGAACATGGTAGTAGAGACACATGTAATTTCTACTTTTCAGGAGAGCGTTGACTTCCTAATTTAAGGTTCTCTGAAGCATATTACAGTTAGTTTCTATTATATCTAACTAGAGCTGACAACTGGAGCACTAAAGATACCCACATACACTAGTCAGAGGGGGGTTTGTGTGTAAGGCCAATTTTCAGACAATCAGACGTTTAACAGAACAGATGTCTGAATTTCTGTTCTGTGGTATATTGAAGATCATAGGTGCTATTCACTGAGGAAATACAATTCACATGTCACCCATTTTTGCCATTTTTACTTGTAAATTGCTGTAAGCAATTTAGAGTGCCAACTACCTTCCTGTCAAAGGCAAAAACCCTCTGTAAAAAGGTAGAAGATAGTTTTTGTTTCCTGTGCTATTACATAAAGAGAAATTGTGCTATTACAAAAAGAGAAGGCTTCAGGGTGCAATAATTGCATCCTTCCAGTACCCGAAGAGAGCCTACAAGACAGATGGATAGGGACTATTTGTAAGAGTATCCAGTGACAGGACAAGGGGAAATGGCTTCAAACTAAAAGAGGGCGATATTAGACAAAAGTTTTTACTGTGAGGGTGGTGAGGCACTGTAACCTGTTGCCCAGAGCTGTGGCTGTCCCATCCCTGGCAGTGTCCAAGGCGAGGATGGATTGGGCTCCAGTAACTTGGTGTAGTAAAAGGTGTCCCTGCCTGTGGCAGGGGAGTTGGAACCAGATTATCCTTAAGGTCCCTTCAACACAAACCATTATATGGTTTTATGATCCTATAAAACTTAAAAATAATCAAGATAAAAATTAATGAAACCTTGTGGTCAATGTTTATAGAAAAGCAAAACTGAACTGAAATTCTCTGAATAAAATTTAGGTTTGGAAGATCAGTATCCAGTAAAAATGCGGAGTAAAAAAAGTCAACGTAAACGTAAACTACCATAAACAGCATAAAGTGTTTGCAATAACTGTTGTAAGGATTATGGGTTTTTTTAATACAATAACCCAACTGATGCAAGTGTTCATATGAGATCACAACATGGAATCACACCATCTTCCATGGACTTCTCACTCCGAGCTTATAATATCGCACAATTTTAAACACAGAGGAACTACAGTCCCAGTAAGGCATCAAAATCCTATATGTTTGATTATGATATATTAATATAGTTATCCTAATACCTATATGTAAGGTATCCTAACAATTATATATAAAAAGTATCTTAATACCTCTCTTGGAATCCTATTGAGGTCACAAAACTTGCTAGAGTCTGTCTATCCTGGCATCTTGGATGAAAAAATGTTCAGTATTGCTGATAGCAGCTAAAACAATCTTTGAGCACAGTTGCATTCAGTACTGAGTTTAATCTGATCACATTAAACTGCAGCTCTCCCAACAAAGAGCAGTTTTGTGTGCATTATTATATTATCTCTGTGCCATGGTTTGTAATAATGAAATGGAAAAGAAAGCCACAGTCTCAGAAGTTCAAACCAGAAAGAAAAACCAAAATTAGCAGCTGACTAACACCTGCCAGCTGATTACTTCAAGCTTGAAGGAGTTTTGGAAAATTACTATCAGTAGCCAACTTAAATCTACCAGAAAAATTTTAATATACCCTCACCTCTTTCCATATTGCACAAAACCTCTTGTTACAAAAGCAGACATCTATAATAAAACATTTGTGTATTAACAGAGGAAAATCTTAGTTTACAGTATGTACTATGAAATTAACAAATAAGGAAAACTATCAAGAGAGTTTTCATGCATAAGAGAAACTTTCTATGAGTTACAGAAGTCTTAAGTGTTGAATTAGCAATGAGTAACTCTCTAATAATTATGATATGCTGTAACTTAGCTAAGGAGTATTAATGAGTGAAAAAGTTCATTTGAGGTATTTGGAAAAATCAATGCAAACTGAGACATCAAGGAGTTTTGAACTACTGCTTTCAAGAAATGTGGTTCAACTAGGAGGAAATCACAATTTTAAAATCGTGAGCAGGCAGGGTTTTTTTGCTATCTACCTGCTTTTTATGAATCTTCTGGTCCTGCAGGGCTCCCTTGGGAGGGGCGTCAAGGGGGTGGCAGGGTGGTGGCACCGAAGAGGGGACGAGCCATCGGACAAGCTGAAAGTGTGCAAGATCACAGCCGTGCTCACTCTGCAAAGCGCTGCCAGCGGCAGGCTGGTCCTTCCCCTGACCCTCACCCAGCCTGCTGGAACACTGTGCAGGTTTTCAGCTCCCTAGGCTGCTTGGCTAATTAAACCGTGAAACTTGCAACAAAGTTGAGGTGGTCTCAAGGCCTGAAGTGGTCACACACTTGCCACTATTGTCCATAGGAGATAAAGGGCATTGTTACAGGACCTAATTAGCAGAAGTAGTCACATTAAAAAGGTCATCTGATGATAGACTATAACATTATTACCCACTTAATATAGAAGAAATATCCATCCCGCCTCTCCAAACACCTCAAAATAGGAACACTTCAGCTTTCCCAGGGGTTCATTTAATTGCTGCTCAGCACAGGCAGTGAGGACAGGATGTTTGAAGTCTGGTACTCAGCATAAGGCAGCCTCACTTAGTATCGTCCTTCTATTCTGAAAAACACTTCAGCATTTTGTTCAGTGGGACTTGCCAACCCTGTTTTGCAAAGCTATTTTTAAGCACTCAGTTTGAATCAAATATGTGGTCACTGTCACCTTTATAAACTAAGCATGGCAGAGGCAGTCTATGCCTGAAGTGCTCAGGAGTTTTTATTCTTTGCTTCAGAGGAACTCCTCCCAATGTACACAATTTTTCCTCCTTCTAAAGCATCTGTACAAGATTATTTGTTGTGTTATGCTCACTATCCCAAATCTTCCAAAAGTTACAACTCTCAAGATTAGTATATTTAGAAATAGGCCTTTTAAACTGTTCTGAGAGGATTTCTCCCCAAATGAGCATAATTTTCACTAAGCAGCATTGTAAGTATTACACAAAGACTAACAGATGCTCACACTCTATCATATGGTCTAAGAAAATGCTGAACCTATTGATAGATGTAGTAACAAATCCAGCTTTATGTAAGTGGAACATCCCAAATAATCGTGTTAAACTTCTTGTTTATTCTGGTAGGTAATAATAGGATTTAAACACAGAGTGCTGCTGAAACTGTAAAACACACTTCAGTGCCAGGGGAAGAAAATGTCATTACTACTCAACAAAAATCATGGGAGATTATTTAATTAGGATAACTCCATCCTTTAAACAAATAAAAGAACCTGAGTCTGCCTTACTTCTTTCTGACTCCCACCATCAATTCGCTGAATCATTTTGATCAACAGCATGGTTTAAATCCACATCATATGCCTCCACAACGCCTACTTTACACTTATTAGCCATTTCTAAGCTTCTTCTAAAAGGAATGGGGGGGACAATAATTTCTGGCCATGTCTTCCAGAAATGGATTCCTTGTTAGTATTTAATCTTGCTTTCTCTTCTTTCCCCTGTTTTCTATGGTCAATTATCCTGTTTTCTGCTGTTATTTCTCTTTCTAATCACGACATTTTACAACCTTGTTCTCAAGCCTATATTCCACACTATTAAGACCTTATTACGTATTCGTACTGCAAATGCAGGAGCTTTTCAATGTAGCCGCTATGCCTTAGCCATTACAGTAAATTCAGTGCCTATACCTTGCACCTTTTGTCCCTTAAAAGCTTTGTCTTAAAATGGTAGTAATCTTCATAGGTTATTTATGCTTTAATATGTCATGAATAACACAATAATTAATTATTATGATAATGCAGGTGAACTATTTACAACAGTATCAGATATATTGTATTACAGCTAAAGCCACTTATGTATTAATGATTATCAGAAAATACTCTCTGGACCTTCAAAGGCATATTATCGCAGTGCACAGACATAAGATTCCCATAAATCCTTTCATTTCTGAGTCATTGTAATTATTTGTTTTCCCCTCATTCTTTGGCTTTCGTGCTTAAGTTCTGATCAGTTCTGAGTCGTTGCTTTCATAATATCCTTTTCTCTCCTTTTCTTCTGTAGAAAGAAAAAGAAATAATCCCAGAGGTCAAAATTCTTTTTCATGTTTTCTACATTATAGAATCAAAAAGACCATTGCTTTGGTATGTATGAACACCTCCATTGTGCATTTGGGTTGAAGAAATGACAGAATTTGGGCTGGGAAAAAAACCAAAGGAATCAAATTTTGTGCAGTATTACTAAAATATTTAGTATGATTTTACCCAGAGGGTGTTTTTTCATAAGCATTGCAGTAACAGCACAATCACTACTGCCAATTAATACCATTATTTCCAAGTACAGGAAATGAAGAATACACTTTAACTTACCTTCTTTAGTAATACGTATTGCTATGTATGTGACATGATTCAGTATCACCTGAAATGGAGGTTGAAGGAAACACAATTATGTAAATATTTTTTGAAGTAAAGAAGAAAAGTAGGAATGTAAACATTCTGATACATTGGAAAAATTTAATATTGTGAAGTAAAAAAGAAAAAAAGGGAATGAGTCTTGAGTATAAGCCTAGAGCTTTCTTAATTAACTTTTCAACCATTGATATAGAGTGGGGCCCTATGCTTCCAAAAATATTTTAGGAACAATTGCAAATAAGACTAAAAATTTTGAGAAATACTGTGCTGTTTTTAAAACCTCAAAATTATTTAACAATTTCCATGTAATAATTTTGTTCTCAGAATAGGATATAATAATATAACTGAAGTTAATATGCAAAAAAATGGGTTTGTGGCAATGTGCATCATAGGTGTATTATGTCAATGCATACAGGCTTTTATGGTCAAGATAAAAGATCTTACCCAGGTTTACATAGGCAAAACCCCTTACTAATTCAGAATAAGTTGCCTTGAACAAAATCTGTCAACAAAGTGGTCTGAACCACCAAGATTAGGAGGCAGACAGCTCCCTTACGTTTCTTTATAAACACAGAGTGAGCAAGACCACTTACCTAATTTAATCTTTCTCTCACTGCTGCACACACTCACTCACAGGCTTTGAAGAAGTGTGATCCAAATAGAAAGCAGATATGGAGTAGGGTTTATACAGGACAGGTAAATATATTGCAGACTGAGACATTTATGGAGAACTCAGGAAACAAATGAAAGGTGAAGACCAAATTACAATTAAAAATTACATGTAATTGTAAAAAAAATGTATAAATTACAATGCTCCATGCAGAACGCCGTTATAAAGCTGAATTTTTTCGATAACAGCTTAGAGCTCATCATGGTGGAATGAGAGAGTGACTGTGTGTTTACTTGGTTAATGCCTTGAAAAACTATTTAAAAACATCAACACTTAAATGCTCCAGTATTATTGTTTGTCAGCTGATTAGTTCTGAAAAATGCATTGTTAAATATCTGTTTACTCTAGATGGAGACAGCACTTTTTTCTAGGTTGTGTTGAATGTTGTCTAATTTGTTAGGGCTTGGTTAGGTACTAGACTATTGCAGTGTTTAGGTAAAAAATCATGAAAGATCAAAACTTCTGTAGTAAACACTACAGTGAAAGAATCTCACCGGAACCTCACCTCCAAGGTGGGTGTTGAGCATACCTGTAGTCAGAGAGAGCCTTCAGGGCTTGCACTAGGCTTTTGACTTCTGATTTGCATGCAAAATGAGAGAATGAAAGTTTGGGATGACAACAGTAGTGCTCAGAAGTAATTTTGCATGCAAGCAGATCTGTTCAAGTCAATCTTGACCATTTTCTTTAGCACAAATAGTAAGTACAGTTGCATATATTTCTCAGGTTTAATTTTGGGCTTTGAATTTATTTTGCTCTGACATGTTATTCCAGGAGCCTTGCCAGGGTCCTGAGGATGCTTGAAGAGCACATGGTTTCTGGGCAACATCTTTTCTGCCAGTGCTTGCCAATCTGTACCTCTTCTTTTCCACAGCACCCTGAAAAATTGAAGAGCGCAGATCTGGGCAGTTCCTAAGCCTGCCTCCTAGGAGTGGGGAAAAAGGGTGATCAATTATTGCATTATTTTTTCAAATATTTCTTTGAAATTCAGTGCATTCTTACTTTTCCAACATAGACTTTTGTGTTAACAAATGAAAAAGTATATGTATAAATAATAAAATAATTTCTTTATCTAGAGCACAAGCTAAAATTTTGCTGAAAATGATGGCAGGAAAAGTCCCAATATTAAAGTAAGCTTTCAAATGGATATGAGTCTTATAAAAGGGATCAGTGATAGCTGCTTGCTCTTCCCTCAGTGATGTGAAAGTATTGTTTAATTATGGATCAAGTTCAGCCTTTAGCTCCTTGACCAATGTTGATTATTCCTTCCATTTTCTTCTGTGGCATCATGCTGAGCAGGAATGATGCACAGATAAAACTGGCATTATTTAACTGCCTATATTCACTAGGGAACATAAAAAGACTATAAAAGTAAGGAAGAAGAAATAATAATTAAAAAAAAAAAAAAAAAAAACCCAAAACCAAAACAAAAAAACCCACCAAAACCAAAACAAAAACCCTTGGAGCACTTTGCATTAAATAAAAAATATAGAATAGCAAGAACTGGATCTAAAACAATAAAGTAAAACTGTCTCTGGGCAAGAGATCTGAGCAATACAGACAACGCCCATTTTTCTTAGGCACCTAAATTAAATAATGTATATAGCTCTTTGATCAAAATATATAAAACGGAAGTCTTGTAATTTTAATGCTATTATTGTTGACCCAAAGCAGTCTGTGTCTGAATAGACATTTTTGGGGTTGTTGTTGTTGTTATTATTATTATTATTATT
>VZRN01002235.1:44167-75052 GCA_013397935.1 Dasyornis broadbenti
TTATTATTATTATTATTATTATTGACAGTGTAGCCTAAAGGGCAGCTTATTTTGGCCTAAGATGATTATCCAACACAAGAAAGAAACTTATCCCATATGAGACATTTGGAACATTGTTAGCCCTTGAAACACCAATTGAATAAAAAAAACGAGAGTTTGCAATGAAAACCCATGCGTTTTAAACAAAATTTCTACATGAATCAGCAGCTGTTGCTGTGGTTTCAGAGTTTTGTACTTCTTGACAATTCAGGAAATTTATGGGTTTCAATGTGGTATATCAGGATCAGTCCTGTACACAGCATCTCCTGGATGCAGATAGTGAAATAACTCAAATTGATACTATGCACTTATCTCTAACTTCACTGAATGTCTTTACATTCCATTCCATTCGGTGCCTGTTTCCTCTGTGAGAATGTGGTTCAGTATGATTTCACCAGATGTGCTGATTTCCTCTGAGATAAAATCTTGTTAACAATGCTTTATCCCAAATATATTTTAATTACTGTAAGTGCAAGAGAAGAAAAAATTAGGAACAGTTTCTGCATTTTAGCCACAAGTATGTTTTTTACAGACTTGAACCAAAGCCAGTAAGGTGTGATTAAGACTGTTAGCTTGGCCTGAACGATTGACAGTGGTGCACTGAGAGCAACTGAGTGAAAGCTGAGTACAGGTCACTAAAGCCACTGAGCAGATGTATCTAGCTGTGTATCTTGCATAGCTTATATACCATTTTGTCCTTCTGGAAATCATTGGTGATAAATGAAAACAGTAATCACATTAAACAGTGCTAGTTTCTACCTATACAGGACAACAGTAAAAATGTCTTTTCTATGTGCTATTTATTCCTGTCAGTACCGTATGTGATTCTATAAGGTTTAACATTCCTGAGAGTTTAAATGAAAATTTGGCAAAGACATCCAACATCCGCTGTGCAGTGTACATAGTCAAAACATTATTAAACATGATAAAACATTATTAGTAAAATAATAATTCTTAACTATTATTCTAAACATTTTAGTTATTATCACAGAATAGCAGTCAGTGGTGCAAATCCTGCCAATATTTTAAAGCTGAGATGACATAGTGGTATGTCATAAGGAAGCCCAGAAATCTATTCTAAACAACAGCAGGCTTTACCTTCTTTTGTAGCCTATCAAGCCACATTATGAACATAAAGATTTAATTAGAACTTGAGAGCAGAAATGACTGCTTGAATTCCTGCCTACAGTTTCAAAATGTAAAATTCCAGAAATGTCCTTCACAGCTGTATGTTTTTCCATTAACACCCCTTTGTATACCTTGAAAATCACTCAGGGAAAACGTTTTGCTTCACTTGGGGAGAGCTACATCTTGCTTTTTTGCCAACAATAGCAACAACAATTCCATAAGGTTCTTTCTGTTTTGTTATCACATCAAAAAGTGTGACTACTCCAGCCCAACAGCCAAGCAGAGGTAAATCCAGGGGCAGTATTTTCACTCCAATGTATAAATAACTTCTGTAACTTCTTTCTTTTGCGGAGTCTCTGCCTTACATATTTACTGCCCACTTTCTCCCCCCATCTAATACCTGACAAAGATCAGTGAGATGTGTAGAGTTTAGGTGATTAACAAGTCAGTCAATTATTGTTTCCTGTGCAAAACTCAGTCACCTAAGCAGAAGTTCAAGAAGAGAGACAGTTCTTACAGAAAACTTAAGAGTCTGAGTAAATGTCACAACTTTCCCTGTAGAGATTAGTCGCAGTCACAGAATCACAGAATCAGAGAATAAGCTGAGTTGGAAGGGATCCACAAAGATCGCTGAGTCCAATTCCGTACAGCACCATCCCCAAGAGTCACACCATGTGCCTGACAGCATTCTTCAAACACCTGGTGAGCTTTGTCAGGGTTGGTGCTGTGACCACTTCCCCAGGGAGCCTTTTCCAGTGCCCAACCACTCTCTGGGTGAAGAACCTTCTTCTAATATCCAACCTAAACCTTTCCTGACACAAGTTCAGGCCATTCCCTTGGGTCCTGTCACTGGTCACCACAGAGAAGAGATCAGTGCCTGCCACTGTGCAGAGCAATGTGGGACAATTTCCTCCCTTACCCAGCTGCAGATGCTGTGCCTGATGCACCCCAGGACCCCAGTCGGTGGCTCTCCTATTTGTCTGTTAACATTTCAAAGATAGTAGATAGTTGAATCTTTTTTACCATCCTGACATGCATCCATTTGCGAAATTTATTGGTACTGAGGCTGTGTCTATTCCGTAACCCAAACAGTGGCTACTAATAGGTAAGTACCTATTAGAGGAAAAAGAGATGACAAGCGTGGCATCAATCTTTAAAGGTTCTTCAAGGGTAGTCCTGAAAATTAAGTACTTGAAAGTCAAACTATCACTAAAATCTGTTTCCAGGAAGATGACCAAAAAAAGAGATAATGATCACTGGAATCAATATGACATACTTGGAAATAAAATATTGCTTTTGTAGCAGGAAAGTATCACTAGTAATAGCCACTAGATTTTTTGGAATAAATCACCTAAAACATGTGTAAGCATGAGATAGCTAGAACTATGTAGTTGAATTTTCAGGTAAGCTTTCAGTCTTGCCCCTTGTCAAAGGCCAGCTCCAAAGGTGTTGCAAGACAGGAGAGTAGACAAGCCCAAGAAATAAAAATGTTATAAAACTAGAAAATCAAATATGGAAATAAATGGGTGTTTTATTGAGGGGGAGGATGCCACAAGGTTGTTACGGAGATCTATGCATTTTACATATGTATAAATAACCAGGAAAAGAAGACAATGAGGTAGGTGATAGAACTTAGGGACAACATTGGAGACATAAAAAGGATCCGATAGAAAAATAAAAAAACTTGCTAGGATGCTTTATCTTGACAATAATAAGACCAAAGTGGTACAGATACAGTTAATAAAATTACAAATATGGAATGTGTCCTAAAAATTCCTTGGGGAGCAGGTTTAACGATCACCCAAATGGGAACGCATTCTTTTCTAAGCCTTCCATTGAACATGCTAAAGTTTTGTCTTGAAAAGCAAGGTTCTTATGTGCAGATTCAGTCAAAATTGTAGATAAATGTCTCCTGCTCCTTAGGCAAGGGAGACAGAAAGAAAATTTAGGGGTCTATTCACCTGATTAATTACATGAAAGAAGGAAGCTGCAGTTACCATGGGGAGCGCTGCAAGGCCCTGTGTGATATCTGCTAATGGAAAGCTGCAGTGTCACAGAGCAACCCTGGCAAAGTATACTTGTGGGGACTGGCTGCATCAGCACTTCTCCCCAACACTTAGCTTTGGATCCTGCCCTGTACTTGTGTAGAGCAGTAATGGACATGTGGTTTGGGGGACTGCCGGCTAGCTGGGCTGAGACAAGTTTGGCATTGTTGATTTACCTAAATAATGTTTCCAGCTCAGAGCTTACACCCTCTCACAGCTCAGCTTACACCCTCTGAATTAAAACAGTGGATCAAGACCATTAAGTCTCCCCAGTAAGATTGAAAAAAGAGTGAGAAAGAGGATTAAATACCTAGTAATACCATGGAGAAATATAAACTGAGGACTGGGGAAACTTCTAATTCATGGGAAAATTTTATATTAGTATATGGCGTTAAGAGTTTTTTTTGCACTCCAGTATTGTACAAGAATTGAATCACTCTCCTATTGAGCAGCATCTACAGAAAATGACAAAATGGAAGTGTTTCCCTGTATACTACACATGGGCCATCTGTAAGTCATACCATCTTTTTCCTTTCTCAATATTGCATACTCTACAAAGAAGGACTAAGAGCTCTATCCTTCACTTTTGGCTTTCCTTAGAGCAAGCCAGATGTCTCATGGAGCTATCAGCAGGGCTTATTTTTCCTGGCTTGGATGCAAACCTCCAGTTATTAATATCAGAGTGAGCTCTGCTAGCTGACAATTTAAGATAAAATAAATTGGAAGTGACATAAAGGAGCGTGTGGGTGTTAATGTGCGTCACCGACATTCTTTTCTGACATCCTGAAAGGTCTCATCTGTATGGCCGACACCAGCAACCTTTACCAGTGAACCTGTGCTATTAGAGGGTAGGCACTCTCGTTGATTTGTAAAAGTGACAGATGCTGCATGTGGTTGTAAATTAGCCATGTGAAGCTAGTCTCCAGAGATTTCCAAGTGCGTTTTTTCCTTTGCAATGATTTGTGTTCTTCCATTTGCCAAGCTGCATGAAGAAAAGCACTTAACTCTTTCACTAGTCATCTTGCTGCACTTCACTTTTCTTCTGAGTTCGGGTTGGTTTTCTTTATCCTTCTCCTGCTTTCCCTCAGTTATCATGATTCACAAGGCTAAACTTTTGCTCAGTTGTTTTTATAGGTGCTTTTCCTTTTCTCATCTTAGCATTTTTGAAGAAGGTTAGCAAAAGTCACATCAGGATAAGCTGAAACTTCTTTCAAACCATTAAGCCCTCTTTTATTTACAGAGGTGTATATATGTACGTATGCACAAATATTTTCTTTAATTTTTACATACAACAGAATGTGTGTTCTGGTGAAGACTGAAGTGAAGGCTATGTTAAATGAACTGCAGTCCCTGCTCACACTTGCAGAAACTGCAGAAACCCAGCTGTGAGAGAGTTGCACAACTTAAGACAAGGCCAAGTCATCTTATACAGCAACAACTGTATAATGAAAAGGATGAAAGCAGGAAATAAAGGTGCTTTTTAGGCTCAGTCTCATGATTTGCTTCAGTCTTGTATCAGGTATCTACAGTGATTGCGTGAAATTAATACCTATGGGTGGCCTGAACAACTACATGGTCCATTCCCACCAGGCAGGCAACAGATAGAGCATAAAATCTGCCTTCTCTGTTTAATCTGTTTGAGAATTTCTTTCCATGGAATTTGAATAATGTCTTTGTAATGCCGATTTTAGATACGAACTTACATTGTAATTCATGTACTAAAATAAATCAGAAGATTAGCCAAATAATCAACCTTCTAATAATCAAATTTAGGGTATCTAAATACTATAACAAGTATCTATGTGCCACTGCTGCAAAACCAAACACTGCTACAAAACCAAACACAAAGCAAAACAAAAACACGTCAAGACAAATTATTCCCTGGACTAAATGTCACCAGCTGTAAAAAAGCACCATGACAAAATGCGGAGGTTAAAAGGTCATGACCCCATAAAACTACTATTTTAACTCTTTATACTAAATCACTTCTAATTATGTATGGTCTTTCCATTTTGAAGTAGAAAATACTTTTTCTGAGAACTTCAAGCTGGGCTTTCAGCATGGATACAGAGGTGAAAGGTTCAAAGTTTTAGCTGCTAAACCACCAAATGTCTGGTCTCTCCTCTATTTTCCTTCCCTTTGAAGTTATTAGCAACAGTTATTTCTAGAGAGTATTCATCCCATGGGGCAGGCTTGTGCAGCAGTCATGGCAGACTCTCTGTCTTCCAGGCTCTTTAGGTTTGTGCTGGTTCCTACCCCTGTTATTCTTTTGAGCTTTAGCTAAAGGCATACAGGCAAGGCTTTAAGATGGAGATGTTCATCCTGAAAGCTGACTTTGGGGCAGGTAGGGGAGGAAACGTTGTTGTGATTTACAAACTTTCTTCCTATGCAATTGCCTTGTGATTACCATTAAATCTTATTGCACTGAGATCATACGCCAGTGCCTGCCCAGACCACCTCAATGCTATCACGTGTGACTGCAGCACACACGTTGCTGAGGCAAGATAGCTTCCTGAGAGAAAGTGGAATGATTGCAAAAATTACAGGACTCTTTAGAGTGAAAATTTAGTACGAAGTTACAGTGCAATAATCTTCACAGTAGAAACCACTGTCTCATCAAACTGCCAGATCTCAGGTCACAGTGTTAATGTTTCATGTGTTCAGAAGTGCTGCTTGGAGTAGTTTTGGAAGGTTAGGTTAACACTCTAAGGGGCTGGAAAGGATTCGAGGTTTTTCAGTTGTGTGGGGTTTGGGTTTTTTCCCCCTAATAGACCCTAAATATTTTATAATTGTTCATTTTAAACCTATTTCCTGGTCAATCATTCTCAAGCTACTCAGTCCCACCCTTTAGTAAAGTCCAAAATTGAGTGTTACTATGGAAACTGTTGTAGATGTAACAGCTGCAATTCACAAGAAAGAACAAGACGAAAATGGATGAAAAAGTGTCACTTGCATTATGTAAAATTTCATAACTATGTACGAATTGCATACTGTGTATAAGGTTCTTTGTGAACACAAAATGTTAGAAAGGTGCTCCTAGCATCAGAGGAATTTCCAAGTAGGTAAATTCATTCCTTTCAAAATTCCTATGTAAAAAAAAAAAAAAGAACTATTTATAATCTCTCTTTCTAAAGTCCATCTGTTTTTCATACAAGGAAAAGACTTTTTTTTTTTTTTTTTTTTTTTTTTTTTTTTTTTTAGTGTTTTTATATTGTAATTTGATTTTCTAGATTTTCCCTTCTGTTGTAAGCAACAGAAAAGTTGATCCTAGATTTCTTTAGGTCATAAGCTTCTTTAAGCTGTGCTGTCATATTTTAAGGTATTTTCCTAAACTGTCTTGAATATATCTGTGTATTCAGCAAAAGTAAACAGGGCTATGAAAACCCAAAGAATAGAAATGGTAGTAAACAAAAGCTGTGAAAGCATGTACACAGCCTGTTTCTCTGATCAGCTACAATATTTTTACATCCCCATAAATTCTGTTGACTACAGGCAGGTTTTTGCAGACATGGCCTGGAGAGCCTTAAAGAGGGGAGGGAGAACCAGGCCTTTTGTCTAGTGCTCAGCTGCCATCAATTATTTAGGAGGAAAATTATGTGACATTTTTCTTTCAATTATGCTGTTTAACAAGGCTTGGAAGTTAATACTGACCAGGAGATGTTTTATCCAAGATATGCTGTAAAATGCTCTGCTCTCTGTAGAATATATCTCCCTTGGCTCTCAATTAATGACTGCAGCCATGCAGCCGCACTAAACTGACTAATCTCACTTGACTGGATCTGAAAGCACCTCTGTGTTTTTTAATAGATTTTTTTTTATTTTGCTCTTCTCTGAGTATTTTGAGAACTGTTTGTGCTAGACACACACTAATAAAAATTTGTCAAATCTGTCAGAAGGCTTGACTCCTAAAAGTAGTTATTCAAAGAGAGAAGTGTGTAAAAAACAGAAGGCATGCTGCTTTATTATTACTATGGGGACTGTGTGATCTTGTGCCTGACAATGATCTGTTTAAGATGTAAGAGTGGTGCTGTGAGCCTGTATCCAACACTATCTTTATTTTCATCCAGCAGTTTAGTTGTCAGCCTGGAAACTCACTCTTGCCTTTTGCCCTTGGCTTCACAGTTCAGCACAAGTGACTGAGTACATTCCCAAGCTGTGCATTTTACACACTCTGAACAGTAAGCAACCATTTAAATATTATGACATCTACTGAGGCATGCAACAGATATAAAGAGGAAATGCTTAACAAGTATATTTTTTAAAAAGTCTTATTTCACATGAAGCTCTGCCTGGCATCACAGCTTCTGAAAAACAGCTATGATTCACTCACTGGAAAACTCAAAAATGTGACTACAAATACAGTTCCTGGATTTGACAATCACCTGTCTCCCTTACAGCTCCGTTATTTGATATTTGCAAACTTGATCATAAATTGTGAGTCTCCTTTGAAAAATAAGGTCATTCCTTCTCTTCAAAACATTTTTTTTTTCATTTTTGTGTCTAAGTGTTGTTGCAAACAACATCACTATGCTTATTTGACAGGTTTTGCTGTCTTTTCTTCAACCCCAGGAGTAGCAAAACATGCAGCATTAGGAGTTGCAGAGCTGTCCACTTGCACATCACTGCCTAGTGTTCACTCACATTCTACCACAGATTTCAGATCAGCACTGAAAAATCCATCCTGACATCAGTCAGCGTAATATATCCTGATAGGCTATAATTTCAGGAAGCATTGAAATCTGTGGAGATTATATGTATGCAATTCTGTTTGAAACATTTGTCTTTTGTAGATAATAATCCAGTCTATTCAAAAAGACTTCAGAAAATCTTTAATCTCTATTACTTAGGGTTTTTCCTATTCTTCTGTCACTTGGATTCCTTAATAGCCAGATTGATTGCTTTAAAATTCTGCTTTACCTTTGAGCCATTATACTTTATACATATTGGTTAAATCCCAGATTGAGTGGCAAAATGAAGGAACTGGACAGATTAATGTGATTCAACAAAGCCAGAGAAACTTAAGACTATACAAATTTTGAGTCTCATCTTCAGGCTGATTCAAAGTTATTTAAAGCATGAACTACAGCAAAAGAAATTGAGATTTCAGGAAGAGATGTTTAATGGAGTGATTCATACAGCACTTGGGGATTCCCACATTAGGAATTTACGCATGTTGTTTGTTTTGGTACTTCTCATGGACTGCAACCCACCTCCTGCACTTCAGCTACAGAGGCACCTACTTATGTGCAAACCTGTTGAGTCTGTGTAGTCACTTAAAGCTGGCTGTTGTCACTCCAGATTGCCTCTGCAACCACATCCTGTAGAGATGCAACACAGAGCTTGCAGCCAAGGGAGAAGGCAGCCAGGAGGATGGCTTTCAGCCTCATTTTTGCTGGACCAGGACTTGGAGAGATCATCAGCATATCTACAGCAGCCCTAGAAGAGTGCCTGCCTCCCAACAGACTCCACGCACCACGATCTGCTCTGATGTCTAGCTGAGGCAGCATGGCCCTTCCTGCTTGCTGTCTGACTCTGAGCAAGCCCTTTTCATTTGAGCTTCCCTGCCACAAGGCACTTCTTTGCAATCCTTCTAGAAAGAGAGGGTTTAGAATCCTTTCCTTGCATTCCAATCCTTTCATGCCTCAGGAAAGGGACCACCAAGGTGGAATGAGGATTTTGCTTTAAGAGTTGCAGCATCCCTCTCCTGCATGACCCGCAACAAAAATTGTCATCTGAGAAACAAAAAGAAAGAATCAGTGTTTGCAAGACTTTTATCCAGAAAGTAAAATCCTTGGAAATGAAAGCTGACCTCGATTTCCTCTTGCACAACTAAAATCACAGTATGTCCCTAATTTTCTCCAACCTGAGAATTTATCAGAGGCTCATGGTGGGGCAGATGATCTATCAGCAGACACGGCTCTGTGAAATCATCTTGCCCCCTTTACAAGTAAGTGGTACATTAAGTTTCCCTTGGAGTATCAGGAACACTGTTTCCTTTCTTCAAGAAACAGTGATTTTTATTTTTTCAGTCCTGCAGCAAATTAGAAATACATAGGAGCATTTCAACAAACTAGGCAAGCCAGTTGGTCTAGATCATGATCCCTTCTTCACTTTTATAGTTATCTTCCTTCAAGATAGAGATTTAAAATGTGACCACAATTCCTCTTAAGTGTCTCATCAGAGCTACAGAGTATGACATTTCACACAGAAGTGGCTTTGAAAACATTTGTGTGATTCAATGTGAAAAATTTCCATTATCCCAGAGGAATTTTATAGAAGAGTGAAATCTCAGGTACATGAAATAACCAAAAAGGGAATAGAAATATTTCCCCCAGTAAATTTTTCACATAAAAATATCCTCTTTGTTTTAAAAGTCTCTGTTAAAAGCAAAATGTAATAAAGACAGAAATAAATCCATGTGTAATAGTCATGGTTTAGGTATTTATCTTACCTTATATTTATGAATTGTTGAGCTATACTTTTTTGTAATAAATGGTGAGAAATTGATCTATCTCCATGCTTCCAGCAATTTGATCCACATTCTGTGTACTTGCTATTTCATTTCTTTTTCAAAGAAAAGCCAGCAAGGAATTGATTGACACACATTGGCTATGGCTATGCACAGTTTCATCTAGGATGGATTTCAGAGACCACACACTTTTTCATTTTGAAAGACTGTGTTTCTATTTGAAAAATAACATACATTACTGCACAGGTGGTTTTTTTCATTAGGACCATCTTTTCTCTGTCATTACCATTTATAGGAGCAGAGTACTCTACAGCACCTGCAAAATTTGTGTATCTTCACACACATAACAAGAAATACTTATGCAGTCTCACATGGTGTGACAGTTAGGAAAAACAGAGCTTTACATGGTGAGCCCGGGTGAGCTACATATGCATATCCTATGAAATACACTAAAACTAATACATTAAAATGGAAAACAGTGTCTATTTATTTTAATGATGCTGGCCTTAGGATATCCTCACTTCTTATTAAAGTCCTCTTATTCTCCTTTGTAAAAAGAATAAATGGCAAATATTATAGAAAGTTGTTACCAAAACTGTATTACTATCAAAACCAATCAAATAATTTCCATGTACACAAAAGAAAGATGAGATGGTGGAACATGTAAGCTCATAGAAAATAATCTCAAAATAAATTTAGTATATCTAGGAAGACTGGAATCCAAAATTAAGAGCATTGCTCTGATTTTCATCTGGTCCACTGTTTACAATACCAGCATTTATTTGGTTATCCTCTAGGCTTTATCCCAGTAAATTAAACTTCATCAATACAAATAAATTTAGACAAAAGGCCATAATTTTGGCCTTTCTTATGCAATTAGGAAAGTCAGATGAGTGAAGACAATGACCTTCAGCTGGGAAACATGTATGACTCAACACAACCTAAAGAGCAGAAGTGGGAAAAAAACAGAGTAATAGCATGCAATTGTGGAAAAATTGAGATTATTTGTGGAAGAGAGAGCAACTATAGGATATGTAGCAATATGTAGGAATAATACATGAAACACTGATGAGACAATTAATATTTAGCTGCACAGTCGGAAGCATATCTGACCTGTGATACCACTTGATGCCTTACTTAGTGTCAGAGGAAGTGTTTTCTCAAGGGAATAGCTCCATGACTCGCCAAAGTCTTTATAAAGCTGACCTCTCATGAAAACGCATTATCATGTGACAGACACTCCAGCAACAGACTAGCTTCAAGAGAAATAAAATAAAAATAGGACATTTTGGGTTTTAATTCAATAATCTGTCTCTTCTAATTACAAGGCTACCTGTCAGTACATCTTTTAGATTGCAGTGCTGCCTCCAAAAAAAGCTACAGCATTGGTTTAAATGTTGAGATAGTTGAACTGTTAAAAGCTGCCTTGAATGAATCTAATGTTTAGCAGAGTAAATCATGATATAAATTCAAATTTTCTTTGAAGAATTGTTCTATACCTTTTCTGCAAAAGAATACACAGTATTAGTATGTAACATTTTCTGATGTAAAAAGTTAATAATTTAACAGAAATGTGTATTTTTTGTGTTTATTGATCAGAAGCTTAATTTAGTAATTTGAAGCCTATCTCCAAAGCAGAGTTAGTATTAGAACCTTATCAACATTAATTTTGAAGTACTTCTTAACTATCAAACCACCAAATTTTAATCTATTTAGCAATTATTTCCTATCTAGAACTTGCAGTGAATTCCAGGTAAGAATTACTGCTTGTTTAGAATGAAAATAATTTAATAGGAGAACCCAGGAACTATGGGCAACCTATATATTTTTCTTTTTTTAATGCAAAACACTTTCCATAGATGCCTCTTAATGACTGGAAGAGCTCATGGCCACAGAACTCTAACTACATAATTGGCTTACAGATGAAAAAAACCCACAAAGCAACTATCTGCTTGTATGTAATGTTGTAAAGTCTTTTAACTGTATTTGTCAAACATCATGATTTATGACAGACAGCAAAAAGGGTGCATGAATACTGTATTATTGTGGGTTGAGAACAGATTACAGTACTTAGATGGCTTTTATGTCCAGTCACACAGAGTAACACTATATATATCAATGCCAGGTTTAGGACATTATAGAGGTTCTGTGCCAGACTGAGAAATCTCTAGACATGAAAAGCTGTTCCTATAAAATGTAATAATTGTGAAGGTGACAGGTAATCTACACTTGGATTCAATATACTTTTTACAAAAAATATAGAGTTAGTACCCAAAGTTTTACATTTCCTTTAAGAAGGGAATGGACAAGTTCTCTGTGAAATACAAATTTCTTCTCTTTAACAGCATGACAAAAAAGGGGTCTGTCTCACAGCGCTGAATCTTTCCCCCACTTTTTTCACAGAAGTGCAACACCTCACGCATGGTGGACACTCTAGTGCACGGTCGCAGCCTCCTCACTGCAAGGCAATGGGGCAGTGCACAGCAGCCATCCCTACGCTGCTGAAGTTGGTGGTAGGAGCACACATAGCCAGCACGACCCTGAGCCTTTCAGGAAGGTTCCAGTAGACTTCAAGTCACAGCTGTTTTGAACATCCTTTTCACATTTTTGTTACATATTACTAAAATTCAGCATTTTTCAGCATCACAAAACAGGTCCAGGACCTGAATGTAACTACCAAAGCCATTGTGTATTTGTTACTGGCTTAGAAAGGATGCTTGCTAGAAATGCCTGAAAAGGAGAGAAGCAACATGTCATTCTGCATGGTAAGTCATGGTCTCTGAGAGTCACAGAATGGTTGAGGCTGGCAGGGACCTCTGGATGTCGTCTGGTCGTCCCCCTGCTCAAGCAGGGCCACCTAAAGCCAGATGCCTTAGACCGTGTCAGTACAGCTCTGCCATGTCTCCGAGGTGTAAGACTCCACAATTTCTCTAGACAACCTGAAACAGTGCTCAGTCACCCTCACATTCCTGATGTTCAGGAGGAACCTTCCTGTCACAGTTCACTACTATCTGACTGGGTTCTTTTGGATATTCCATAAATGGAATGTTTAATGTTCAACGGCAAATTTGCTTATTTGAAGATACTTGATGGTACATGAAATTTCTGGTTTAGGAGACTGAAACAAAATATATTACATAACACAATACAAATGTAAATTACACTTATCAAAAGGTATGTAGCAACTGCAGCAAACAGTTTAACCACGAGTGGGAATCCCACCACCGGTCTCTCTAATGTACTCAACATGACACTGGGCATTTCCAGTTTCTGGGAAAGCATCTGTGAGTTGAAGGCATCTCAAGCCAGTTGATTTCTATGAAATTCTTTTATTAGTTCAGTTTTTGTACTCAATATTGGGCTGAGCCCCTTGTTCTCTCTTGCCATGCTGGCCTGCCGGAACCAGGGAAACATTCATGCTCTTGGAATAAACTGATGGAGAAACCTTTCCACCACTGGCCGGTCACCCCTTGTCAGTTGATAGCTGGTCTATAACAAAGGTCACTCTCAGATACCCTTGGTGTTGAGACCAAGTCAGCTTCTTTGCAACAGTTGTGGTCAGTCCCGGGCTACCTTCTTCCCTGAGCTTCATGGACACATTGCCCTGGCCCATCTCCTCTGGGCCTCCTTCCTTGGCAGGTCAGTCACCAGTGACCATACAGTGAAAGTGAGAAGATGAGGGAGGGCACCCCTGTGAACACCTCTGCATGGTGGACACCTACTCTTCCCCATCATCGATATTGTGTATGGGATGGGATGCTCTGAACTGAAGAGCAAATGGGGACACTGATGATGTCACCGAAACTGCAGGAAAAACAAAAACCCTCCAATACAATTTTTAATGTTAGAGAGTCAAGGCATTGCTTTATTTTCTGGCCAGGATGTTGTTCTGGCCAGGATGTGCCACAGAAATAATCTCATCCACACATAGCCCGGTTGTGTAGAGAGAATCATTCTACGAAAAACACACACATTTACCAGATTTTCCCCCAAACTTTATACAGTCAAAACCCATAGAGATGTATTGCTTTAAAGTTCATTGGTCCAGAGTTGAGCAACTTCCAGTATTCAGTTTCTTATTGGATCCCAATCTCCTCACCTCCGATGTTAATTAGACTTTCATTCTTCAATTTTCTTATCAGTCCTTTCCGGAGCAGATGTCTCCCACTCTGCTAGGAGTGGCTCCTTGGATAGATATTTGTAGATGATGCATCTGGGGTATATGTTTATTTGTACATGGCTGATGTTTGTAGATAGCTACTGATGTTCCATTGATGTTCTGTTGATTGCCTTTTATCTTTCTGGGTATCTCTGGGCTACTCCCAGGCTGTTGGGATGCTGAGCTCACCAGGCCTCACCTGGAGAAACAACGCCCTGGAAAGAAACTTCAGTTCTCTTCCCCCGGGGCAAAGGTGGACAAACATGGCCAAGGTTATACAAAAATTTTTAAACCGGTATGTTTTCCAAAAATGTCAACTTCAATGTTAGTAAATCTTGATTTATTTTTGGTTTTGTTTATTTGCTTGGTTGTTTGGGGTTTGTTGTAGGTTTTTTTTGTTTGTTTTGTTTTAATGTAAACGAAATATAAATGGAAGGTCTGCTGATTCCTCCCAGAGGTGATATTCTTGCTCACTCCTGGGATTTGTGCACCCCATGTTGGAGCCCAAGGGAGAGAAAACTGGAGGGTGGCACAATCTGCATCTCATCTACAGAAGACCGTGTTACAAGGCCAGAAGTTTTCAACACCCGCCTCAGTATAAGTGGTGTCCACAGCTCAGGCTCAACATTTTTAAGAATTTTGTTGGGTTTTGACAGGAAGTGTGTTTCCACCTTCGAAACTTATTTGAACGTATTTGAAGTGCTAGTGTATGCTGATTTGAGAGTAAAACGGTGAGAGAAATTAACCCCACACAAATAGGTTTTAAGTCTGGGTTACAATTTAATGGAAAGGTTACAATAAATTAAATTATACAGAAAACCTGGTTTAAACCCACAAAGTGAGAGTACAACCTGGCCCCTGTTGGTCAGGGCGGTGGTCGCAGTCTGATTCAGCAGTGCTTGAAGTGTTGTTGCAGTCCTGTTGAAAGCAGAGGTCCTGTGGAAGTTTGGGTCTTCCCAAACTGGGAATGTCCAGAGGTAGCGCTGGTGTCCCAGTGCCCAAACCCCGAGATTATAATACCTTCAAAGTCCAGGCAGGAATGTTCAGCACTTCCCCCAAGGCGGGGAGCTTCACGGTGCCATGATGTAGTCCTATGAGTCACAGGATATTTTTGGAGTCCTTGATGATCTTTGTAGCCCTTGATTGTGGTAATGTCACTCAGTTCATTATGGCCCATTGGCAGAGACAACCCCCTCAGGATGGGTGGGACTGTGCTGTGCCCCCTCAGGATGGGTGGGACTGTGCTGCTTCTTCCCTGGAGGGAGTTATCAGGGCTGAGTCATTGGTGAGAAGGAAAAGAAACATTACCCTGCCTCACCGGGTTGTTTCTTTTCCTTATCACACGTAACCCCCAGCTTGTAGCCTGAGGAGGTGGGGTGTGCAACAGACAGCTGTTGTAAACAACTCACCATTAACAGTGTACCAGGAATAATGTGGATGGGTGCAGAACACAGAGTTCAGTTACACCTTTGGCACTCTTTCTCCTGTAACCATAACATAGTGCTATGATATTTGAACAGAAATCAGAAGGGTTTTAAACTCAGTCACTTATCTTGGTATAGAGAGTACTGTGTTGATTGAAATGTGTAATTTTGGTTGTTATGGCTTTCCTTTGTAGAATTTTTATTATAGTAAATTGTGTAGAATATTTTGCCTCACTTTTGACATTTTATTTTTTACAATATAATCGCATTTAAATGACCATCATCATACTGTTAGCACACAGGAAACAAATAATTGCTTATCTTAAAAGCTTTTTTTTCGACCTGTCAGTCCTCCACAAAAGCACAACAAATATGTATCTGACATTAATATTTTTTTCACCTAGAGAAGTCACAAAGTTGTTCTGAGAACCTTTTAAGTATTTAGAAGTCATCGTCCATCCGTATATTTGCCAGCACAGTACAAGGACTTCTCTTGAATTTGCAGTTGTGCTGGGGAAGTGTTTTGATTCTTGATTTAGACTGCGGTCTCCCACAGGTCCCAGGGTTTCTGGCTGAAAGATAAAGCTTCATGCTTTATGTTTTCTTGCAGCAAAGCAGTATTACACACCACACACTGTGCTCCAGTCCATAGGTTTTTGAAAACAAGTACGCCCAGTACTTATTTTGTTGGTCTTCTGGCACTTGAGCACTATTTCCTGAGGGAAGGAGCCAAGCTGTATACATTTCAGCTTCTCTTTGTTGCACAAACTATGTGGCACTCCCAGGGAATACTTACAGTAGTGTGAAGTAATAGACTGAGTTTTTATATACAACTATCTGAATATTTGGCACCTGGTATTGCACCATAAATCCATGCTGGCATTCAAACAAATCCTGTGTTCTCTGAATAACCTACCCAACACTGGATGCAGAATTAAATAAAGCCCTCAAACACTGGTTATCATGGGGGATTTTAACTACCCTGACATCTGCTGGAGAAGCAACACAGCGAATCACAAACAGTCCAGGAGCTTCCTGGAAAGCATTGACAACTTCCTGACACAGGTGGTAGAGAATCCCTCAAGCAATCATGTGCTGCTGGAACTTATACTATGAAAGATGAAATCTTTGTTGTAGATGTGATGGTTGGGGGCAGCCTTGGCTGTAGTGACCATGTGAGTGTGGATTGTTTGAGGCTAAAGAGCTACCTTTAGCCTCATCAGGGATCTTCTTGGAAGAATCACAAGTGAACAGGCCCTGCAGGGAAGGGGGTTCCAAGAGCTGGTTGCTATTCAAGGACCACTTCCTCCAGGCTCAAGAACAGGACATCACAATGAGCAAGAGATTGGGCAGAGAAGGCAAGATACCTGCATGGATGAATAAAGAACTCCTGTTATAACTCAAGTGTGAGCAGAAAAGACACAGGAGCTGGAAGCAATGTCAGGCCACTTGGAATGAGCAGAGAGAAGTTGACAAAGTACAAATGAGAGAAGGAAGGCCAAAGTCCATTAGGTGTTAAATCTGACCAAGGATATCAAGGACAATCAAAAGAGTGTCTTCAAACACATCAATAACCAAAGGAAAATTAAGGATAATGTGGGCTCATTACTAAATGAAGGGGAGACCCTAGTGTCATGGGGTGATGTTATGGTAATCTTGTATTCCATATCATCTGCTTTATGCTCAGACAATGTGCTCTGTAGCTTTAAGAAGCTGGCAGGAGCTCTGCTGGGCGGGTTGTTTTGAAAACCCTCCCCCCAGGTGTTTTGCTTTAAAAGCACGGAGGGGGAAGATGGGGGGTTGGGGGCTGGGTTTCTTGTTTTTCCTGGCTTCCAGCAGAGGCAGCGGTGGCAAGAGAGGACTCCTGCATTCTTCTTTTGGACTGTTTATTCCCGACTTGCTTTCTCCTCCGAGACATCAGATAATCCCCGAGAGGAAGCAGGCAAGAATCCTCCAAGAGGCCACCTGAGGGACGTTCTCTGGCCCCGCAGGACCTCCGGTGGGGGGAAGCTACACCCAAGAAGAACAGGACACTAAAACCTATCGGACTGTTCACTCAGGTTTAATAAGTCCTTTGCTCTTTCCTGTGTTCTGTGGGCATTTTGCTTTGTTTTGTTTTGTTAAATAAATAAGTTTGTTTTTCTTTCACTGGCATCCAAAAGTTCCGTTGTGGTGGGGGGAGGAGATGTCGGTCCTGTTCCTGTGGGGAAGGTGTTTAGCTGAAACATTTTCCTCCTAAACTTGTCTCAAACCCAAAACACCTAGTAATAGAGGATAGAGAGTAGTCACAGTTACTGAACACCACCTTTGTTTTGGTCTTCACTGGCAAGACCAGCCCTCAGGGATCTCTGACCCAGGTGACCACAGTAAAGGAATGCTGGAAGGGAGACCTTCCCCTGGTCAAATAGGATTGGTTGGAGAGCACCTAAACAAACCTGACATCCCCAAGTCCATGGGCCCTGACAGGATGCACATGAGTGCCGAGAGAACTGATGGACATCATAGCTATGCTCCTTATGATCATCTTTGAAAGGTCATGGAGATCAGGATTAGTGCCTGAACACTGAAGACCCCAGTCTTCAACAAGGGCAAGAAGGAGGGCCCAGGGAACTACAGCCAATCAGCCTCACCTCAGTTCCTGGAAAGGTGATGGAGCACCTCAGGTGACAGAGGCCACCTCTATACACAGGGAGGACAAGAAGGTGATCAGAATAGTCAGCAGGGATTCGTGAATGGGAAATCATCCCTGACCAATCTGATTGCATTCCACAACAAAATAGCTACTTGGATGGATGAGGGAATGCCGCAGATCTTGTCTACCTCAACTTCAGGGCTTTCGACACTGTCTCTAACACCATCCTCACAGGCAAACTCAGGAAGAGTGGACTGGATGAGTGGTCAGGGAGGTGGATTGAGAACTGGCTGAACAGCAGATCCCAGAGATCATAATCGGTGGCACAGGGTCCAGTTGGAGGCCTGTCCCTAGTGGTGTCTCCCAAGGTTCAGTAGTGGGTCCAGTCTTGTTTAACTTATCCATCAATGACTTGGAAGAACGGGCAGAAGCCTCCTCAGCAATTTCACAGATAACACAAAGCTGGCAGGAGTGGCCGATAGGCCAGGGGGAAAGACTGAGAGCCCTTCAGAAGGACCTCGACAGGCTGGAGAGATGGGCAGAAAGGAACCTCCTAAAATTCAGCAAAGAAAAATGCAGGGTCCTGCACCTGGGAAGGAACAACCCCAGGCACCAGCACAGGCTGGGGGTGACCTGCTGGAAAGCAGCTCTGTGGAGAGATGGACCTGGGAGTCCTGGTGGACAGCAAGCTCTCCCTGAGCCAGCAGTGCCCTGGTGACTAGG
Organism: Dasyornis broadbenti; assembly: GCA_013397935.1. Lineage (NCBI taxonomy): Eukaryota > Metazoa > Chordata > Aves > Passeriformes > Dasyornithidae > Dasyornis > Dasyornis broadbenti. The sequence continues at coordinate 62,787 of VZRN01002235.1, forward strand.
GCCAATGATAGCTTGGGGTGCATTAGGAAGAGAATTGCCAAGAGGTGAGAGGAGATCCTGCCCTCTACTCAGCCCTAGTGAAACCTCTCTTGAAATGCTGTGTGCAGTTCTGGACTTCTCAGTTCATGAGAGACACGGAGTTCCTGGAGTGGGTCTGGCTAAGGGCAACAAGATGATTAAGGGATTGGAGCATCTCTTTTATGAATGGAAAGACTGAGGGAGCTGGGCCTATTCAGCCTGAAGAAAAGACAACAAAGAAAGGACCTCATCGATGTCAGTGAGTATCTGAAGGGAGGGCGTCAATAGGATGGAGCCAGGCCCTGGTCAGTGGTGCCAAGCAATAGGACAAGAGGCAACAGGCAGAAACTGAGGCACAGGAAGTTCCACCTGAACATGAAGAACTTTCTGACTGGGCAAGTGACCACACACTGCAACAGGCTGCCCAGAGAGGGTGTGGATTTTCCCTCACTGGACATATTCCATATTTGTCTAGACACAATCCTGTGCCATGTGTTCTAGGATGACCCTGCTTGAGTAGGGAGGTAGGACCAGACGACTTCACTGTGGTCCTGTCCAACTTGAGCCATTCTGTGATTCTGTGAAATTATGAAGTACTAGTTGTTCTTTCCTGCATAAAGTCAATCACAAATGAACATGGACGAAATCATATTTTGTTTCTTAATAAATCTTGCACACTTGGGGGTATATTGAATGCTTTTTAAACAATAACATGCTGTAGCCTATCACATGTGGGAGGCATGGAGCCAGCATAGACAGATCCAAGTAGACCAACCTGCTCAGTGTTCATCTGGGAAGGTTTTCCAAGCACTGACCTACTTGAAAGTGCATATATATTAAGCCTCATTTAATAAAATGCACAATATGAAAATTATCACCACATATCCTTTGCCATCTTTGAAAATCTACAGTGATGACATAATACAAGGAAACCTAAAGCTTCTTAAAAAATACTAATTTGATATTACAGATTTACACTTACAAACACAGAAGTATTAACCTTGCTCATCCCTTTAGACCTAGAGAAACTCTACCCTTTATGTGTCTTTTCTTTTCCCCAGCCCCACCACAATTGGTAGATTAGCTAAAATACATTTTCTTTCCTTCTCTTTCCATTTGCTTTTAAGAGGCCTGCAAGGTTCTCTTTTTTGTGTGTCAGTTCAGGCTATAACCCTGCAGTTTGAGTCTATCTTGGCCATAAAATGCAACAGTAATTTATATGCTCCCTTACCCCACGCTCCTCTGAGGCATGGCCAGCTGTCTAGCCAGCAGTTTAAGGAAAGAGCTGTAATGAGCACAAGTGTGCAGGGGGTAAGGGGAAGGCACACACAGCACACAGCCGTGTTCCTTTTTCCTTGGCTGGTGGGGGTGATGTCTAAATGGCATTACAGCAAGCTGTCAGCATAGAGAGATTGTCTGCATAAGCACTGCACACCTCCTTCTGTGGATTTCTCATTCCTTTCTCTCATTCCTCAGTAAAGAATAGACTTAAAGGATGAGACAAAGCCTGGAGCAGCTGTTATGTGATATGGAATGTGAGTTATGAGTGTAAAACCTTGCTTTCTCCTGCCTTTTCCCCCTTTATCAAGAGTAAACTCTTTTTAGCAGGCAGACAAAGCCTGATGGTGCTCTTGATATACTTGACACAGTCTTTGATTTTAGCTTGCCTGAGCTCCAGTTTTTGATGTAATACAGTTGTGAATATTTCTTCTGTAGCTGTGCAGTATGCTTATTTAAACTTTACCAACACTTTAGTGTTAGGGGGGAAAAAAAAGAAATTAAAAAAATGTATTTTGCCTGGAAATGACTTCTGTCTAGGACTTTTTTCCCTACTATTGTCTCTAAAAGGTTGTCATGTGCACATTTAAAGAAAAAAATGTCATATACACACAGTCCCACCGTGTTGCAAGAATCTTTCACATTGTATCGATACTTTCCCTAAAGTCCATAAAAAAAATAGAAATTTAGAGTCTGAGCTCTGTAAGTCCAGTGTGAATCTAGCAAAAAATCCCACGTCATTGCAGTAGGATCAGTAGAATTTGTTTAGCATTACATTGATGCAACAGATGAAAACCTACCTCAGTGCAACCTTTCCACTTATATGGCAAAATTCCTTCTTTCTTTAAAATATTCTACAAAATCAAACCATTGAATTTTTTAACTGGAAGTTTTGGACTCTTCAACACACCGTGAGAAAAATATGGCTTTTATTCTTACAATATTCTTAAATAATTGAGTTAGGATCTGATAAAATAAGTGAGTTAGGGTCTGATAAAAGATATTTTCACTGCAGACATCCAGTTCTCCCTCAACTCCCATTAATACTGACTTCAAGCTAGAGTTTCCCTATTTAGCACAGCAGGACAACAAAGACTTCTTAAAATGGCAGAGTCCCCAGAAATGCTGTAATGACCTTAATCATGACAGAGGACAAGGCACAGGTCAATTATTTCCTATATGGTGTTTTTAATTATTGTTCCTATATAAAAGTGCCTTAAGTCTCCACACTCAACCTGTTCAAATGCATGGTATACAAAGAGTTTTGGAGTATCTGAACCCAAAATAATGAGCAACTAATCTACACTGATCTAAGATTCATTAATCAGAGGAATTATAAGTAGATAACCCATAAGTCTGTATATATTTTGAAGCAAAATTTAAAGTGAGATCCCATCTGGAAGGTCTTGACTCCTATGCTGTTTATTTTTAATAAATCCTGGCTAAGTAGTTAAATGTAATAAAGCCCTCCCTCAAGGTGCAATTTTCATTATGATTCAATAAAAATAAACCTACAAATGCACAGTCTCTTCTTTCATGAAGCCTATGAACAGGTTTGTTTAATCATAAACCAAAGTGTCCTAGAGGGGTCAGAAATATAGGCAGGAAGTCACAAAATGAGAGTCTTGTGAAAAAGGCAAGTTAAAGTGTCTGAGGGAAAATAAATTGAAACAGATACGCAGCAGGAGGGAGGCACTTACAAAACAGTGAAGAAAAAAAAGCTCAAGAAGACTAATAGAAAAGTCAGAATTAGCAAAGAACCAGTAATAGAAAATTGGTGGCAAAAGAGATCAATACACTTTATGAAACCATATGAAAAAGCCATCATTTCTCATATTCAAGAAGTGACAGTTCTCTGTATAGCAGTGGTGTGACTGAACTCAAACATCAATATTAATTTCTTGGCAATTCAGGTAAAACCGAAAGTTGCTAACATGTCAGAGAAAGTTCAGAGAACTTCCCTAAATGAAGGATTAAGCAACATGATCAAAAACACAGGTCCTGAGCTTTCTTCTATGGAAATCAATTTCATTATTTTCACAGACTTAAAATGCAGCAAGATCAGCTGAATACAGCTATGATTAACTGCAGGATGCGGACACCAGGGAGACACCACAATTATTCAAGGCAAGGACTGAGTATAAGTGACCCTTCCAGACCCTCTTCCTCTTCATCATCCACAGAAGGCAACAAGTTCAGAGAGTACATGGTGGTCTGCAGTATGGAGTTGCACAGGCTTCTTGGTCCATAAAGGTATAACTGTGAGTCAGAGGATGGAAGGAAGCCAAAATAAATGTAGACTGAATAACAAAAAAAATATCCGTGCTCTGAAATCCAAGTCTAGCCTCCCTGAAGACGTGGAAAAATGTACCACCATCTGTTGCATCACTTAAAACAAAAAAGTATAGCACACTAAAATACATATTTTTGCAATTTATATGATGGTTCTCTCTCCACATGTCTCATACTACATTTGTTGTTTAGATCACAACCTGAAGCATTTGTGTGGCACAAGCTGTGGCTCTGCAGCTTCCTGCTTTGGCTGTAACAGTCTTCAAACCTGCCTTGGACTTCCAGGGACCAAGTAAATCCCCCACATTTTTCCTCAGTAAAATCATTGTTCCAAAACTCCCTTCACACTTTTTTTCACAGTCTTATTGATAGTGCTCACTTCTATTAAACTGCCAATACCTACTTCCCAGACTGGAATTGATGGGAGAAAACAGCCAATCCCACTCTGCTGAGGAGACTAGTAAGTGTGCCTCATTCACTGGCATAACATGGGAGAAATTTCATATAAAAGAACCACAGCCCACAATTTTGATTCAGGAGTATATGCATCCTGGATAAGCTAAAGTAATATAGACTTCCACCAGCCGCTAGAAATAATCACAATATCTCGGAAGCTAATTTAGATTTTTGAATTTCATCTGAGACAATTTACTTACTGTACAATTTATGGGAAGATGCCTGTGTGAAAATGAAGAAAAATACTTCACACAGTTAAAGTTTTATTTACCTTACATAATCACTTTCTTTCTGTCACCAGAAAGCAATAAATGACAGGACAGAGCACTTGACAGAGCAGTGCAAAAAAGGAGACAGAGGATTAAAAGGCATCTTTGTTGATACAGCAGCTTCATTAACATTTCTGTCCTCCTTTCTAAAACTTGAGCAAGCAAAGACTGAACTTCAAAACCAGACTGACATATTTTTTCCATTGAGTTCATCGTCTACTTTTTCTTTTGGTATCTGTTCTTAGATCCCATTGATTTCTAAAACTTAACATTTTTCTGAGTTTCCTCTGGGTCTTTTAATTCCAAAGAAATATTGACAAAAATCCTGGAAACACTTCTGGCTACTTTAGATGGATTCAGAGGAACCCAAAGCTTTGTTCCATCCTCAAAGAGTTTGCCTGTCTGGTCACAACAAAGAAATAACATAAATAGTAACTTTTAAGTGTCAACTGCTTGCTATCTAAAAATCCAACATTATTCCAGGACAATCATGCACCATATTTTTTTCCTATATTTTAAGTGTTTTCCTCATTTTAATCAAGATGAGCAGGTAAAATGAACATTAAAATTAATTTTTGGGGGGATCACCGTAACATATTGGACAGGAAGGTGGCAGTTTTACTGATTATAAGAAATTTAATTTTCATTTACTTGGCACATACAAGCCAAAAGTGTCTGTGTTCCTTGTAAAGACTTTGTTCATATTTTGAAGGTTTTTACTCAATCAATTAAGATTCTATTGATATACTGTGAGAGTTTTAAATTCCTACTTTTTCAGATTCGATATAAGTACTCTTCCTGTTAAGAAATTCAAGGAAAAACAAAAGAGAAAGCTTTTAAATTTTTTAGGTTTTTAATCACCAATCTGATTAGAAGTTTGTTTGGTTTGTTTTTTAATTTTTTTTTTTTTAATAGAAACTCATTTATAGAGAAGATGGCAGTCTGCAAAGAAATTACACATGAAGTCTTTCAAAGAAGGCCCCTTTCATGCCCTACAAATACGTAGTCAAAATGAGTAATTGGATGAAGAGCAGATGTCAAAATTAGAAACACCCAAGTTATGGCAGCAGGCAGAGAACAAAAGAGTTAGAGGTATTTTTAAAAGCATCAGCCACTTTTCAGATGGCCACCTGCTAAGTAAGCTCCTGTCCCCTGATAGTTGAGACAATCCACACAAAGGCTCCTGACTGGTTTCTGAAACAAAAACCAACAAAAGATGCAGAACTGCTATTAGCCGTCCCTGATTAAAAGCGGATTGGTGCCTTGCTCTGCCTTCACAACTTCCCCCTTCCCCTCCTTGTATTTTGCATCTTCTGCTGTGAGCCAGAACTTCTTGAATCCTCCTCTTCAGGACAGCTTTCATGAGCACTGAAAGACCTGCACTTGTTCCCAATACTTTGCTACACTGGGACCAGTTTTCAGTCTTTCTTCAACCCCTATAGGTATTTTTTCCAGTGGAAGCTGAGATCTGTGCACGGCAGATTTAAACTACTACCAACAGGTTTGTTTTTCACCTCTACTTTTGATCTAATTCTATGCCTATCGATGCCTGAAAATTAAAGGGTGCAAACTGCTATGAAGGAAAATTTGAGTCCTGTGCTTTTAAGAGATCTCTCACCTCCCACTAGATTTACACAAGTGTTTGGTTTAAAATTCTGGAAGCACACAAACACTGGAGTTGGGTCTGACTACTCAGTTACTGCTCTGGAGGCAAACAAAAGGAAGGAAGTGAACAAATCAGGGGGAGGCGGAGACAGATTAAGTTACCAGAGACTCTGACCTTGAAGGCTCAAGAAATAAAGTCAGGGAAAGCAGAGGCACTAGTTAGCTGGAAATTCCTTTGAATTCCTTTAATCCCTTAGGTCAATTTAAAGGGAAATGGTCTGACCATTCTGCATCTGCGAGTGATTGAAGGCAAATAAGGAGCATTGTGTGATTTCCAGTTCAAGAAGTATATAGTACACACAGCTTTTATGAAAGCAAATACAACAAATCTCAATTGACCTAGGCTGACTAATAAACTCTGAGATGCCTCTAACATATGGGAAGCTGATGCTGGTACAGGCTCCACAGAATTAAAAAAAAAAAAAAAAAGAAATTGGGGAAATAATTTGTTGCACGAAATGTTTTTGGCTGAAACACTCTAGTCCCCAAATCATCCTCAATATTTAGTCTGCTATAATGTTGATGGAAAAAAAAAGCCTAAAATCACATCCTACTGGGCCTCTCAGATTAAGCCTTCTGCTACATGTCTGTAAGTGGAAGCAGTCTTCCAAAGCTTTTTTATGTAATAACACCGTACAAGAAGAGCCTGGCTACAGAGGAAAGCTTTATTGGGCCTTCTAATAAATAATATTGGTGTGCAGCACTGGAAATAGTCCCATTTGGCCTTATAATATGTGGTGATTAAGGGCTAGACCATGCCTGTAAAAGGAATAGCTTGGCCATGGGTGTCAATTAACTCAAAAGCCTGCTTTTCAGAGACAATACTTGATTGCCGTCCTCTTTAGACCACTACCTATTGCTCTGTCATTCCCCTTAAATCCCAGAGATGCCATACACAGCAGCCCCACATTGACAATCTTCCTTCCCTGTGCTTCCCAGTCTAAGGAGGCTCATTTCCCAGGGCCTGGGGCTCAGGAAATACCCAAGTGAGATTAACCTTCATTGAAAGGGTCAGAGGAAAGGCTTGCCTCCTTAAATCTGTATCAACACATGGAAAATAAAACACATAGCTGCAAACTGGAAAACACCGAAGGGAAAGGATCAGCCAGTTGCTGAAATACACACGTAGGTGTATGCAATCTTTGTAATTTTTTTTTTTTTTTAATGCTTGATACATAATATTATGAGCTCATTCCACAAAATTATTTGACTCTTCCAGGTTACCAATTTTTTTTCCATCCCCTACAAGCTTCTGAAACACCAGGTATGACTGCAAAATATCTGCTCCTAGATGGTCAGGTCTGCCTGACAATCTCCTTATTATTGCCTGTCTTTTCAGACTAAGAAAAAAGGCAGTCATTTTCCTCAACTGTATTTAGTTACAAAAGACTCTTCCTTCCACATTTATGTATATGCACTTCACTGTTCAATAGCAATCTATGGAGCATTATCATTCAAATACATGAATTCTGTATAGTGGCTGAGCCTCGACAGAGTTTGGGTATGTTGAGCAGAAGAAGATATTTGAAGAAATTCACATTTTATTTACATAACAATAAATTTCTGTGCTTTATATAGCATTGGTATGACCCTTACAACATTTATATATTTAAAGAAAGTAGAATTTTATATCAGAGCTGTTTTGCAGAAGATTGCCTGCCCCATTCTTCTAAATACATAATTTCTAATTCTTTAAGACAAGTATTGAATTATTAAGAATTCTTCTATTTGTTTGTGGGGTAAATTTCTCCATTCCTTTCCTGCAAGTTGAATGATTTTGACAAGACAGTAAGAGAAATAATAACACTAACAATAGAAAGAGCATTTCTAATGTTAATTTTAAGTGTTGCATTAGATAAACAGATGGATTATTTTTCCTGGGGTTCCAAAACCTGCACTAGTTCTTGGCAATGATCAAAACTATCCCCTTACTCCTTCATGCTACTTTGTTTCCTACAAATCTGCTGACAACTTTGCGAACTGTTCCAAACAAAGCAAAACAGTATGTCTGCAAACTTTAGCCACTTTTAAAACTGGTTTCTAATTGTACCTCAGGATGATATGCAGGAAGATATCATCCTCTTTGAAATAATGTTGAAGCAAAGAAATTCACACACAAACAGAAAGAAAAACAACATAAAACTCCACAAAAATAATAGGAAAAGAAGTATAATTTGCAACCAGACTGTTCTAAGTGCCAATAATGGTTTATAGAGAGAAACTATCTCACATACAATCAAAAAGAACTTGAGATATTTCTGCACTAGAAGGATCTTGAACATTTTTCTTTTACAAATAAAATTCACCTCTTTGCAAAATACTGAAATAAACATGCCTGTTTGAAAGTCACTTAGTGTAATACATTGGTCATATCAATTACAAGAGATAGCTTATCAACATGGGAATAAAAAAGTTAAAGATATACTTAGTACAGTTTTATGTCTAGAAATGTGGAGAAATGTATTTTCAGGAAGTATTTAGCAAAAGGAGCGTGAATATGTGTCATAAAGAAAAAAAAAAGAAAGCTTGAAATATGCCACTGTCTTGACTCTTGCTCTCTTTCTGTACATGGAAACACTGACTATAGGGTCAACATTGAGCCAAATGAGCTCCTACAGACTCATGAAATCAGAAAGTAAGGGTGTGGAGAGGGAGAATGAAAAAAAAGGAAGAAAGAAAACAGAGCAGATGGACACAGAGGTGGATGTGCTTGCAACTGAATAGTTTTTAGGCATCAATGGGAAAAATCTGAAAATGCAATAAAGCTCTATACAAAAACAGCAAGAGAGCTAGTTAATACTCAAGGGTCACGTCCTCCAGGCTCAAGAATTGTGCAACCCCAGGGAGGAAATTGAGCAATCAGGGCTGATCTCTGCATGGATGAACAAGGAACTCCTGTTAAAACTCAGATGTAAGCAGAAGATATGCAAGGTGGAAGCAGGGATGAATACTGGGATGTCAGAGTATGCAGAAATGCAATGAGGAAGACCAAGGTGCATCTGGAGTTTAATCTATCAGGCATAGCAAGCAGGCTTTTTTCAAGCACATCAGTAATAAAAGCAATATTAGAGAAAATGTGGACACAGCAGAGAATAGAATAGGAACCCTTGAAACTGAGGTTGCAGCGAAGGCAAACATACTGAACAACTTCTTTGCTTCAGACCTCACGGCCAAGGCAGTGACGAGGGAGCCAAAGAGAAGGTCTACAGAAGGGAAGAATTGCTCACGTTGAGAATTACAGACCAATTCCCGGCCCTGCACAGGACACCACAAGAGTCACACCATGTGCCTGTGAGCACTGTCCAAAAGCTTTTTGAACTCGGTCAGGTTTGGTGCTGTGACCACTGCCCTGAGGAGTCTGTTCCAGTGCCCAACAGCCCTCTACGTGAAGAACCTTTTCCTGATATCCAACCTAAACCTCCATTGACTGAGTTTCATGCCATTTCCTTGAGTCTTGTCATTGGCCATGGGAGTAAAGAGTTCAATGCCTACCCCTCCTGCTTATCCTCTTGAGGGTGTTGTAGACAGCAGTGAGGTCTCCCCTCAGTCTCCTCTACTCCAGGCTGAACAGACCAAGTGACCTCAGCCACTCCTCACACGGCTTCCCCTCAAGGCCCTGCACCATCCTCATGGCCCGCCTTTGGACACTCTCCAACAGCTCAATGTCTTTTCTGTGTTGTGGCACCCAAAACTGCCCCCAGCTCTTGAGGTGAGGCCACCCCAGTGCAGCGCAGAGTGGGACAATCCCCTTCCTTGCCTGGCTGGCGATGCTGGGCCTGATGCCCCCCCAGGACACGGGAGACCCTCCTGGCTGCCAGGGCACTGCTGGCTCATGTTCAGCTTTCCATCAACCAGGGCCTTTTCTGCAGTGCTGCTCTTCAGCCTCTTATTCCCTAGTTTGTACACACAAGCAGGGTTTCCCAGTCCCAGGTGCAGAGTCTGACACTCGCCTTTGTTAATCCTCATATGTTGATGATTGCCCTTGTAGCCTTCGGATTTGTTTTCTCTGCAGGGCCTTTCTGTCTTTGAGGGAGTCAATAGCTCCTCCCAATTTAGTGACATCAGCAAGCTTACTTAGTTCTTCCTTGATGTACTAATCATCTCTGGTGTAGGGTCTGGGGATCCCTTTGGGGGAGCCTTTGATGGGCCATGACACCCTCTCATTGTCCTTCATGTGGATGAGCTTTTCCTGGGGTGCCGGGCCCCTCAGCTGAGGGGCACTTGTCTGCACTGCAGAGGATGGACTTTCACCACCTCTGACCAGAGGCTTTTCCACTACACACCCAAAGCCTCTCCCTGCCCCCGCCCTTTGGTGTGGGGGGGCTTTGTGAAAACCTGGCAGCTGATAGCCCTGGAACTGTCTCCATCCCCTGGTCTCCATCCCAAAGGTGCTAAGCGTGATCCCTCTATGAAGGATCTTCACAGAGCTTCTGTTACACAGTTTTGCTATAATAGGCAAAAATTCTTCATGAAAATGTTTAAGTCATGAACAATAACATTTCAGTCTTCAACAGCCACATGCTGTGATTCTTGAGAAAGTCATGTGCAGGGCTGAGAGTTGGACTGATGATGCCTTGTGTGTTCCTTCTAACTTGGAATATTTTGTGACATTCTGTGATTTCCACGTGATAATGAGCAATACAGTTTTTAGTCTTCATTTTGATCCTTGTGATCTTAAAATACAGTTTTATTTCATTTAAAATATGTTTCAATCAATCCTTTTACAATTCTCTCTCCTACTTTCTGTCCATTTTGAATAATTTTTATATGTTGCTTCAATATTTAATGATCAACTTTAAATGATACTTCTACTTACTTTCTATTATTTTGTAGCTTAAACGCCAGATATGTAGTTTGGGAGCATGTACTCTGTTACTTTCATAGCAGGATTAAGTTACCACTCATATTTTTCTTCAATAAAACACAGATATTTTTTATTTAAAGAAGAATGCTGACATTTAGTTATCATTTTGTTTTCCCAGCAGAAATGAATCAACATTTAAACATGTACTATTTTTAAAACTCTGCTAAGCTGACGAATAAGTTTCCATGTGTTGAGTGTAGTTATTTTTAGGTTAGCAAATTGTCAGTAATAACTTCTAGACCTTTTTGGGAAACTTATATTCTGACAACATTAGAACCTAAATATCAGTCACAAAATGTCTTGGGTGGGAAGGAACCTTAGAGATCATCTTATTACACACACAGAGACACATAAACACACACACATACACTTCCCACCAAGGGCTCAGACACCTTCCACTAGACCAGGAAAACCAAAGTAGGTTGGAATCAAAACCCTGTTCAACTTGGCCTTGAATACTTACGGGGATGGGGAAAATCCCAGATCTAAAACTGCTCTGGGCAACCTATGCCAATGCGTCACCATGCTCACTTTAAAGAATTTATTCATAGTATCTTATTTAATTCTTCTACCCTCATTCAGTTTGAATCAATCAGACTGAATTTTTGACCCCAGTAATGCAAGTTGATTTCCTCCCTTGCTATCCTGATAGGAAGTTCAAACGCTGACATCTTGCTCTTGAATGCAATTTGATGGCTTGTAGCATACCCCTTGGTGTCTGTTCTACAGTGCTGTGTCATGACTCTGCTCCACAGTTATTCAGCATCACCTGCAACAAAGCAAGCAGTGTTGTTTGTTACCGATATCTGTTGGCTTTCTTCTCATGCAAATCCAGTTAGAGTGACCAGCATTCCTGCTTCCTGCCCTGCAGACCTTCCTTCAGAAGCAATAGATGAACTTAGTTTAAGAGCACTTAGATTATTCAGAATTCAGCTAGTAAAGTAATTTTCAGTTTTATTTCTTCCTCATTTTATGTCTTCTGGATTTAGCTCAAATTGTTACTCTTTCAATAGACATATAATCAAATAGTCTAACTAAAAGTCTTCTTCCCTAATATAAATCCCCTAATTTCCCTATCATAGAAATATTAAGGTTGGAAAAGACATCTAAGATCACTGAGTCCAACCTCTAACCTAGCAGCAATGTGTTTGCAGCTGAAACCATATTCCCTTCCCGAGTCACATTTATAAACAGTCTCTAGTTAATTTCCTTTGACATATGAACATGAAATATCGCAATTACAATAACTTGGATTTTCTTTTGCTTCTGCATCCTTTAGGATGGTGCATTGTCTGATTCTTAACTTTATTAAGAAGGAATGAAACTTTATCTGGCTCAAGACTAAACTATGCATTTTTTTAACATTTTGAGCTATGTTGAAGAGAAAAATGCCATCCTATTTTAATTAAAAACTTTTTTTTTTT
>VZRN01002235.1:75088-121580 GCA_013397935.1 Dasyornis broadbenti
TTTTTGTGTATTTAAAATAAAACTAAGGGCACTTCTGAAATAAATTTTCTCAGTTGGAAAATGTTGATGTAGTATCTAAAAACTAAACCTTAAATTAAAAAAAAATCTTCTTTTGATTCAGGAATTGTAAAAGAATTCAACCTTAATAATTGGTTTAGTATTCCAACCCTACTCCCTGATATCATAATTACTCCCACTGGAGAAAAATTAACAAACAATCTATTTCTGTATTTTTAATACCGAAGAAAAATATTGGCAAAAGTTAGTAGCTAGAAAACCCCAGCAACAGATGCCTTACAGCATAAAGATACTTGCAACTAGCTATGTCTTTTGCTGAATCAGCCAAATATTGGCTGCCAGCAAGCAGTAAGAACAAGATCTGCAGAAGTCAACATTTTAACCAAATCTACTTAGATCATGGATGTGAAGAGAATGTGGTACCACCATGACCATTCCCACAGTTGCTTGCTACAGACAGGAAATAGATAAAAAGTTGATTAAAAAAACAAGGGAAAAATTGCGAAAAGTGAAACATTATCCCTGGGAAACTTTATGACTTTTTGTTTTTACTTCACTCCTGATACATATCTCCACAAAAGCAAATCAAAGGATTTTCAGGCTTGGCAATCTCCCCGATACACAGCCATAGCAGTCACATCTTGACATTTCATGGTGCGAACAAGCCAACTCGCATACATTGGCAGTGAGGAACTACTGAGGAACTACTAGAAAACACACAGTCTTGGCTTTTTAATGAAGAACTCTTGCATCAACAAAGAAAGAACTTATTCAAACCAAAAAATAATACCTTACAATAGTATTGGCGTGTAAAAAAGATTTTGCAGTGTCCCCAAGGACAGATAATTACTGCACAAAGACTAATGACAATTTCTTAGAAAAACTCTTCAAAATGGTTATTCAATACATATTCTATTGAAGTGAATGTGATTTAACAAAAGACCTGAATGCTAACAATACTGCTATGAATGCCTCTAAATGGATCAAAAGTGACAATGAGGCTCAGAGCAAGGGTGAAGAAGTCAGAGGTTCAGACGGTATTTTCATTAATCGTTCTATCAAGGGTCAAAGGATCAAACCAGGACAGATTCATCCTACAGATGAAAGGAGGGTTGCACAGATGGTTCACCAGGAGGGCTTTAGTTTCCTTGACTTTGGGAAGATGCTCCATAAGTCATTGTTGGAGTGTGGTTTCTATGTCATGAAAGGGGTTTACACATATTGCATGACATTCACTAGCTTTACAGAAGAATCTCTTCAGCTGTGACCGACTGGCAACAGGAAACTGCACCACTCTGGGTAAAGCCCCTTAAAAGTAAGAAGGATAATGTTATTCATAGCAACATCATATAAAGGAAGTTCAACGAATGAACTCACTGTTATAAGTTTGTGATTCCTGTGCACCAGTGGAAACAGATTGGGAAACAATCAAGAGGTATAAGAAGTAGTTTGAGACAAAAGCTGTGATTTAACTGACCTAACAGACATTTGTTAGGAAGAGGGATGTGATTGGAAGGAAAGATTTAGAAGATAGAGATACGTGTCTCAAGAAGCAAACAAGTCCCAGCGCTGAGTAAATACAGACCTTCTAATGGTTCTGGTAATGATTAAGGCAGAACATGGTAGCCTGACAATCAACACATTCACATAAATGGACTGCAGGATTTCAAAAAAGGCAGAGAAATCAAGACAATTATGAAAGAAAATATCAGAAAAACTTAAGATTTTTAATATACAGCTATAATGTGTTTTACCATTCTTGGTTCACAGGGAAGCAGAATCATCTGGAATCATGAAGACATTGTGGAAGGCATAAAGAGTACCAGTAAACTGGAGAAGGTAGATCTGGGTAATTTAAAAAGTGAGAGAAGTTACAGAAAATTTTACTGCAGACATGTAGCTTCAGTCCTGAGGAAAAAAATGTTGAACCAGCCAGATACTTTGCCCATCTCATCAGAAATTATCATTAAAAAGACAAAACCAGCCAAACCAAAACTGGCTAACCAACCAACCAACTAACCAACCAAAAAAACCCAACAAAAAACCCCAACCAAAACAAACAAAAGAACTCTGTTCTGTATAACTATTCTGTAAAAGTGAAATATTATCCCTGGGAAACTTTATGACTTTTTGTTTTGACTTCACTCCTGATACTCATTCTATTCTGTATTATTCTGTATTTCTACTATTCTGGATTTCTGTGATCTACCTCTGTGGGCATTACTGATGCACTGTATAACACGATCAGCTTTAGGCAACACAGATTCACAGAATAATTTAGACTGGGAAGGACCACTCAAGGTCATCTAGTCAAGCCTTCCAATTAAAGCAGCACTGGCTTCCAAGCTAGGTCAGATTGGTAAAATCCCTGATCAGACAAGTTTTGAAATTCTCAAGGATGGAGGATTCACAGCTTCTCAGAGCTCCTGTTTCAATTCTCGACCATTCGCACTCTAGATATTCAATTAAAATTTCAATTGGTTCAGCCTGTCACCTTTGTCTCTCATCTTTTCACTATGCACCTTAGAAGAATTTGTCTCTGTCTTCACTACGTAGTGCTAGGTCATTGAAGATGGCAGCCACATCTGAAGTGCTGTGTCTGCTTCAGGGTTCCTCAGTACAAGGGACATGGAACTCCTGGAGTGGGTCCAGCAGAGGACTGTGAAAATGGTTGAGGCACTGGAGCATCTCTCTTATGAGGAAAGGCTGAGGGAACAGGGCCTATTCCACCTCAGGAAGAGGCGACTGAGAGGGCACCTCAACAATGTCTATGAGTATCTGAAGGAAGGTGTCAAGAGGACAGAGCCAGACTTCGCTCGGTGGTGCTAAGCGATGGGACAAGAGGCAAGGGGCAGAAACTGATATACAGAAGTTCCACCTGATTATGAGGAAGAACTTTATTGTGCAGGTGACTAAGCACTGGAACAGGTTGCCCAGAGGTTGTGGATTCTCCCTCTCTGGAGATATTCAAGAACCACCTGGACACAATCCTGTGCAATCTGCTCTAGGATGAGGCTGCTTGAGCAGGGAGGCTGGACCAGATGACTCACTGTGGTCCCTTCCAGTCTGACTCATTCTGTGATTCTGTGAACCAGTTCTCTGCAGCCTTTTCTTATCTAGGTTAAACATATCCAGCTCCATCAGCCTCCTCATAGGAGTCTACATGTGTGTTGGAGTCTGTAGTGGGGTGTGGAAGGAAGAAAATCCAAAAAAAGATCTTAAAGGAAAAAAAGGTTGAAAAGGCCAGAGAAGAGCAACTGAAAATAATCAGATGTCTAGAAAACGTGACCCATGGGGAAAGATTAAAAGAACTGGCATTGCTTAGCTCAAAGATAAAATTGATAGGGGAACGTGGTAGCAGTGTTCAAATATATTAAAAAAAGGTAGACAAAGGAAGAGGAAAATACCTTGTTCTCCGCATCAATGACAGTAAGAACAAGAGGCAAAGGACTTATATTGCATGAGGGAGCAAAAAATTAGATTAGGAAAAAATTCCTAAGGAAAAGGAAGGTGAAGTACTAGAACAGATTGCCTGGGGAGATAGTCAAATATTCATCACTGGAGAGTTTTTGAAATAGATTGGTATAGTTCATCCTGACAGGAGGCACAGAACGGACTAGTATTCAAGTCCTATTTTCTGTGCTTTTATGTACACAGCTGACTGAAGAATGGTTTTGCAGCCCAGAAATATGGCAACTGAACAAGAATAAAGGGTCTTTAGTCTGATAAAAAGCATTAATCAAAGCAAGTGTGTGCTGGCTTCAAGGTAGGGACTAGAAATAATTTGAGGGGAAATAAAACATCAAGGTTTACTTTCTAGCTTTATAAAAAATACAGGACATTTATGATAAAGATCTCACTTCTATCATTCTGTCAGAACAAGCAGATACCATAGGAAGAGCTGTGTCTGCTTCCTCAATGCATTGATGCTATTAAGATGAAATATGCATACAAAAGACTACCATATATATGTGTATGCATAACAGAGGGAGAGAGAGGTACTTCACTGAGAACAGATACTCTCAGAAGAGATGCCAGATCCATTCTGGAGTAGAAGTCTGTAGCTGGAATGCCACAGGCTCTGTAGAGGGGCCAAATATGATCAAAGACACTAGCCAACTAGGGAGCAATTAAAATTCACATGTGAGGTTGTCAAAAAAAGCAGAAATGTAGTCACATCACCCTGCCATGGTACCACACCAGCCAACTGAAAATAAACCGCTGCCAAAGTAGGAATTGAACTTGCTGAAGTTCTATTAAAGCCATAGGAGGCTTTGGTAGGCTAGTACATCTTAGAAATGTGGCGGATGTGGGAGACTTACATCTCCAGAAACAGTGCAAATGGCTGAGCTGGAGGGGCTAACAAGACCATTAGAAAAGGTAAGGGGAGAGGGAGTCGAAGAGAGTTGTCAAGAGAGGGAGAGAGAGAGAGAGAGAAATTATTGGAATTACAATCCAGATATCTGAATGAACTTCAAAATCTATTTTTTTCTGGACACATCTGTAGGCTTAGAAGATAATGTCTCATGCTGAGCATATCACTCCTGATAAAACATTTGTATTTGAGCAAACCCACACCTGCATTTACCTGGTACAAACACTTGTCAGGAACTGGTGATGTGGTGGACTCTGACTTCTCAATTTGCATAGACTTATTCACAACCTAATGAAGGGAAAAATACAGGCGTGAGAATTCCTTGATACATCATCACTTCATCAGAACTAGAGGCAAGGCAATCTCCTTCCAGAAGGGGAGCTATCCTTGACCCACCTACAATGTCCATGGAGTGCTTTACACAATATATCAATGTATCAATATATCAATTACAGTAGTCTTCCAAATTCCCAAGGAAAGTACCTTCTTAGATGGAATTACTTAGCAGTATATAAATTTTTTTTCAAATGAGGGCTCAAATATGCTTGGAAAGCTTTCACCACACATTCACACACATATGTTGGATAAGATTCAAAATATTTAACTGACACCCAGATGGCCTTTACTCAAACTGTGAGGACTCAAAAGCGTCCCCTACTCACTGGTCATCACTGAGGGGAGTCGTCTCACTGTTCACACCAAATCTGTGCCCTGTTCAAGCACTGTGTGGAGGTGAAGTTTTCAAAGCTTGCCAACCATAGCACCCACTAGGTAAGACTCAGCATGTTTTCAAGAATTTTATGTATCAGAGGTACTGCACAGTAATAAACAGTCATTCAGATTTTTGTCATCAGGGACCAACATTAAGCAAATATGAACTTGACTGTTATTTTCCTTTGCTAGGCAGTTTCAACTGAAGCTCCACTGAAAAACAAGAAACTGCTTTTCCTTTTGTCAGAGCCCCTTGAGACAAGGAATTACAACAAGATTTTTTAATTCATTTTCCTTCACAGGCAGAATCACATCATAAGAAAGCAACATTAGGTCTGCTAACGTAGAGAGGATTTACAGGTGATTATTTTAGATACATATTTCTTGGTCATCTACTGTAACTTAGAAACCTGAGAATTGTGCATTTTAACACAGGTATTTGTATTAGAATGATACAGTGACATACATCATCTATTTCAAGTATGTTCTAAAAAAAAGAGAACACCAGAATTTGGTACCTCTCAGGTCAAGCTATTCAATACTCCACTCTGAAGATTGTGTCAGCCACTGCTTTATTTGTTTTTTTAAAAAATAAATTTATATTTTCTCAAGTTTTGGGGAAAAGCAAGTGATCTTAGTTGCTGAGTGACCATCATGTTGTCTCACATTGGTCACACAACGATACAGAATATTTTTAAAGTGCTGGTGTATGCTTTAAGGTAAGAAACCATCATTGTCCTTCCCTGGTGCTCTCCCTCTCCTCTGTCTGGTAAGTATGATTACCGCAATTCACTGAATCCTACAATTCTTGTACTCTTAGTTTTCAATATACCTTACTCACCTGGATCTGAAGTATAGCTGTTATTAGGCTCCTAGATGAGAGTCTAAAATCCTTCATTGAGTTTCAACAAGAGAAGTTAAACCTCTGTTTTCTTGTCTGGTTGCATTTCACAGATTATAAAGGTGATTGTGAGGGAACCTGGCCTAACTAGAAAAAAATGTTTTGGAACTCTTCTACATTTAAACTGATACATAAAACAGGACAAAAAGTACCTAATTAGTATAATAGATCCTCTTAAAACTTTAAGTTATGCTTATCATTTAAAATGTAGAAATAAATTTACTTCTTAAATATAATTTGCTAGTTATGTTAAAATATAAGTTTAATTATTTGACTTTAAAACCTCATTAAACCACAATGATTTTTACTTTGTCCCCTAATTTTAACATGCTTGATCAGGGAGCTAGAGGAAAAAAGAAAGGTTTAAGTAAAATACTCTGAAAATCAAAATAGGGTTAGCAAATTGATACACCTTTACTGAACAACAAATGTGAGGTGAAAAGTGAGAAACCACAGAGAGTGAGAAATAGAAAGAGGTGGTGTGTGTAAATAAAAATAGTTAAAATTAAGAAATTATATTTTGACTTTTGGTTATGAAGTAGAACTTGGTTAGAGGTCAATCAGGCAGTGCTGCATTCAGAAGCTCTAGATCACAGGAACATGAAGGCATGCCACTATTCTTAGTCTAGATATGGAGTGATGTGAGAACACCTGGAGTTTCATGCTTTTGGTTGAGTTACATTGCACCTCATTAATGATGTTCTATTCCATTCTATTGTCCTCAGCAAAACCCTAAAAATAAGACAGAAAAACATGATATTCATTTGCATAGGGAGAGAGAAGACACAGAACATATAAATAGATATCTTTAAAAGAAATTTTAGTTAAGCCATCTGTATGATAAATAGAATGGGAAGGGTATGGCCTTCGGGAAAAAATGTGTGCTTATGACAAGTAAAACCCATGTTGCTTCTACACTAAGAATCTGAAGAGCTAATCACTGAAATCAAATGTCACAGTGATGTCTGTTAACAAATTAAATGAATTGATGATAACCAGATATTCCTTTGGATACATGCATGCCAAGATGATAAGCTCTTCTTCAGTTAAGGTGTCTTACATGCCCTGCATCTTATATAAAATTTGTAAAGATAAATGTTCTGTTTAAGCGGGCATCTAAAAATGGAGGTTTGGGTGCAGATTCTTGCATTTTGACAATAATCAGTTAAGATTTATGGCCAATGGTTTTTAGTTTGTCTTACAAAGATAATCTCAGTATCAGCAAACTGAAATTTCTGGGCACTGCAAAGAGGTAGCTGGAAACATACTGGGTTTTTCAACTGCAGAATTTCACCTAGCAGTAGTGAAAAAAGATGCCAGATTTTGATAATGCTTGTATTCCTGTATAAATATGTAACAATATTTGGTCTAGGTTTTCAGTACCACAAGTGACTCATCAAGGACATTTAAGTTCCAATTAAGTTTTGTAAAATAAACTTTCAAGAGTTATTAACAGGTTGATATATTTTTATGTTCATAGACTTCTACTACATCATGAAATAATGAAAAGACATTTTAGCACTGAGCATGTGTTTTAAAGAAGTATTGTTATTTCAATTCTAATGAAGACCGTGCAAGGTTTTTTGAAGGCCTTTTCCATTTCTTTTTTATGAACTTTCAGTACACAGCATATGATGAAATGAACTCAAGATAGCTAAAAATAGTAGGAAAATAAAAAGGAAAATATTTTATTTCCTCTAAAAAATAACCCAAAACCAAACAAACAAAAAAACTCAAACAAACAAACAAAAACACCAAGCAAAGATTTCCTGCAGCTTCCTATCAATAGGGCCCTCACTGTAGGACCCTTTGGCTTTTGGGATGACTGTGGACTCATCTGTCCTCAACAGTAAGACATTGAGTTCATTGTTATGTAAATAAGCTCATTGCTGGTAATATGTTCTGGCTTTGTTCACCCAACAAGATACATCTTAAATTTTAAAGAAGATAAAAAACATTCACAAACAATTATAAGGAGAGGAAAAAACTAGACAGAAAATTAGCCACTGCTTCATCAGTTATTTCATCTAATGAGTTAATGTAAAATGGAGTTATAAAGCATGCTAAGATGTGGAAAGAAAACAAACTGCTAAAAGTTTTTGGTATTGAGCTGATATTCAGACATCTTGTTCAGGATTTGTTAATCCCTGCTTTACACAATCATTTCACAGACAGGTGAATAATTTCCGTGTAACTTCCATTGTAGGGAGTGGGTGTAGATTTTCAGATTTCATCTGTACTAAATTCAAAGCTATTAATAAGACCCACTTGTAGCAAACAGCCTTTTCTCTTCCTTCTAAACAGCCCATGAGAGGTTATCCTTACAAAATGCAGAGACACCTGAAGAAATCCTTTTCAGTTGAATCTTTCTGATCAGTTTCACCTGAGATGGGAGTGTGATTGACGTTGTGAAGACAATGCCAGCACAAGTGCTAGGGAATTCCATGCTGGGAGATCACAGAGAGTGAGATGAGAATAAAAGATTTGGTATCAAGCTGGCGTCATGTCTGATGTGAAATCCATAAAAAGACATCCTGACATGAACATCTGCTTATACAGTAACTTTTCACCAACAGTTAGTACTTGCTATTTTTTTTATCTAGCAGTATTTGGGGTCTGTTCTGTTGGCTTTCTTCCTGGTAGTTTAGCAAATTTATTGCAATAACATTAATTAAAGACTTAGAAAATTAATTAAATGAATTCATTTTCAGAGAGATAAGAATAAACCTAAATGGGCTTCCAGCTTAAAGAACCCATGAACTTCGTGCAAAAACATAACTTCTGTTTCCCAGTCTGGAAAATGGATCTACATATCATGTCTAGGTCATTTTAGTGTGATGAGACAAACCCAAACCTCATCCTGTGGAGACAAGACAAAAATTTATCACAGCCATATAAGGAAGGTCCATTTAATTTTTAAATATACATATAGCAAGCTTAGAATACCTATTAAAAGTATTTTGAGTTAAAATTACTGAATCCTGTCTGGAAACATCTGACTAAATTTCAGCACAGTACAATTCTTGAAAACCAAGTTTTATTGAACAGAATTAGTTTTACACATTGCTTTTCATTTGAACTGGGGGAGACTGTACAATGCACAAAGAGGGTCTTTTCCTCTCCTAATTTTACCTTTTGTTTGGTTGGGTTGGGTTTCGTTTGTTTGTTTGTGGTTGTGGTTTTGTTTTTGTAGGTGCAGCAGTCTTACTGCAACAGTTGTCTGGGAACAGTCAAATCTGCAGTAGCAGCACTCCTCAACAAGATATAAAATTATTTGGCCCTTGTTCCACCAGCTCTTCAGACTGGTCTGTGACACCTATAGAAGAATGGCTGATGGATTTTTTTATCCCTCCAAATTGATGGGGTTTTCATCCTGAGGGAAGTCTTCAGGTTGGTTGGTTAGTTGGTTGCGCTTCTCTCTCAAGAAATGATGGCCAATGGATGGGGAAAATTTAAGTGGACAGACAGGAAAAATCTTAGCACTACACTACTAGGGTCTGTAAAAGGCCCACCTAGGAAACTACGAGACTTGCAGAGTCTGTCAAGGGTTTAGGGAATAAAAAGTAATTTGATTACAGGTGCTCAAGCAGCATTCATTTTATTCTTATTAGCTGAGAAATATCTCTAGGGATTGTGTGCTAATCTTCTCTAAAGCAGATAAATGGCTTTATTAAAAGTAGTGTAGTTTGTTCATAGCTCTGTAGCATCAGACTGTTTTGTGAACCCAGGGAAACTGTAAATACAAGACAAGAGCTGAAACTTCGTCTTCAGTCCTTGCGTAGATGACTGTGTATAGAGGTATTTGGTGATTTATAATCCTGAAAAGAAGTTTATACATAGAAAAATATCAAAGAATTGTGACAATATTTCTCTTTATTTGCTTTAAAGATCAGACCTATTAAAAATACAATATGAAGCCTCTTTATTTTTTAAGATTAATGAGAACTATAAAATCAAACATATACTTTATTCTTTGATTTATATGCTCTGAAAATAGAAAGGAAGAAGGAAGGAGA
Organism: Dasyornis broadbenti; assembly: GCA_013397935.1. Lineage (NCBI taxonomy): Eukaryota > Metazoa > Chordata > Aves > Passeriformes > Dasyornithidae > Dasyornis > Dasyornis broadbenti. Next base: position 85,110 of record VZRN01002235.1, read on the forward strand.
GAGAGAAAGAGAAAAAAAGAAAGAGAAAGAAAGAATCAAAAATCAAATTGTCTATAAATGAAAAATTATATAAATGAAAAATTATATAAATGAAAAATTATATCTCTTCGCAGTTACATATGGAAAATTACATAATTTAGATGTAATCCTCTAATCAATCAAACTAACTTTTTTCAATTTTTTTATTAGTTAAAATATTTTGAAAAGATACTTAAGGAAAAAAGTAGTCATATTTTTGTAACAGCGAGCAGGATACAAACACCATATGCTGCATAGCCATGGACAAAGTACAACATATTTTGAATACAGAGCAGCACTTGAGGATTGTTTTGAACTTAGATAACAAGAAATAAGACTCTGGTCTGTGTAGAGCCTTAGACATGTGTGTGAAACTTCCATGAAAAGTAATAATGAAAACAAAACACATATGTCTAAAGCTAAAACTAGGTTTTAAAGGCCAGATGTAAAACCTCACTAAAGTCAATGGAAGTCTTGACTCAGAGGAGCTCTGGATCAATGCCAGGAGTTTACTTTATTAGCATTTCCCCAAGGAATGTTTGAGGTGCAAAATAAGCATTTCTATACTGGTTTTTTGTAATAAGTGATTACAAAGGTAAACTGAGAAGGTACCGTTAGTGAGAAACTTTGCATGGAATTTCCTTTCCTCTAAGGAAAATATAGGTTTGGTTCTGTAAAAATGCCATTTCATTAGTTTCAAATACCAGTTATACACAAAACATTATCTGATGGCTGAAGAAACTGAGCCAAGAACATAGATCAAGGAGAGATCTGTTGAAGCTGTTATTTCACAAAGGCTAAGTGGAGAAATGCCAAAACCACAAAGCTGCAATCAGGCTGTGAACTTCTCTGAAGTTCAAGGTCACTTCAGCTGGGAGGTTCGACTAAGCCCAGCCCTGCCAGTAGTTCATTTGTTTCTCACACAACATTTGGAGGTCTAGTAAAAGCAATTTGCCGTTTTAGGGACCTAATCACAAGCACAACGTGCATTGGTCCTTGTGTGCCAGCACAGCTCAAGCACAGTGACCAAGTCTGTGGCTACCCCCGCACATCTTGTGAGTCTGTGGATGGTTGCAATTACATGTGTCAGCACAGCTGCATATTCTTTTTTTAAATGCTTCCCTGTCTGCTGGCAGTGACTGTAAATTTAATGAGAGCACCTGCTGCCCTCTTGCCTAGTTAATTCACAGTGATCTGCCTGAACTAAAGGAAATTTCAAAAAAGCCTCTGTTCTTCAGTAATAAATTACCAGTCTATATCATGGCCTAAAGGGCCTTTGATTCATGTAATATTACACTTACACTAAGCTCTGCTGGCAGCAGGAACATTTCGTTTCCCTGAGTAGAATGGGGGAAGGGAAAAAAGACAGAGGGAAAGGAGAGGAAAGGAAGGGAAGTGGCTGGTGAGATTAAATAAAAGGAGAAGATCAATTGCCTGAGTATTGGCAGCTGAGGGAGGTCTTTGTCCTTGACCTCTTACCCCAAAACATTTATTCACTGCGGGTAAAAGCCCTTGCTGCTAAAAATTCTCCATTGACAAGTTATGGTGTAGGGCATTTAAAACCTTTTTCTCAAACAACAACAACAAAAAAGAAGTAATAACTTCTTTATTCTGAATTTCTAGTTTACCTCACATTTATCAGAAAAATGAATGTCATCCTAGTTAGTAACATTGTAAACTGAAAGCAGTAATGCCTTCACCAATTATTGTTTTATGCATTTCTTTAAAACAGAAACAATAAATCTGGAAGCTTCTGAGAAAAAAAAAATCTGCAATAAAGAATTTATTGGGGGGGAGGAAGAAAGGCAGGCAGCTAAAGTGAATATAAAATATGGAATATTGCAAAGGGGAATAGATCAATTATATTCCCCTGGAAAAACATGTGGTGCAAATCAAAAGTTACAGCCACATTAAAATATCTGAACCCCAAAACATAAACAGTATCCAAAAAAGATTTATGTGAAAGTAGAAATAGAGGAAGTGCAAATCATTACAAATAGAGTATTGTATACCCCTGTAGGGAGATTCTGACTCCCTCGAAATTTGACATTGAGGGATTGTGAGGTTCTGACTTCCACAATTTGAATGACTAATTTATGTTGGAGGCATAAGGCATTTTGTTATATAAGTGGTAGGTAACATACAGCTCCTGTACCCTTTACCAACACCAAGCAGTATCTCCACACCTGATAACTGAATACATGCACACATTCCCTAACACTAAACATAGAAGGATTTTCAGGACTGACTGAATCCCAACTTAGTGTTCTGAAAAAAAACTAAGTATGGATACATATATGTGACAGAAAGAGAGACATATTAAAATAAAAAAGTATAAAATAATTAATTGCCTCAGCCTCAACTTTATGCACTAAAAACATCCATCATAAAAAGATAAATACAAAGAAGAATTTTATCCATTGAATTAACTATTAATCCCAAATTAATTATATCGTTAGATGATGTTTCATTGTCTGCAGCTTGAAAAACATCTGAACATATAGTTCATATCTATTTCTGTATGTGTTTTCAAGAACCTTTCTATAAAAATGAGGTTTAAAAGTTTTCCTAAATAAAAGTCAAGTTTCTCACTTTTGGCATCATAAGAAATGAAAAAGCATGAAGCTCAGAATTACATACCAAGAACAGCCAACACTACAACCTTTTTACCTTCTGCTGTTTATAGGTGCTTATATTATTATAATGCAGGAATAAAATGTTTCCCGTCTGGGCTGGTAACGTGCCAAATCGACTTTGCACTCAGAGCACAAAGGTGCAAACATTGGTAGCAGAATATTGTCTCATTTTTCATAACACTCAAACATCTCATTCTCTTGACACAGGATGACAAGTGTTTTGTGCATACACAGAGTAAAATGCACATAAATATTACAAGATTCTCAGGCTACTCTAAACCATGCCCCAAACTTAACACCAGACTCTCCTCTCCTCTCCTCTCCTCTCCTCTCCTCTCCCCTCATTTCACTAGTACCTTGACTGACATTCAGTACTTNGATGACAAGTGTTTTGTGCATACACAGAGTAAAATGCACATAAATATTACAAGATTCTCAGGCTACTCTAAACCATGCCCCAAACTTAACACCAGACTCTCCTCTCCTCTCCTCTCCTCTCCTCTCCCAACATTTCACTAGGAACTTGACTGACATTCAGTCCTTTCCTGCCATACTCAAAAACAGTGGTAGCTGCATTGTATCTATAAATGTACCATCATTCTGGAGCTCTGGAAACCATTAATTAAGTAATCAAATTAGAAACTAGAAACCAAGAATTAGTCACAGTACCTAAAGTTAGTAGGAACTTAATACAAAAGAAACAAAAGAATACTAAGATGAATAATATACAAAAGCAAAACACTCATTAGGAAAACAGACTTTATCAACATCAGCATATATTTACTACACATGGAAAAACACAAAGGATATCCTCATCCAATGCTGAGATGCATTGCAAATTTAACTTCACTTTCAGAGGAAAATTAAGAAATCTGATGCCTTTCCACCTACTCCTCTTTTACACAGTAAATACAAACCTCACTTCCCATCAGCTTCAAGGAGTAGAAGCTATCTGTCTCTAAATGAAAAGAACAAGCTTTTCAGATAAAAAAGTTTAAAAATGTCTCAAAATACAGAAGTTATTTGAAAGAGTTCAATCTTAAACTTTTCAGCATGGAAATTCGATTTTTAGAGGACAAAAACAGACAACATTTTGCCACAATGAGTTTCCATGTGAAACCAATAATCAGGCACATATGCACACACACACACATACAGACACAAATTTCATTTCTCTTTCTGGCAGATGCCTCTCTCTTATGATGTATGTTTTCTTTACATCACAAGAAAATTACATTACAACCATGTAATAGTTGTTCTCTGTAGCACTGGATGCATTCCGACTTAATTTTTCAGGGTACTGCACAAACACAAGGTTATAACTCCTGATCTGAAGAAACCTTTAGTCAAAACAAAACTGGTAATACCTCCATTCTCCTTAAACTGCAGCTGGCATCTCTCCAAAGCACACAACCCGGTCTGAAAATTTATGTTGTAAATTGCTCTGTAAACCAATACTGTCATGTAAATTGTTGCAGTGTGCACTTCTTGCACTTGTGGACTCTTTGCTCTTACAGATATAAGCAACACTCAGTCATTCTGAAGAAGTTTATAGCTAAAAGGCACCTCAGCAGACAAGAGAAAAGGGATGGCATAGCTCTCTACAAAGAAAATCATGCTTCTACTGGAGAATGAATAATCTTCACTGATTCTGCTAGTTCATAGTGCAAGTCTTTATTCCAAGTCTTTCCTCTTTTCTTGATATTTTATCTCAGAATTAGAATATGCTTGCATTACATTTGATTTCACTTCAAAGAAAATGTATACATTAAAAAAAAAAAACCTGAAAAAATTTAAAATCTTTAAATTGTTTTTTTATATTTTTCCATTTGAATTTTAAAATAACTTTCACAGAACAGAATTTTGACCTAAAACAGAAGTTGCCTATTTAATGAGTCAAAATAGTCAACTAGTGTGGGTGAGACTTTTGTTGTTAATTTTTCATCCTTTGCATTAATCACAAAAAATTTGCAATAGAATCTGCCAGCTACATGATCAGATCAAACAAAATTGCTAGGGGAAAAAATTTTAGATGGCTGCCTGTATCAGCAATCAAAGACCTCTGACTTTTGCCAAAGAATACCTTTCCAGCGACAAATGTGACTACATTTTTTCTGGACTTTGATTAATGGTTTGAGGGGAAATAAAGCCACTTTTTGGAGACTTAGGAAACTTTAAAAAACAAAGCCCCTTTTCAGATTACTAAAATTGTTTCCCCAAAAGCCAGCATCTGTTCATATCTGAAAAATATATCTGTTAAGACAGTTAGATAGCAAGAAAAGTATTGCTATAAATTTTTCCACCTGCGGTATATGAAAGAAGGTTAGCATTTCTAACCATGGACTGCAATTGCAGCTTTCATTCATGTATCTTTGGCATTGCAAAAATTTACATCTACCACGGAAAATCCTACACCACCACTCTTCCAGGGGCATACCATCCTGCTGAAAGCTTTTTAAACAGACCCAGTAGTATCACACAGAACAATTGGAATCCAAAGCATGTTTTCACAATGTTACAAGAAAACATTTAGCTTGTGTAATAAACAACAATACAAGAAGCAATCAAAGAAAATTATGATTGTCAACAATGAGAAATAATGTTTCTTAGCAACCAAGTTTGAATTACTCTTTGTTTGCTTACAAGCACCAAGATATTTAAGGCTGGTAGCTTTATTCCAGTAAGTAATACACTATCAAAGACCATGACAAAGAGCTCCTGTTTTAACTGTTTCTATTTTTCAATCAAGCATCTTGCAATTAATTTTATTAGTGTTTTAGAACTAATTTACTTTGAATGAGCTGTAACTATGATTTGTTATTGTCATGCAGTAAATGGAATTGTAATGTGTAATAATTATTTGTTTAAATAATAGAATCATTGGCATACAGATGATAATCCAAGCAAGAAAAAAAATTATTACCATTAATAATAAGATTAAACAAAATTGTATCCAAGAATAGATCCCAGGAGAACCCTTCAGCTATTTTAGGTAAGTAGAAATGATATTACTAATTAAGACAGAACACTGGCTGTCATAAAGATAGCTGCAAACACCGCTTGCTAGTGAAACAATGAGACTTTATCTTATTGATAAAAATGACACGGCTTCAATCCACTTTGCCTGTGGCTGTTAACCCAGTCTCTGAAAACAGATAGATACCCTACTTGCTTTCTTACTACTTCACGTGATGACCAAAGCATTGAAATGATATCATTTTTGAATGAAGCATACTATTTTCAATGTCTTGCTTCTTTTTCTCGAAAGGTTTCAACCAAACATTCAAGCAGGTGATCTTCCTCCTGATGGAGTGCCTGGAGTAAAACCCAGGTATCTCAGTACAGAAAGTAGCTGCTCCATTTGTTCCATCTGCTGTGTCTGTGTGTTTGTTACTGAAAGGAAGGGGTTCTCACCTCTCATTTTTTTTTGAGCAACATAGGGTTTTTATCTAAAAGTCAATCGTTTGAGCAGCACTGTGTAAGAGATCAGAACAGCGGAAGTCAGAGTAGGAGCAAGAGCTAGCGCTGAACGGAGCACGCAGGTTAACACATTCATCATCCCTGGGTGGCCATGCTGGGGAGCAGCTCCCATTCTGGAGGACGCACAGGCCCTTAACAGTTCAAGGCTGCCCAAACAAAGCCTTGTTGACACTAAAAGCACATGGCACAATGAGAGTGCTGGTAAGAGGAAAGCACAGGACACATCGTGCTGTGAGTCAGTGACCATGGACGCCCCAAGGCAGCCATTTCCTCTGGAAGCTGTAATGCCCCTGCTCCCCACTGCTGGTCAACCATTCTTTCTGCCCCCAGCCACAAAAATGACTTATTTTTTCATTTCTTCAAATATGTTTGGTTTTCAAAGCTTCTTTTCTGTAACCTGAAGACCTATTAATTTCTTTGGCTTATGTTTTCACACACCATTGGTTGAAGCCTGGGGCTTCACTGGAACAGACAGACGTTACAAGAGCCATACCAACAAGATGCACAAATTGGCAACGCTGAAATTCAACTTCTACAGCTCACATTTTTATACTACAAGAGTGGAGTAGACCTTATTCCATCCTGAGAAAACCATAATTTAAGATGGCCTCAGTCAAAAATTATTTGAATTCCAAACTCTTCTTGCCCCTAATGTAAAAAAAAAAAAAAAAAAAGTTTATGGCATTCTTTCCCCTTCAATAAGAACAAAATAAGTAAAGTGATCATACTTTGTGTTTTGATTGATTTATTGTAAAATTTATTAAGAATCTCCTTAAAAATTAGATTAAAATTACAGTAAATGAATTTAGGTGTGTGTATGCCTGACCAACAGAGAACACAAAATGCCTTTGTGCTTCTTCCAGCATCTGACAGAGACAAGCCCATTGCAGAATCAGTGGTTGCATATATTTCTTTTAATTACTTTCACATGCCTCAGTCAATCTGGAGTTAAGAATTCTAATAATCCATTTAATCCTTTGTTTGAGACCAAGTTAAGAAGGTCTTTCAAGAGCACCATTTCAAGAAGTTTTTTGGCCCCCAGGAGTGCAGAGGGACTGAAATGCCTTCGGTATAGGTTACCTATACAGCAGATACCCGGAGAATAATATTTTATGACTAGTGCTGATTCAGAAAATCCTTATTGAGTAGTGTTAGTGCCATGGACCTGTGCTTGTAAGCAATTTGCCATACCAGGACAAAATTTTGTGAGACTGTGTTCACAAAAACTTTTGCTGCGTGACATCTGAGGAAAGAGTAAGTAAGGGCTTTGACCATATTAAAAAAACAAACCAAGGACTGGCTGGAGCCCATGCGATTCCACTGCACTCTCTGTGCTGCCCCCTGATATGATCAAACTCGTTATGTAAATTCAGGCACTTGCTGTTTCGCATGTAATGAATCTACTATGTAATTACTTCAAGATTTGTAAGGAAAGAGTATTTCCCCCTTCTCAGAAATTGCACTGATTTAAGGTTTAGTTCACTGTGTAGTTAGGTCTGAATTAGTACAATATCGTAACTCAGGTCTGCAGTTTGTGGTTCAGAATAATAACACTCTTTAAGGAGGCAAAAGGACTGCTTTTCATTTGAATGGGATTTTGGATCAGATGCTGAAGAGCTAAGAATCCATGCTATCCCAATCACACTGACCATTCTCTGCCCTTCCTGCTGACTATTGTATTATTTTTTCTTTAACCTGCCTTCAATGTCTGTCATCTGTTCTCTCAGCACTACAGGGACTTGAACTTTTGACAATGAATGAGATGTGCCAAGCTAGGAGTAATTACTTTATGACGTCACTTCGGCTTTCAACGCACTTTTAACCAAGCTGCTACTGTTTGAAACAGTAGGTCATTTGTAGCACATTATGCAAATCTTAGTTCTAATCTTTTGCATAATACATAAGAGCTCAGTTTGTGCATTAACTAATTTATCTGGCTACACAGAAGCTATGAATGCTCATTTTTATTAAGCTCATCATTAAGTCAAAATGTAGCTGAAGTGTGTGCATATATATATATATATATATAGTCACAAAATGAAATTGCTTCAAAGGTAGAAACTTGATACATGGTCTTATCCACTAATAAATGAGGATTCCTTTCACGTAAGATAAGCATAATCTGAAAGAAAACGGATTCTCCATTTGTAATAAATGGATGAGTTAATGCAGACGTGCATATCGTTCCAATAGATCTTGAAATTGTATTTGTATAAGATGCAAATAATCTATATAGATGATCAGATATTATACAACTCTTCCCTCTATTAAGCCATTGCAAATTGGATCAAATCTCATCCATCTCATCTGTAGGGTCTTTCTAGCATGGGAGAAGTAGAAGAAACCAAGGAATTTATTTTTACTTTAAAGTTAGTTACTTATATTTCCAGTGAAACAACCCAGGGTATTATTGAAATATTTATCATAAATTAATAGAAAAAATAAATTATGATTTCTAGGTGCTGTATTGTTAACAAATGCAGATGTCATACAACTGCATATAACTCTGCACTCAGTTATGTCATTGTTGGATAGCTACTCTATTGATCCTGATGGGGAGAATGTTGCACATGTAGGAACTAGTGATAAACACAACAGTGAACCTAAGAAAGCAAGGGACTGTGCTGAACTGTGCTACTGTACTGAGCTACACATAATGTGAGGCCTTCAGGATTGTACTGTGTAGCAAATGTTCCTTGTCTGCAGCGTAAACTAAGCCTACATGCTGCAAGAGAGGTGCTTGCAGTAGGCAGCGTCCCCTGGGTACTGTTGACTGGATCACCTTTACATTAAAGGGCAGCAAGCTCTCATTAAAACTGAGCTTTTCCTCGTGAAGAAATTATATGGCTAAAAGGGAGAGCTTCTCTTCATGGACAGCATCAGCTCTGAACAGCGTGATGTGTGAAAATCTATCAGGGCTCCTACTGATGCTGCACAAATGCAGGGGGTCCAACAACTGAAGGGACTTAAGATTTGCTGGGTATCTATATTCTCTTCTTCTTGAAAGAGTTATCTTATTACAGCATGTGTTGTTGGACCTTCCTTATTAGGATCTGGAAAGAGTCCTGCACTGAATCTCTTCCACCCCCCTGCTCCCACCATCCAGTGCTGAACAGACACTATTGGAGATCTCAGATCTTTCACTGTGTTACATTCTACGGTAAGGAGAGAGTTTGCCAAGGCTATGTGCAAAAAAATTCCCCCAGATAATTTTCATGGTACTGATTCCAAATCATAGTTATGGTCAAAATATAGTAAAAATAATTTCAAAAAAAAGTGAGGAACACACACACACACACCCCCAATTGCAATATCTGCTTTCCCATTCTGTTCTGTCTCCTCCTCCTTCAAGAGAAATAAATTCACATTTTTCCTATATGTTGCCTTCTGGGCAAGCACTGAGATATGAATAATTACCTTCAGTCTCCCATAAGATGTATATTGACATTGCAGTCACTTTGCCAAGAGCCTAAAAGGTCAACATGCTTCAAGAGAGGTAATAAGTGATGTTCCCTCCTTGTATTCAACAGCAGTATCAACAGCCTGCAACAGATGGAGCAAAAGGAGGGGGATGTCATCTATCCTCCTAACTCCTGCAAGTTCCTAGATGCAGGTCATTAAAACTAATGACCAATCACCATGTGTTATGGATAAGAGCAGATCACTCTTCCACTCTCTAGGTAAAGACAAAGTATTACATTACTATTATAATACTCAGTGCACAAACCACTCTGGGATTTGGCTATATGCCCCACTTTACAGGAAAATATTTATTAAATTATTAAAATGTGTGGGTTGAAAGCACTCTCAAACAATTTATTGTAACTGTAAAATATTTTAGGTTTTGAAAACATAATAAAGTTGATTTAATAATCCCCTAATCTTATACACAACTTCCTCTAGACTTTTCTTGAATTACAGCTCATAATTTATTGTATATTATAGAAACATTAAAAAATAAACATTTCATGAGAATTTCGCCAGATTCATTCATTTTGTTGAGTTAACCAGAAAACACAACAAATTCTCACATGACCTCTGAACTCTGAGCACAGACCCTCAAATTCAGTCTACCATCAAGAATATCCATCTGCCAAAGATAACAGTTAAATGTTTTATTTAACTTGAGCCTTATTTGCCCTAATGACTACAGCATGGAAAAAGCAAACAAACAAAAAACTAGCAGAATTCTTTCTGTTCTACAAAAACACCACTGAAGTTCAAAGAGTTAAAAAAAAAAAACCAAAATCAAAACAGTCTCCTCTCTATGATGCTTGTTTAGAAAGGATGTGTCACTGAAAGTAGAAGCAAGCAGATTTAGTAAAATATAAATGCAAATCTTTTATACTATCTGAGTAAGCAGTATCATTCCAGTGTCAAAAACAACATCACTTTAGTCAAGTACCTTATTAAAAATAGTGCCCTGATTTGTTGCAGTTGTGTTTGTGGAATTGTTTTGAGATTTGCTGCACTCTGTTGTTTTACATTCCACCTCAATGTACCACAGCATTTAAAATGCTCCAGAAGAAGCCATGGCAAGTTTTGCACGGTTCAGAAAATGCAGAATATACCACCTCACTGTGGCACAGCTAGACTAGTGAGGAATTTATTACAAAATAGTGATCCCCAAAGGATCCAGTTAGGCCAAATGATTCCTAACAGTGATGAGCATTGCCTGATAGTGAGCAATGTTCCTGATGAGTCTCGATGACCCATAATTATGATTTCATAAAATTTTGTGGTATTTAAGCCATCATGCTTCACTTATATTCACCCTGGATCTGTCTTCTTCTTTAGTAATTTTCCTCCTCTTATGTGTGACAATATATAACTGCATATGGTATAATTCACCAACTCCTGCCTCTTTCAGTTTAATTCCTCTTTTCTGTAGTTAGCAGCCATTCCTAGAGGATGGAAAACCACTAGTTTAAACCCAGTGTTGCTGCATCACATGATGATTATAATTAACCTTGTTGACTTTAATGACAAAGAATCACTTAAACATCCCCCTCCCGCAGAAATGATATGATAACCTTGTTGTACCTATTCCTGTTCCCAACAAGATTAGACAGTAAGGTAGTTTTGCCAGATGGCAGAACAAGATGTTTAAAGCTATAAAAAAGTGCTTTGAGTTGCAGCATTTCAAGTGTGTAGCAAGCTGAAGTGCTTTGGCATCAAGTCTTCTGTCGAAGACAGGCTGAGAGAGTTGGGGCTGTTCAGGCTGGGGAAGAGAAGACTCCAAGAAGACCTCATTGCAGCCTTTCATAAAGGCCTACAAAAGAGCTGGAGATCAACTTTTTCCAAGGGCACAAGGAAAGATATACCTAAACTGAAAGAGAGTAGATTAGATATTAAGAAAAAACTCTTTCCTGTGGAGATGTTGAGGCACTGGCACAGGCTGCCCAGAGAGGTTGTGGATGCCTTATCGCTGGAAGTGTTCAAGGCCAGGTTGGATGGGGGCCTGGTCTAGTGGGGCGGTGTCCCTTCCGGTGGTTATGAGTTGAAACCATGATTTTAAAACTCCCTTTCAATCCAAATCATTCTATCATTCAATGATTCTCTGCCCACACATGGGAAGAACCAAGAACTTATTCAGATGATCAGAATAAACAGCCTCCTTTAGGCGCAGCATGAGATTTGAGCACAGTCTAAGGGTTTCACCATGAATTACAGCATACAGGTAATCTTATTATAAAAAAATCCCATTTGGTTTTTCCTTGTAATTGCATTTATTCTCTTTCTTACTGTTTTGTTTCATGCCCAGTGGGGCATAATCCACAGTCTGGCAAGCCTGATACACATGTACACATTTACTGCTATTTTTTCAATAAAGTCCTTTAAGGTACTTAGCTTTCTCTAGAAACTCCTTCTATAAAGGTGCAGGAGAAGGCACGTCTCCTTTCTACCCACAAAAATTTGTACACATTTCTGTATCACATAGACACAGCTTAATCTTTATTTTAGCAGCTACAGAAAATATCTTAGCCAACAATTTATTCTCATTTGTCTTAGTTAAAGAAAATATTAACTCATCTTTTCACAAAGAAAAACTCAGAAATATAAGAAAAATGTGCACACATAGACAGACTCAGAAGCCATTAATATGCCAACTCAAAATTATACAGGTTTTTGAGAGCAGAAAAATTTTTACCGCTGTTAACAAGCAGTGCTATTAAGGACACAAAGTACTCCCACCGCAAGGTCTGTTGACAGCTAACTATAGCTTTAATATTCTTTAAAAAAGTATTCTTCTGCTGTTTTTCTCCTTCCTATCAGAACTTCTTCACTGTGAAATGCAATATTCCGCAGGATCTGTTTGAGTGATACACCCTTGCAGTGCACATCCCCAATAGCAATCCGCAGGAGCTTTGACTGGATCTGCATGAGCTTTTAGGGCAGCCAAACAGCTCTGTGTGGCTGTAGCTGATGGCAAGAACCTGTAACACACACAATGTACATTTCAGGGGATGTTGTGTTCTTTTTCTCTACTTTTTTTCTTCTTTTGAGGACTATTTCTCCTGGGCTGTGCCTGGGATGCGTGAGGTGGCTTTTCCAAGTGTGTTTCATTTTAGTTTCATCTAAAAGAAAACCGTACCGAGCATGCTGATGTCTGTGTGCTATGAACTAAAGTGCAGTAAGTAGAGACAACCTGGAGATCTGCTTCAAAAGCATGCTCCTGATGAAAACTAAAAGTTCATGTAGGCACATTTAATGTTTCCCCAAAGGAATACTGAACTTGTCTTCTCTGATTTGCAGGGTCATTTTAGGGAACACTGCTGAATTGATATGAGTCATGTATTTATAGCGTCTGCCTTTGCAGATATATTCCCTTTTAGGAAATGGTGTTTGTCTTTTGAAAGCCTGTACATGGTATGAAATCTTCCACAGGTTGGTTTTTTTTGTTTTTTTGTTTTTTTTTTTTTTCATGAAATACCTCTCCAGGTTCTTATACTGTCTCAAAATTTTCTTAAGTAATGGATCTATTCAGTTCTTTCTGGAGCTTCTGCCTCAGGGCAAACCCAAGTTATTATGGGGAAGCAAGTCTGGGGATCATTGGAGTCTCTCAGGTCTTTTCTACTCTGTGCTGAGACTTCCCTGGAAAATGGCACACATACTGAAATCTTAAAATAAGTAATATTTGATCATATATTTAAAGATTTTATTGTAATACACAGGAACAAGGAAGACTTATTTACAGTAGTTTTCCTGCAACATTTCAGCAGATTGCTTGTAATCTTAATGCTATCATGAAAGAACAAAATTGAAACTATATTAATAAGGATGGATATGGCTACATTCTAATTTGCCTTTGTTTTCTGTACAAACATACATGAAATATACTTTTCTAAAACAATTACTTTATTCAAGGAATAAAAAAATATGTTTCAGTACTTGTACACAGTGCAGACCTGATTTTATAGTAACTCCTTTATTTTTCTTCCATGGTTAGAAGGAAAATTACTTTGAGTCTACAAATAAGAAAATCCCTCACTGTCACTTGTGTTTATAGAGTTTGAAAATAATTTGAGGCAATAAAAATGTCCAGGCTAATCCTGTTTTGGGTGGCAACACACCAAGGCTGGAGCTTGCACAGGACCATGGAGAGGCCTCTGGAGGAGATCAGCCCTCGGTATCCAGTCCAAGCACATCACTGCGCACAAACCACAAGGGACCCAGACTCCTCAGCTGGGAGCAGGTTTGCAAGGAGGGTTTTGGGTTGCAATGAAAAAAAGCCGAAGGAAGTTGTATTCATAGAACCTTCGCTCTTCCTCTGGCTAGAAATAGAGTACAAACATTGCTTCTCTTCAAAACCTGGTAGATTACATCTGCCTCCAAACACTGAGTCTCCGCATTGCCCTCGAGCAGCAGCATGTACCTCATGCACCCTAGCCTTGCTGTTTTCACTGATTGAAGGCTCTAATGAGAGTCATAAAATTGTAATACTCTATCTCATGTACTAATGCTTTAAATATTTTAAAAAACAATTACAACAATAAAAATAGCTGATGTATTTTGAAACTATGATTGCAGAGAGAAATCAGTTTCTATCATGTGTCATTCTTCCTCATTGTAGATTTTAGTTATGAATATTGACAGTTTATGCAATATGATAAAGTAATATGTAAAGCATTTAGTAATGCTGAGGGAAAATACAATCTAATAGGATAATATACAGTGTCTTCTCAAGAATTGTTTAATAATAGTTTAAAATATCACAAATTCATTTTCAAACAGGATTCCTCTGAAATAATTTTTCAAATTAATCAAATAAAAAATCACACTATGGTGTTACAGTGAAGGAAATACTGCATTTCTAGTGAAAACAATATCATACTCCTGCAGGAAAAAAACTGGTGACATTTTTCACCCCTCTAAGAAACTATTAGCTCCAACCATTTTTTCATAAGGAAGTCATGAAGTTACATGTTAGAATCATGCCATAAATCTTTATGGCATAAAAAAGATATTTTTGTACCACAAATCTCATCTATTTTTCTAAGTACACCAACAGGCCTAACCAAAAAATACTCTTCCCCCCAAATTTGTCCCTGTACAAAGTATATTTGCTTAGAAACTTAGTAAACCATTTTTATTTTTCTTGGCAAATGTTTCACTCCTATCGGTCAGCAAGATATTTTTAAATCTTGGGTATATCAGTATACAAAAAGTCTTTTTTTCTATTTGAAATGAAAAAATTATAACATTTGTAAGCATCTTGTTTGAACTACTTTAACATGAATAACAGCTTTTAAAACTTTGCCATGGGAACAAAACACTCGGGCACTGTGATAATAAGTTTATTAAAAAACAAAAAACAAAAAACAAAACAAAAAAAAACAAAGGAAAAAATAGCCCATTCTTGAGAAAAGTGAAGGCTCAGAAGGCCACATTAGGATATAAGGGTAGCCACCTGTGCATATTACAGGACAAATATGAATATGTAAATAGTTGCTCCCAGCCAAAAACCTGTGTGAGATATAATAAATTAAGTTTCTTCACATAAAACACTGTCAAGAAATTCCAAACAGTAAAAAACTCATTTGCAAAGGATTTGTGAATAAAATCAGTGTTTAAACACATCAAAAAACTGTTGTGAAATTTGCTTGCTTAGCAGTATAATTTAAACCTTTACCACATTAGTAGTATTCATACTATGGCAGCTTTATATACAGTATTTTTGTTTACAAAACATTTCAGCTTCCATGTTCACTAAAACAACATAAGAAATGCATGTTCCCTTCATATTTGTGATATTTTCTCTTGATTTACTCCTTCCTTTTCCCATCTACCAGTCAACTCAGAGATAACTGAGGTGGGATGTTCAGCCACATGCATATAATTTCCTAGCTTGAACTTCAATCCCACTGCAGAAGCATTTTGCTCTCCAGTTAATGCAAAGATTTCTGTCTAAGCTTCCTAACTGCTTAGAAGATCTTCAAGAAAATATAAAGCTTCAGAACTGTCTTCAGAAAAGCTGCTGGTATACTCAGACAAGGCTTTTGCAAAATTTAAAATTGCCACAGGCTCAATGTTTTTGGTTTTAGTTATTATTATAGTACTTTAGCAGAATTCAGTATCCAGTTTTGTTTTTTCTTTTTTTTTTTTTCCTAAGAATATTAGAGCTGCTATTTTTGGAGGAAAACTGTATCTGCATCTATCCTCATCTCATGCTTGTGGACAGGTTTTCTTCTAACAGGTACACTTTGAATAAATTGAATATACATTTAAAAATATTTTGAATATAGCTTTCCGGTCCGTATTTTGCTGTCCCTGTTGTTCGTATTCTACTAGAAACATTTCTAACTGATATTTATTATCTTTGGCCAATTATTCCTGATAAGAACACCTTTCCAAGTTACAGATGTACTTCTCTAAAAGAACTGTTCTATACAGTTATGTTCTGTAAAAGATATAGCTGTCAAGATGATCTTTTTTTCTGCTGTTCCTATCATCACTATTTTATCTGGGAGAATGTTGATTTATTAATAAACAGTTGTCCAAGTTCTTCTATAGTTAGTGCTTGCAAATAGTAAAAGCTATCAGAGAAATTTTGGTGTAAACAGATGAAGTGGTGAACCATCAGCACAACTTGAAGCCTGAAAAAGCTATGATTTAGCTGTGGTTGGTTTTTGTTCTGACCACATGCAATTGGTGGTTAATAGAGAAGTTTGTATGTGCTTTAAAACAATAGAGCACATGCAAACATACAAATGGAGCACATACAAATAAACAAAGAAAAAAATACATTATAGATTGAAAATAATTGGACTAGGATTTTTTCCCCTGCATTATAACCATTTTTATCCTTTTTTTTATACTTTCTGTAAACTAACAAAATCAATAATGCCTTCAACTCCTCTAGCCTTCAACTCCTCTAGAAAAGTAACCACACAGCTTCTCAACACAATTATAAATAGGCTACTGGGTTAGAAAAACTGTTGTAGAACATGAAGACCTGTTCAAAATCTATCTGGATTACAACAAACTGCTGAAACTGCTGCCTGAACAGGAAAGAGGACAGTCACCCCAGGCCCATGGTGAGCTGCCTGTAAGAGAAGAGATGATGTCCCCATGAGCACTGAGCCACATGTGCCCCCCCTGCCGTAGCCCAGGGCCGTAGGGAGCCACTGGCTCTGCAACACTGTTTCCCTCAGGGATCTTATGTTTGCAGCTGGTTATTATGACATCCCTGCAGCTTCATCCCTTCCTGAGCAGATTTTCTCCCTTCCACACCAGAATGTAGCTCCATGTATTACTATTTCAAAATTTACATACATGTCTCTCTCAGACTAAGAAGCCTATGTCTATTAACAGCATGTTAAAAATTTCTCTACTGCTGCAAAAAATACTTAAAACGAACCAAAAAAACCACAGCAAAATAAAACTCATATTAATGAAACATTGCCTAAAAGCACAAGACTGACTAGCCAGTACCACAGCAGCACATCACAAAGAATGAAGAACACCGTGAGGAATCTAGTGTTTCAAATGAAATCAAGCAGGAGCCTTAAAAGTGTCTATTGTTAACAATTCATTTCTGCAGATTTGTTCCCCATTGCAAGTTCTAGATCTGATAATGTATTTTAAATGTCCTTTCATAGGTCAAATAAGACTGGAAAAGGAAACTGTGAAAAATTTCTCCAGTCTAGAGGATCTGACAGCAGTGTCATGCATGACATTCATAAAAGGTGTATCATTAATTCAGTGCATCCTCACACTTCCAACAGTGCTGTTTTGCTACTTGGTACTACCTTGCTACCCTCTTTGTTACTGCCCTCATTAGACTTTCTTTCTGAGCAAGTGGTCTGTTCACACTGCTTGGCATTCCTGGTCTAGTGCCACTGTTTGCAGTTTTATTTCCAAGCCTGCCTGTGTACAAGCTTTGGAAGATTATGCTTACCACTTGTAATTAGAGTTAAGAGCTGTTACTAGGACCAGCGACTGTGAATTTTTATTGCCAGCTGAACCCAAATGAATAATTTAAACCTGGAGACAACTTCCAATTTCAGCCTTGTAATGGGTTAAAAACACCAGAAGTTGGTTTCAAGGCAAAGTAATAATCTGTGTCATGAAGACCAAAGATGACCAAGCATGTTCTCATACCTCAGCTGTGTAATTTATTGCTGTTAAGATGGACTTTCCATCCTGGACAAGAGGGAAAAATCAATATTAATCCACTCATACTTGTAATGGAAGGATGTGGTTGCATAAAGTATCACTGAGTAGTGCAGGACTGCAGCCTGAGTTTGAAGACAGATGTTATAGGTTTGCTATGGAAGCAATAGACCGTAACAATATATCTGATAAGAAAAAAATCAATCACACTGCTGCTAGCTGGAAACTGCTACTCTTTGAGGAAAGAATATAAAGTACTTCAACTAGTTGTTAAAGAGATGTCATAATTATTTAATCACTGTAGAGGTCAAACAAATTAAAACATCATTTGTCAGTATTTTCTCCGAGATTTGTTTTCAAGAGGGGGAAAGAGGAGGTTGGTGTTTTCTCAGTGTTCATTGTCTTTTTTTAAATGGTCACATATGGAGACAATAAAAAACAACACTGCCAGCCTAGATGTATTATGGGAGTTTTTTCAGCTAGAAACAATGTAAGGTTTCTACTTGGAAAATAGAAAAGGCTTTATATAAAAAATAAAACAAAAACCAAAACCAAACAAACAAACAAACAAAAAAACAAAACAGAACAAAAAAAACACCAAAAACCAACCAAAAAAACAAAACAGCCCCCAAAAACCTAACACATCAATGTCTCTCTCGTCTTTGGGTTTAGAAAGGGTTATCTCTGAGAATGTGTGTTGCCAAATAACAGAGTGGCTATGAAGTCTCATGGGTTCCAATGTACAATGGATGCTAATATCTGCAGCCTCTCTAGCTGCAATAGGCTTGTTACCATAGCTCCTATTGTTTAATGTCAATTACCATTTCTTCTAAAAACAAAAAATAAATAAACAAACAGCCCTTGTTACATAGCTGTGTAACCCAGCCATTTTAGTCAATGCAAGCCAAGTGTTAGTGACAACATTTACCTTGGATGACCTCTTCTGAGGGCGTGAAAATACCTCTAAAAAGAACACGAAAAGGACACAGTATTTAAAAGCATATTTAATCAACTATGCGAGATAACAGATCTTAGTCTATTTCTGAGTTATGCCTTCTGGATCACAGTACAAATAATGCTGATATCAATAGTGATGGCAGTAATATGCAATTTAATGAAAATCAACAGTTAGTGACACTGTTCAGGATGATTTGCAGAAAGTTCTTCTGTAATAGTCTGTAGTAGTGCTGAGGCTGAATTACAAATTATAGAAGTTAAAAATAGCTACCTAAATTATAGCAGTCCTGGGAATAGGTTGAAGGTCATAGAATCATAGAATCATTAAAGTTGGAAAAGACATCCAAGACCATTGAGTCCAGCCTTAGACCAAACACCACATCAACCAAACCATAACACACAGTGCCACATTCATTTGTTTCTTGAACAAACAGTTTCTTGAACAGGGATGGTGACTCTACCACCTCCCTGGGCAGTCCATTCCAATGCTCAACCACCCTTTCTTTGAAGAAATTCATCCTCAATGTCCAAACTGAACCTCCCCTGGCACAACCTGAGGCTACGTCATCTCTTCCTGTCACTAGATTCCTGGGAGAAGAGGCTAAACCCCACGAGACTACAAACTCCTTTGAGGTAGTTGTAGAGAGTAATAAAGTCTCCCTTGAGCCTTCTTTTTTCCAGCATAAACTCCCCCAGCTCCCTCAGCTGCTCCTCATCAGACTTGTGCTTGAGACCCTTCCCCAGCTCCATTGTCTTTTTCTGGACACACTTCGGCACCTCAATGCCATTCTTGTCACGAAGGCACCCAAAACTAG
The DNA here is from genome assembly GCA_013397935.1 of Dasyornis broadbenti. Taxonomy (NCBI): domain Eukaryota; kingdom Metazoa; phylum Chordata; class Aves; order Passeriformes; family Dasyornithidae; genus Dasyornis; species Dasyornis broadbenti. The sequence continues at coordinate 104,632 of VZRN01002235.1, forward strand.
ACACAGGACTCAATGTGTGGCCTCACTGATGCCCAGTACAGGAGAATGGTCACTGCCCTGGGTCTGCTGGCCACACTATTGCTGATACAGGCCAGGAGGCCCTTGGCTTTCTTGGCCACCTGGACACACACTGGTTCATGTTCAGCCACTGCCAATCAGCACCCCCAGGTCCTCTTCCAGCAGGCAGCTTCCCAGCCACTCTGCCCTAATCCTGTTGCTCCCATGAGGTCCTTGTGACCCAAGGGCAGGAATCAGCCCTTTGCCTTATTGAACTTCATACAATTGACCTTGGCCCATGGATTCAGCCTCTCCAGATCCCTCTGCAAAGTTTTCCTGCCCTCCAGCAGGTCAATGCTTCCTCCCAACTTAGTCTCATCTATGAACTCACAAAGGGTGCAGCTGATCCCCTCATCCAGGCTGTTGATAAAGACATTAAACAGGGCTGTCCCCAATACTGAGCCTTGGAAAGCACCACTCGTGACTAGCCACCAGCTGGATGCAGCTACATTTATCACCACTCCCTGGGCCCGACCATCTAGCCTGTCCTTGACCCAGTGAGGAGTGCACCTGTCCAAGCTGTGGGCTGACAGCTTTCCCAGGAGAATGCTGTGGGTGGCAACATTGAAGGTCTAGGTGAAGTCCAGGTAGACTACACTCAACCCTTTTCCTCCTCCACTAGGTGGTCACATGGTCGTTAATGGACACTGGGTTGGTCAAGCAGGTTGCCTGCTGATGTCTGAAAATGGCCCAGCTCCTGTTTCACTAACACAAAAAGTTGCAATATTCAAAAGATGCTTTTAAATATACTTTGATACAAAATGGTGTTCTTGCACTACATAAGATCTTCTCCTGTTGTAATACTTACATATATGAACCTGGTAAATAGCAAAAGCATGAACACAAAATTTCCATTCTTTATGACTCCTGAAAATAGTGTACATCACCCTAGTAATGATCGTTCTCTGAAAATCAATCTGAAAGATGAATTATCCATCGTTTATTTTCTATTGGGTTCTTTCCACTCTGACTTTTCAGTCAAACAATCAGAGAGGAGAACATTATCAGCTAATATAATTTGAACAACCAAAAGAAACTGTGACTAGCAAGTAGTCTCAGGAACAGATAACAGATCTTCCTTACTATTCAGTGCATGTCTGCAGTTGACCAAGGGAATATATAAATTAAATTATTTGTGACTGGCACAATGCTTTAAAAAGGGAGATGGAAGACAAAATACTTCAATATCTTACATTTCTAACCAATTGCAAAAAAAGTTATCATTTCAGCATCATTACATGATACATTGAAATGAGACATGTACGTGTCTCATTGATTATAGGTACATATTGTCTCCTGTGTGCACTGGATTTTTCCTCAATAAGTTCAGTGGCATTTTGCCCCCTCTTACTTGTCTCAAATATTTTCACTCACTGTGTGATTGAGTGTGTGAGCTCAGACTGGATTTTTTTCTCTTTTTTTTTTTTTTTTTTTTTTTTTTTTTTTTTTTTTTATTTTATCTTCTCTTATACTTATTCCCTCTGCANCAATAATATGCACTCCTAGTAAAGGGCACTCTGCAAACATTGGAAACAATTAGTGCAAATAAAAACAATCAGTCTCCAGTCCTCTTGTGAGGAGGGCTGAAAGAAAAATAGGATGTGGTATAGAGTCCAAGTTTGTACTCTGAAGAATGTGTCATTGCCACTGAAGTCTATGGGAGCTGTGCATGCTTTCCAAGGACGGAGTCTGTGTACTCAAATAGATAATGTGTCTGAAGGACTGAGGCTCCTTCACTCTTTCAAGTGAAATGGGATAACCATGCTTTCTTCGAATAAGTCAGCTAATCGAATGAACATCAACATTTAGGCCCCAACTCTGAAGAAAGAAATAGGAATAATACTTCCTTTTTGTACAATGACAATATTTTTCTGTGTCTCTAAGAAGCAGGAGGAGAAAAATTGGCACTCCTCTATAAAGTTGTTCAAATATTATTGAATTATGCTCTTTATTATTTTGAGTTGACTGTGCAGCAGAAATATATAAAAATAAGCATGGATTTTCCTGAGATGTAAGTAGAGAATGGTCTTCCACCTTTTGGCATTAGTTGAATTTGGATCAGACGTTGATACATATAAAGGTGCCAGCTTTTCATTTATTTATTACATTTCTTTTTTTACTTATTTATATTTGCTTGCTAGGCAGGTTTTTCCTCAAGCTCTTACAAGCTTTATTTATTATTCATTTTCATCCCAGGAAGAGAAACTTGAAATATTTATCCACAGGATATTATTTTTTAAAAATACCTTCCACAAATGCCAGATATGCTAAATGGCTAAATCCTTTCTGAAACAGCCAGCATGATTATCTGCTCCGAAATCTCACTTAAAAAAGATTAATAATTAAAACATTTTACTCTAAGCCAGGCAAACAGTTAATAGGATGAAATAGTTACTTGGAGAGAAACTGTGAACTGAACTCCTTTCATTTCAGTAGGCTTTAGCTTTAATTTTGTTGGATTTTATTCTAGGTCTAAGAAAATTAATCATTTCTGGGAAATGCTAACCACAGTGACAGACCTCGCCATGCTGAATGTTTTACAAGGAAGCTGTTTGGAGCCATAAGCTGCCACCACGAGCAAACAACTGACGGCCAGCAGTGTTTTTGTTAGACTCTGACAAGGGAATCAATAAAAAGACATGGAAAAGGTTCAATCAGAACAGGCACCACTAATACGAATGGCCTTTTGGGACCCACAGAAGCGTGGAACTGCTTTTCCATGTTAATTTCTCCTTGCTACCCTTGGGGTTATCACCTTCTTTGGCCCCTGTTAATTAAAAACTGCCTCCTGTTAAAGTTCTTTGGCAGACATTTGCCTTGTGTCAACTCATTTTGTTGGCTGCTGAGAGAGGAAATGAAGGGAAGGAGAATTCAGAAACTGCTGCATGAAATGCTGCCAAAATCCTTCCTTGAAACTGCCACTTGACACAAATCTGCAGATTTCTTTCTCCATCCCTTCAGATACTGAGACAAACTTACACATGATATTTAAAAAGGCAGATTTTATATACTCATTATGCAACTGTCTCTTTTTATGAGGATATGGATATAGTAGTAGCCCGGATTATGACTGTGCAAATAATCGATTTTTCAGATGGACAGCCAAAAAGTGAACCAAAAAAAAAAAAAAAAATTTGATGCATTCAAATAAAACTATGAACTATTTTTTCTTTGTTTTCTATCTTGCAAATCTGCTCCTCTGTTCCCACTCCTCCCATATGGCTTCATGCTCTTATTATATTTTACCCACAGGAAAACTTATAATTTCTGGCCAGTTTGTAAGAAAAACAAGGCCAATTAAATGACATAATTTCCAAGAATGGGAGGGAACTCTAGTAGCTCTGTTTTACTTAATAGTTCAGTGATTAGGGCTTTTGTCCTAGGTGGGTTCAATCTCACCTCTGCCTGAAGGCATTTAGATCCCTCTGTTCTAAGAGGCCACAGGAGTATTCAAAGGGGAGAAGCCTTTTAAGTCATGGCGGAGGTGTTCTCCCTTTCTGTATAAAAAATTAAATACTCATTAGACTGAAGACCCAGCCACTACTGCTGAGATTAATTTCCTCTTTCTACCTCAGTGATTATTTATTTATTTTATGCGAAGGTGGAAGGTCTCCAGCCAAAGGGACCGAGGGAGACCTAGCAAGAACATGGAAAAAAAATACAGTTCAGGAGCACCTATAAGGAAAGGGAGTTGTAAGCTCAGATAGAGTTTTGAGGCAAAGAGGAGGTGAAAGCTTCAGTCTTGAAGATTCCAAGGCTCCACTAGATAAGGCATGGTTGGCCTGTCATACCTGGACTCACCTTTCCCAGTTATGAGTAGCAGGCTGGGAAAGATGACCGCCAGAGGTCCGTCCCTAGGATCCCCAGACCTCCTGTGTCCCTTTATCTTAGTGGAAATGACAAGCTGACCAACACTATTGAAAGACATTTCTGCTGTTATCTCCAAATTTCATCTTAAACTCTTTGTCTAGAGCTTTCCTGGGCTATTTTTCTGCTTCTCTAGGTAAAGAATTCAGTGAGTCTAAACCCTCTTTTTCCAAGGCAAACATTTCCATCACTTTTCCTCAATTAATATTTAATACATACCTATCATCTAAAGGCTTAACACACTAAGTTTTTGATATCCATAAGACAAATATAATATATCCTCATTTGATATATACATGAAAACTACATCAATGTCAGACTGACACCATCTAAAAACCTGATCTATTGCAATAAATTTTGTAGTTGACATCAGGTGTCCACAACACCCATATTGTGTTGATGACCATGTCAAGAAGATAACACTGGTAAATAATTATTCTCTTAAAAACTTATTTTTGCATAACGAACACCAACATTCTTTACGTAGGATTCATTATTTGATTTCAGAGGCAAATATGAAACGGTTTATTGTTAGAAGAAGGAACTGTAATATCAGAGGTAAGCCAGGTGACCACAGCTCAGTGGCTGTTATTCTTGTTTTTAGTACAATGTAAATGACAATTTTTATTCATTATGCATGACTCAGATCAGTCAAAATAAGAACCTTCTTGAATTATAGCTATTTTTTCAAATAGTCTATTTTCTTTTTTTTTTTTTTTTTAACTTCAGAAATTTTCACCTAAAGACACATAACTGCCTCCCACCCACAGATTTTTTATTAACTTATAGTGCTGGATCCTCGATAAAGGTATGATCTAAACCCTTCCCACACAGTTTTAACACCGACTATTAAGAGACATTTTCAGAGAAAACTGCACAAATTCATTCTGTAAAACCTTCATGTAAGGGCAGGATGAGCAGTTCTCCAAGTAAAATAAGTCCCGTGTCAATGTTAGTACTTTTATTTAAAAACAAGGTTTGCATAACTAATTTTTAAAATTTTCCCAGTTCCCCTTCTGTACACATATTTATGCCCATTTTTTGATATGTTGTATTAAGGAAAATCAAGTAGAGTGAAGAAAATGTATAACCTGGATTATAAATTAACGTGAAAAAAAAAACCTGTCTGAGGTTTACATTTTCCTAGGTATGGCTTCATTTCATCCTGGGGGTGAGTGAAGGATTCCACACAATTTTTTTTCTTATTTTTCTTTTCTTTTCCAGTGAAAATGAAAAAGCTTCAGAAATAAAAGATTTGTTGTCCAGATTGAAGAACAATTCCCTTTTCAGTACCACTGTATGTTCTACATTCAATGAGTTTTGCTTCTTGATTAAGAATATGTTCAACCATGTACCTGTGGTAAAATTTCATCTGGCGGAGTGAACTGTTTAAGCGGAACTAGCTGGATTTGGACAAAGGTCTCATGAGGGCTTTTTAAAGTGATGATAGCAAACATGCATTACCTCAATCACACAGTATCAGTTCCAGAAAAGAAAGGTCCAGTAGTCAGTGGCCATTTTCAAGATAAAACTGAAAGCCACATTTGGTTTGAAATCCACATAAATGAAGAAAGTATTGTGGGAGTGACAAGCAAAAGGAAATAGCTTTGAGTAGAGGATCCTCTTCATCCATCAGTAAAAGACAAATGACGGACTCTAACAAAGTTGTTGAAGGCTTGTCAAAATAGCAGAATGAAGTGTTACAATTCTTTGATGCTATGTTTATGAAAAAGTTGGGAGGATGACAAGGAAGAAGACATGCATTTTCTGAAACACCCGCCCTTGCAAGCATCTACAGATGCAAAGCAGAAAGACAAAACTCTGTGGCGCTTCTGGTTGCAAGGCTGGGGTTGCAGGTGCATTTTGACATTGTCCAAAACTGGGTCTGACACAAAGAACAGAGCACAATACAATCCCAATACTCAAAGTATGATCATCTTCCTTGTCCCATTTTATCCTGAGGCTGAAGAAAAGGGTTCAAACGTGTTAAAATATTCTTGTTCTAAATACTATGAGATTTGACTTTGTAAAACCCTCTAACTCCACACTATCAGTGCTGGCAAAATAGTAGCAACAGAAATGAACCACGTATTTGTTGATATCTCACTAAGCTTTGAATTTAGTTTGAGCAGTAGCTAAAAGCTGATACAGTGTTTATTTAAACTGAATTGCTTCAAACACTTGAGACATTGTATTCAGCCCATATATTTGTACAATAGAGACCACCAGGGGTTTTTTGCATCCTAAAACAACTGCGTGTTTTTAAACTGCATTAAAAAGCATACACTTTGAAGAAATAAAAAGGTGTAGAAATTACCTCTATGAAGGCAGAAAAAGACCTGAAAAAGCAGATAGTGAGATTTAACCACAATAATATTCCACATTTTATAAATTCTAATATCAAAATATCTGCAGCATGAACCACACAGCACTGCAACAAGAACTACTTATCATTTTAAATAAGTATCTGCAGGCTGCTGCATATTTTAAATGAATATTCTTAACCACAGCTTGCAAAAGCAAGTAATACATATCATCAGCAATCACACATCAAACCAAGTTAAATGTTTGACATTGCATTCACTACAAGGTAAGTAAATCATTCTGATGTTAATAAACACACACAAAAGCTTTCCCTATTCAGAAAGATAAATTAGGTTCTATTATATCTAAATATATGGCAAAAATGTATAGGATGAATCCTGTTTTACTTTTTTTCTTTAGAAGTTTAATATTTTATTATAGTAGAAGGGCGCACTGCAGCTAACTCACCCCCTTCTGACAACCAGTTTCTTTGTCTAATTTCCGTTCGTTTCTTTGGCAGCTAAAACACCTTGAAATTACCTTCTGCAGCATGGAAGAATGATTTTTTTTTCCCCCTAGCTCTGGCTGTCAGAGTGATTAGAATTTTAATTAGTAAAGCACTGAGGAGGGAGGAAAATCAGGGAGAAAAGCACATGAAAGATTCACCAGAGCAGGGAAGACAAAGAGGCGTCAGAGGCAGCCTCACAGCTTGCTTGTTAGAGCAGCAATTGCAGGGCCAAGCTCGGGTCTATAACACTAACACAGCACCATCCTTTAGACCTCTGACAATGTCAGGCTTCTGGGGTATGAGAAAACATTTTTATCAGTTGTCACTCAGAGCAAGACAAGGTTTTTAAAGCACTCCAACTAGGAGCCGCTCCTCCACTGGGCTCATTTTGGCACTTTGATCTGCACTGCAGGACTCTAAGCTCAGAACTCAAGCCATGAAGACAGGATTGTCAGTGACACAGAATTTTACCATCCAGCTATTATGCCAATTAATCTTGCAATTTTGTATCAGCATCTGGGCTTTTTATAAAACAAAGGAAGCCTTTAACTGCCAAAGTGATGATGAGAGAAATAGCAGAAGTCCTTCGATGAACAATGCAGTGTATTTTAATTTAAAATTCTTTTAAAAATCATTTTAATGGCATAAACACCATGAGCCATTGTTCAGCTGTCTGTGATCTGCATGGTCATTTTGTCTTGACATTGTGACTCTGATGCCCCAGCTCGGCACAGGAGGTAGCATGGACAAGGAGCACAAGCCTGTTAAAGGCGAGGGAGCCGAACACCGAATTTGCATGTGGCTGCATCACACCTAAGCTGTGGGGAGACAGAGATGCTCACGCTGGGAGCCTTCACAGGCTACCTCCACCCTCTTCTCATTCACCTCCGACATTGTTGCCCATCTCTTGCTGGTACAGAGCAAAGGGCAACCTGCTAGAGGGGATCCCTGCCTCTTGGGGCTCTGCCCCTCACTAGGTCTGTCAGCCCTGTTCCCCGCTATTATTGCTATCAGTGTTGTCACTTGTATTATATCAGTGCATTCAGCTGACAAGATCAGCAGCACACTGTGCATGGCAAGGTACATGCACATACTAAATGCAGGGATGAATGTGCGCTATTATCTATTCAACAGCAGGAGAGCTCAGGAACTGAGGTGCTGAGTGGCAGAATGGGAAATTGAATCCCATTCCAGTGCCTGAACAACAAATTTATTCTTTCTAAACTCATATCCTCTCAACCTAGTCCTTGTATTCAAAGATATTTTAATCAGCTGAGAGCAAAATAATTTTCTGTCTCTACAGGGTCTGATCCTGAATTCCTCACTTACATGACTGATTTCCTTCCCGTGAATCCAAGCTTTCAGCTGATAACAACAGACTAATAACCAGAGCAGATTTAAAATGTTTTAAAAGAGGATTATAAATCTGTGCCACTGATCTCTCAAAACAATTGTGTGTGTGCTCCTTTTTCACCAGTTATTGCAAAGGTTAGTCATTCACAGCATGTCCACTAGGAACTGCTAGAAAACTTTGAATGCTTTTTTTGACAGGGTTTTTAGTTCTGTTCCACAATCAGCCAAAGAATTAGAATAGAAGAAAAGATTTACAATAGCCAAGCCAGATTTATGCAGAGGGTCATTGTACAATCTCTAGCAAATTCTCTAACAGGGAAAAAAAATTGGCTTGTTGACCTTTTGTCTGGTAAAATAACACATGACATATTTGTAATTTATGGAAATCAGTCCATAGAGAATTTTTGGGTTCGAGTAATTATATCTCAGTGCAAGATCTAAATAAAACTGATGAAAAGGTAATTAGGAATGTAATATAACAATATAGATAAATGCCAAAAATGAGGTTCAAAGCACCAATCTTAACTATACAGCTGCAAATACTGGTAAGAAGCCAATAATTACAGTTAAAGTCAATTGCCAGCTGTTTTAAAGCACATCATTTAAATGAGTATTGCAATTGCTACCTTCCAGCCTTGGCTGCTAAAACAGCAGACAAGAAACTGAAAATTAAAATCCAGACATTTAAAAATAGCTCACCACTTTTTCCTTTAATTGCTTGCCTGCTCTGAAATCATCTACATTTTATAGTATGTTTAGTGACAAGGAAGATTTTGTTCAATGCTTTTGCCACTATGATGATCTCATCCTAAAATATCACTATGAAAACCATATGTGTTTACAGAAAATCCTAGGAGCTAATGCTTGAGACTTACCTCCAGCCAAGAGCACCTAGTGGACATAAGCAGAAGAAAAAGATAATAGAAGTCATAAGAAATCACATCTTACTCTCATCACTTGGCAGATCAGCAAACACACCAAATGATCGGGTGTTCCTGCGGAATTGGATGCTCCAACATGTGTATGAGAATCAGAGATACATTTTCTACTGTTTTCAACATTGAACCGAAGCCACCATCTCTGAGTTGTCATCACATCTCTATTGTTCCAGTAGAAAAAATCCCACTTTGGGAATTTATCAGGAGAGGGAGTCTTACCAGCAAAAGAAAGTACAACATATTCCTCCAGGGGTGGACTCAATCTGTACTTTTACAATGGCAGAGGCATCAAGAGTTCCAAAAATAAAAAGGAATTTGATTTATACATTTTCAGATGATCCATTACTGCAGTAGTTTGAACAGTGTGCTGCCTTGAAAGTTCATTCTGTGGTGTCTTGAATAAGTCTCTAAATTGGGAAGCCCATCCAAAAAAATCCTGATTTAGTTCTTAAAATGCGTCATTGAACTGCAATACAAGGCACTCCAGTGACCCAACAGCTGTTGGTAAGTGGTCATAATCATGCCTCTGTACACAGTCTGCATGTTGGGTGACTTAACAATCTCACTGACTTAAATTCCAACCCTCCCCTATTTCCTCAGTTGTGTGGTTGCATCACTGAAAGGATACCATCACACGGAAGACGTACATTAGCAAGGTAGAAGCCAGTCCTATCTAATGCTGGAAAACCGAAAAAATAGTACCGAAGCACTCTCTTCAGAAATACTTTTTCACATCACTGTCTGTAAGACATCCCACTAAAGAAGGAATAAATGAATGAAAAAGATGAAGACTGTAGGTGATGTGCCGGAAATATCAGATTTTAAAAGTTGCCTTAGGAATCTTTTAAAAAAAAAAAAAGGGAATATACTGCAGAAGGAAATCCCTGGTGCATATGTCTTCTTCTGCACTAGCCTGTGCCTTCCTAAGCTTGATATTTTTTTCATTTCAGGCATAGGACGAAGACATTCAAAGAGGTTTAATGTTCAGGAAATGGAAACAAGATATAACCCAAAAAGTGAAATATTAATTCTTACTCAACATTATCTTCAAAGCCTTGACAAAGATGTGGAGTACACAAGGATAAGAAGTTGAGTGAGGGCTCATGGATGCAACTATAGCATTAAAATGTGAAGACAAATGCTGTTTTTTAGGTTCTGAAACTACACATGGAAGATTCTAACACTGTGCACAGAACAAGAAGTACCAAACCATCAAAATATTCTGATATTCTAGACCTAGGAGGGAAAAAAAGGAAGAAAGAGAAAGAAATAAAGCAGCAGGAGGAGGAAAAGCATAAACTAAGTCAAATAGAAGTTACTTTTCCATGTCTGGATTTTTTTCATTCTTACAAGACTTGAAGCTGACACCTATGAACACATCATTTCCAAGGTATGAGGTAACCTAATAAAAGAAAACAAAAAAATTAGGGGACAGTGTTAATGACTGACAAAAGTCTCTTCTCATGGTATTCCAGACTGAGGATTTTTATTCAAACTAAGGAACTCCTCTCATTCTCCATAGAGGTGTCCTCCCTGAGCTCCCTTTATTATGGAACTTTTTAAGATCATGCGCACCTTCAAGTTGTATCCTTAAGTTTTCTTTTCAATGCAGTGAATCATTTTGACATGTTAGGAAAAAACACTGATGTCAATACATAGGGGAAGTCTCCCCAAAGCTAATTGAAAACAAGTTCATTTTAAAAGAAAATTACTCAGCTCTCATACTTATTCCTCTCTGCACAGATACAGCCAGCATAAAATAGCTCAAGTTGAGATCATGAATTTTGCAATCCACTTTGTTGAAATACATCTTTTACGCAGCCTGTCAGAAGATAGGAGACAGATGTTCAATGTTTTCCACACTATTCTTCAAATAAACCACATGAGTTTTATGAGTGTTTCTCAGTGGGAAAGAAAGTGGCCTAGCCAAACAGCCTGAAAACTACAGAGCAATCAGATTTTGTTTGGAAGCTAAACATAGACTGTCCTTTTCTCCTATCAGTTGAAAAAACTTGTCTGGAGAGGATCTGTCAGAAAAAGCTTTTGCTTTGCTTTTCTACCACTGCTCTGTCTCATATGGGATCGCCTCAAAAAACAGTGCCTGAGGGATCTATATTCAGTTTTCTAAACCAAACATAATACAAGAACAGTTCCAGGGCTACACATTTGACTCCTGTAATAGAAAATGTGAGAGAACATCCCCCAATGGCATTCAGATCACATCCTTACAGTTTTCATGTGGCAAGTGCTTTTCATTTTATTTCTTAGAAAAGAGATGTTCTCGCAAGGACTTTTTGTGTTGAACAGCTATGCAAATTCTCTAACATGCCAGCATACAGTTACCCATGTCACACAAATATTTTTTCTAGAGGGCAAAAAAAAATTATGAGTTCTTACTTGGTGGTTAGATACTGAAGTCCTTACTCAGGAAAAATGGTTACTTAATTAACACTCAAAATTTACAGAGATTGAGGCCAGAGGATCATTAGAACTTCTTAAATTTTATCCACTTAGTTTTGAATTGAGCTCATTAACATATATTTGGTTAGAGCATAATTTATGTTTGCTCTAACTATATTTCCTAGTAAGTTTTCCCTGTGCATACAGTAACATGTCGACAATACATGAATGTTCCCAAGAGTTTAATAGCCCCACCTTTGAAAAAGAAAACTAAATGTCACTTATTTCAAAATTTAACTGATCTGTCTTTCACTTCCAGCCACTGATTCTACTTGTTGTCTTCTCTACTACATGAAAGAGCACTTAAAACTTAGTTTTCCCCTTCAGTGGGAGTACTTAAGCTGTATCATCAAGTCATCGCTCAATCTCCCTTTGGTGAATTGACACATGAATCTATATTCTGCAAAAATATCTTTGTTGCCTCTTTTCACGCATTTTCAATTTTTAAAGAACGCTTCTAAAGCATACATGCTAGAATTGGGGGCAGTATTCTAAGAGCAGTTTCATTTGCTGTGTTCCTTGCAGATAAAAAGACAATTTTCCTCTCACTTGCTCCCATGCACAAGAAGTGCTTTTGGCAATAGTATTGCATGAGACCCCTATCAGAGGTACTTACAAAGAAAAGTACTACTGCTTTTTATAAAAATATCCCACAGTCTTTGCTTCTGCATGTGTGACTTCACAGTTGGCTGGTTTTTTAGCATTTGATCCCATAAGAGGGTTTGATCTCCATGAGAGGCAATTTTCTTTCCCCATAGCTGTCAATATACTTTAGCACTACATTGACTGTATGGGAGAAGTGTAAAATAGACAATGTGATGGCTACTGCAGAGGACTCTTGTGATCTGACAATACTTCTGAGAGTAATAGAAGAAATTAATGCCAGTTAATTATTAAACATAGTGCTTTGAAAGTGATACTCTGTGAAGACATGGAGAAGAAGGAAAGGCAACCACACAAATTCCTTCAAACCTCCCCTGAATTCTCCACAGAAACATATCATATTTAGACATATTTGTCTTTGTACTTTTGCAATATGCAATATAATCAACTCCTATGACCATGGCTTATACCTTGAAGATGGCTCTGTGGAGTCAACCCAGCTGCACACAAATAGGTACCAAGTCTGATTTTGAGGGATGTTTCCAAAGCAGTGCCATCAGTAAGGGAGATTTGCTCCTTTCTGGAGAGGCTGCAACAATCTCACAGTGAACATACATATCATTTGTAATGTGCTGTGGACTTTGCCTCTTCACAAACAATACTGCACTTTCTTCATGACCAGCAGAATTTTCATTGCAGCTGTATGAATTATGACGAACAGAATCAGAGCTAATACTACGTACCCGTGGTGAAAGAGAAGCTGACATTCCTAAGCACTGGCAAGCAAGAGCAAAGGGCTAATAAATGAGGAGAACCACCTAGGGTAAAAGAAACATAAAATGGAAAAGTCTCATGGCAGCCTGATTATGCCAGTCCCAATGGAATAATGGTGTGACACATTGGAGGATGGATGAGTTTGGATGCAATAATTTGACAACTGCCTTTGTACACACTTATAGACTAGGATATTGCTAAGAAAAATGAGATATGTGAACCTTTCCTGAAACATTAATGTTTTTCTAATAAAAAAAGGAGTGATGAATTTTGTTTGAGATCCTCTCGGCTACACAGCCAGCAGACTAGAGGTAGGAAGGACGGTGTCTTGTACACTTTATCCTGCTTTGCAACAAATAAGGATTGCAGTGTTGTGAGCAGCATGGGAGTTTCAGACAAACTTTATCAGAAAAGCCCTTCTGCTGAGTTACGAGGTTCAGAAAGGACCCCTTTGCTTTCTAAACTCCTCCTCAGAGAGCAGCTTAGGTGCAACTGTATCTAATCTTAGCCCCAGACTTTCAATGGCTTAAGTCTAAGGAATTCCAGAGATGTGTTTGAACGTTTGTACAACTTTCTCCCACAGGATTAAGGATGGTAAATCAGATATATGTATGTAAATATTTATTATGATAGTTATTTGGCAAAAATATCTTAATCAGAATTATTTAGTACAGAGTATATGAGCTATACCTACTAGTACAGTATAATGCACCATTTTGAAGCAATATTGAAGCAATTATATTAAAGCAATTTTATTAAAGCTAGAAAAACCAATTATTAAGTAGAGATTGATGTTACTTACGTGCTAATGACTGTGGGCAAGTCACAAGAAGTAATCTTGAGGTGCATCCCCACTCAAGGAAGGAATCTGCACATATGCTCCAAGGGGTATGTTAGAAAATCCTGCCTTTTAAAGATGGGATTGGGCTTTTGTAGTATAAAATGATTGACTGTCAGTCAGATATCTCCAGGCCAGCCATGTCAGCTCAGCAACTTTAGATAAGTTATTAGTAGTGTCACTTATTTCTTCCTTGGTCCATATAATTTACCATATCTGCTACATCTTCACCTATCAGGATGTTTAACTTTGGGGTTGATGACTCATTTGTTTCAGCATTATTCAACTCCAAAAGCAGCGTGATGTCCCCTTCTACATTCACCACTGGTAGTTTTGCAAATAGGGCATTGTTGAAAATGTTTTACCCTAATCTATGCAGAGCAACTTGCTGCATGCAGAGTCATATTTTGTACTTGAGGACTTTTTTTTTTTTTTGATAACACTGTGTTCTCCTTCTTAGGGAGAACAGAAGGGTTTGCAGAGCATTGTGAAGCAGCTTGCAGCAGCATTGTATGAACCTTGCAGCAAGCAGAAACCACGCTGGATCCTCTATTTGTCTTTTATTTGTCTTGAAGTTCTGGCAGCAGCTCAGTTCCTTCTAAATGAGGACCACAGTCAGTAATTGAATTTCAGTCTTGTACCCTCATCCTAGAAGTACCAGCCTCCTGCTGATCCAGTATGAAGACAAGTGAACAAAAAAATGTAATGTGCTTTTGGAGCATTTCAGAAATGCTAGTCTTAACTGCAAGAGAAAAGCCATCAAACTTCCATTTCAAAACGTGCTAAAAGAGTCTGTGGTGCACAACATGTGAACAATAACTGAGTCCCTTGTTTGATGGGTAATCCCTGAGTTTTCTGTAATGGAAAACATATGAAAAAAAAATGGAAAGAGTTGTGTTCTTCAAATCATTCCTGATTGAGGGCATAGGATACCTCACAGATATCTCATGAAAAACTAAACCCTATTTATCCAGAAATAATTGCAAGGAACAAATTTGCAAATATTCAAGATGGCAGGCAAGCAAACAAAATAATGTATATCTGTATGAAATAAAAATGAATGTCTCAGTCTCTGCCACAGCTTGGGAAATGATAAATGTATGGTCACAGTGACAGCAAGTGACCCGTTTTTGAGGCCTATGTTAAAAAAACAAGGGGTCAGATGATTGCCAAGATGGTTAAGAATGCCATGTTTTCATGTGGATTAAACCAAGTCACTTGCATTTATATACTTACATTTTCTGTTTGATAATATCAACAGACTGAGAGGGGGCCAAAGAAAATTTGGTAAGCACCAGCAGACAGCACATTCTCTACAGAAGAGCAATGGAAGATTCAGGTCTCATTCACTGAACTCAGTTGTTAAAGATTTCTCTTTCTGACTGATGAATCAACCAGATATGGCAAAATGCAGACACTAGCACTCGCAGAGTACTGTACATTCAACAGGATACACGACAGTGTTAATTGAACTGAATAAAGCAATATTTTTACATCAGCACAGCACTGCAAGACGTGTATGGAGGATACTTTGATTATTCTCCAAGCAAGAGATATACTCCAAGAAAAAACTGTGAAACTCTTCCATTTATGTGGCACATTGAAGACCATTTTCCTCCCTCCTTCCACGGCTAACGTGTTTATTCTGAGGAAAGGACGGTGTGTGCCACTGCCTCCACAACTGCAGTCATCAGCAAATGAAAAGGCTGAGTTGGACAAGCAGTGCAACTTGACTGAGTAGGTGGGCTATGAGCAATTCCAGTTTATCAAAGCTGGCTTCATCTGCTCCCCCTTCCTTTCTTCAATGCACTCCTCCATCCCCACATCTCTCAATTTTCCTTTCTTCCACCTTCTCCAAATCTACAGCTTTCATGTTTTCCTTCTTACCACTTTTCATGTTTTCCTTCTTGCCACTCATCCAGTTCTGTGACCCAGCTCATCATCTCTTGTACCTAATTTTTCTCTTGGTCTTAGGGCTGGAAAAGGAGAATATTTCTCAACCCAGCAGCTAAGTTATAGGGTCAGACAATTTTTGGATGCCCTCTTTGGCTGTCCAGACACCTCAGTGACCTCAGCAGTGAAAAGCTGCATTTTAGGAAGTTGTGCACCAAAACCCCAGTGGTTGGTGACAGGCATCCACCACGACTTAGCCTAGGACTGAAGCTGGTGCACCAGCTACCATTGCACTGACTTACCATTGTAAAGGTACACAAGGATCTGCTGAGACACAGGAATGACTTATGCAAAAAGTCATGGGACATTCACTTCCTTACTGTAGAAAAATCTTGCCCTGGGGCTTCAGTGTGCATTTTATAGCAAGAAGAGGAGAAGAAGGCAGATTACATATCAGTCCAAACATTGGTAAAGTGGTCAATTTTATAGGCCATGAGGATAGGTAATTCAGCTTCCAAAAGAACAGCAGGTGGCAGGAAGAGCTATAAAACAGTCACTGATGGTAGTTATAATTCAAACTATAATCCTGGTCTTTACCACCCCTCAGAGCAGTATTCATGGGACATCTTATTTTAAACCCTAAACTGCACCTATCTCACACCTCTGAATCTGGCACCAAATAACCAATTCTCAGTAAGAAATTAAAAAATAAAGCCAACAGCAAGCTGCCTAACTGAATTCTTGGGACAATGAAGTGTGAACAGGTGTGATGATGTGTTAAACAGCATGTGGCAAAAATGCCTATGCTTGCTAATGAGATGACAGTTGCTTGTTATGCAAACTGTCCTAGTAAAATCATCTTTGCTTGCTACCTATGCCCTTGGGCTCACATCCAATCAACCTGAGAGCTGCAACATGTCATTCAAAATGATATTCATCAGTATAGACAACTATGTGAGACCTATATGCACAGAAATCCCCAATACTCACTACCATTAGGATAAATGCATGTTTCATCAGAGTAAGTTTAGAATGTGCAAGCTTTCCTAGCCAAAAAAGACTGGGGACTGATGAGAATTGCAAGCTCCACTAGTGGGAAATATAGACTAATTAAAATGAAATCTCCATTCAGTGTATTTCTGTAGCTTGAAATAATGCTGATCTTTTCAAATGAAGTAAGTGCTAATAAATTTACATATTAAATTGTGATGAGCTAAAAGAGAAGTGGTACAATATGGGCTTGTCTGTGATTTTTCTCCCAGAACACAGCCTTTTTTTTTTTAATTTTTTTTTTATTTTTTTTTTTTTTTTATTTTTTTTTTTTTTTTTTTTTTTTTTTTTGGGGGAAAAAAAA
>VZRN01002235.1:121586-150560 GCA_013397935.1 Dasyornis broadbenti
TTTTTTTTTTTTTTTTAATTTATTGCAGGGAAAAAGAAAAGGGGGTAGGGAAGGAAGAGTAATCATCTTATAATTATTCCTCTTGATTTTTTTTTTCATGAAGAGTGTTATGCCTTTTGCATCTTAAAGAAATGAGAAAGAAATTAAAATCTGCTGCCAATACATATGTTAATATATCAACAACTGAAAGGATTGAAATCAATAAAAAAGGATAATACATTAACCTTTAGAGGACCAGAGTTCAAGATGAAGACTGATGGAGTGCTACTGTGTTTGATCAGCTCGTTTAAGCCAGTATGCAATGTAGGTTAATTGGCTGTTTTAAAGTAGTGCACAGAGATTTTCATGGTTTAAAAATACTTCATTTTCATTATTATTATTAATACTGCAGCAAACTTACATTTTCTTTGTTTCCACGTCCTCTTCCTATGAGTAACAATACAGAGGTACATTGTACTGCAACATATGCTTTGAATCACAATCACTTCTTAGGCTCATTTTCCGTCCTTTTTTTTTTTTTTTTTAAACTCTTGTAAATTTACTTTCTTTTGTGGCAAGGAAAGGAACGAGAAGAAATCACACACATTAAGCATATCACAACATACAACCACATAAGCCCCAGCATACATATACACTGGATAATTCAAGAAAAAGAAAATTCTGACAAAATGTTTCCTGGAAACGTTGTCTTCCATAGTAAGGAAGGAAGGCAATTTATATTCAGTGTTAATGACAATAATATGCAAAAATACGATGTCTGCTGAATTGAAAATAATTCCTCTTAGGTTTTAGCCAAAAGGAGGATATTCATGGCATGTTTTGAAAGAAATTGAATATATTCAAATTAATTATGAGAAAGACTGAAGATGATATGCAGGAAAAGACAGTTTTTCCTGAGTCTTTTGAAAATATTTCAGTTCTTTACAACAAATTTGTACCACTTCAGCAAAGACTTACTAATGTTAATGACTCATAACAGGAAATACATATAAATAGACACCAAAGTATTATGGTAAAATATATTTCCCATTCATTTTTAAGACTATTGTCAGTGAAACAATGTAGTTTGCTTAACATCATACTCATTGCTTTCTGTGACAGCTCTTGTTTGCAAGATTATAGGGTGAAATAACTCATAGATTAGCAATTACTTACAGTGTTGTACAACTATGATTATTTTTAAAGGGAGGGAAGTACTTAAACAGATGCTTGCACTCGGAACAAAACATAATCCTATCTTTCTGAACTCAAGTTGACCCATATGGGTGTGCTGACACAACATAATTATTATGAACAACCCTGTTATACAATAAGGAAACTTCCTGTGGCTGTGCTGTTTTAGCAAATATCTGTACAATATCAATTGGACAAATACCCTCCACAATGGAAAAAAACCCCAAAACAAACGTTATAATAATATTTCATTAGGATCAATAACTGTTTTATTGTTCATAATGCACGAAGTGTTGAGATTAACCTGTTGTGTAGTAAATTTAGTGCTCTGTCACTTAGTACAATATGATTTTACAATATAGCTAATGTGCACAAAACATTGAAATAGAGGGTATTGGCACATACGAGATTTATGATAAATTTAAGATAGGACTGAATGTAGGCTAAGTCTTCACGTTGCTCAACAGAGGTCAAGAAAATCAATATTGTTCATAATGTGTCTGTGACACAGAAGCTTAAATGAGAAACCTTCTGAATAAAAATATATACTTTTGTATTTACCTTTAGATTTTTTTTTTTCCTTTAACAGACGTATCTTTTGAAATCTAAGGTATCTGACAAAAATTACTAAGTCATGTTAAATCTTTCTCATGGATACAGTATGAATTCTATTAAAATCAATAAAAGTGTTGTAACTCCTTGAAAACAATTTCATTTTCAATTTACTTCAAAATCTCCATTTCGCTTTCAGATTTAACCATAAAATAACAGAAGAAATACAGATCTGAAATAAATACAAATTTATATCCTCAGAACACAAGCAGAAAACAAAAGAATTGTACAGCCTTCTTTCATTTTTTCTTCTATAGAACAGTCCTACCATTCCCACAGGTGTCAGATTAAAAAATTAGAAAGAATGTAAGTGGTGAGATTAGTTGCAAGACTAACACTAGCACAACCTCTATTCAGTATGTCAAGTTTTCAAAAGAAATTTCTTTTGTAACACCTTGTGTCTTTGTAGCTCCACTAGGACCATAGATCTGTTGCTGTTAATACAATCAAACTGGAATTTTCCTAATAATCTGTCAGAAGATAATGAAGTTCTGAAAAGCTTGAAGTTTTTATGAGAAAAATTCTGATTTAACGTCTTACAGTGGTCTACAAAAGAAGTAAAAGAACAGGATACATTAGGAAAACATCAGAAATTCTGGATTTCATTCAGCTTCATAAACTATTAAAAATCTGAAAATTAAATAACACCAGAACTATCCTAGCATACACTGAAACCTCAGAAAGAATAATCGTTAGTCCCACATCTGTAAGAAATATCATCAAAACGAACAACTTAACTGGGAAAAACCAGTTTAAAGAGCTTGTCAATGTTCTTATAATTTTGTAGGCTGTACATGCAATTCAAATAGGATAGCATTTCAGTTTCTTGCCTGTTCTGGTAAATACATTAAAATCCTATAATTAAACTCAGAGGCTAGGGTAACTTTTAACTCTGTGTATTGAAAAATTTCTTTTTCTGCATGCAGTGTATGCAGCTGACAGGTAATTATAATTAAGGAAGTTAAGTAAAATGCTGTATATCATTTGTTCTGCCAAAAGTATTCTGGTAAATCTTTGTTCTTTTGACCTGAAAGCCTTGACTCAGTCCTGAGAAGCCTACTGAATGCCATTCAGTTGGAAGCATAGTGCAAACTCTCACCTGCTTTCACAACAACATTGTAGGTCATTCTTGAGCTTTATTAGAAATATCTGTAATCATACTGCACCACACAGTATGAAATTTTCAATTCAGGGTCATCCACCAAAATTATAATAAAGTGGGTTTTTACAGGTTTTGTAGTTTCTCTAAAAAGAAGCTCTCATTGAAGTATCTTCTATTAATGTGGCTTGGGTTACCCACATCTTGAATTTCTGTTGGCCTTATAATAATATCCATAATTTTTTTTCACTACTATTTTCAAGTAATTTCTGAGCTCTTTCATACCTGCTTTTTTTTCTTATACCTCCTTTTAGGTTTATGTCTAATACATGGGCTAGCTCAGACTTGCCAAGTGGGTTTTTTCGCTTTTAATTTGGATGAGAATGTGTCCATCAGTGAAGAAACAGAATAATATTAATTAAGTTGGACAATGTGATTTTTCTGCATAAGCCACCAAGAGGTATCACAGATGACGGATGCTTGGAAAAACATCTGTACCGATATTCTTCTCCCATGGATCAGATGTCAGTTCAGAGACACCACTTCCTTCTCAAAAAGCACGTAATGAAAGTCCAATTCAAAGCAGTTCGATCCTCCCACAGACAGACACCATGAAAAAAGAATGGCCATATGTCAGTAGTCCTTGACAAATTTCCATGTGATTCGCTAACAAACATACATCCAAAAATGTATCTTCTTTTCTCTTTGAGTGATTCTATTTGGACTTGATTTATGTAGAGAACTGACGGCTTCTAAGACAGACAACACCAGAAATCTCGTTGCGTATGAGCTAGTAATTTAGTCCTCTGGTATATAATTAGGATTAGAAACAAATCAAAAATTGCAGATTAATAGATTTCTGAAAATTAAGTGTTGGCCACTTGAAAGTATGGCCAGTTTTCCTCCCCATCTACTCTGACATAAAAAAGTGATGATAAAGTGGATGAAAAGTTTGAACACTGTTTTTTCCCTTTTTAAAGAAAAATACTGTTTTCATCCTGAGAGTAAAATTCATTTAATATTTTTTCTCACATCATTTTAAAATATGTGAAGCATTTCATTTTATTTAAACTAAACCTTCAAACCAAGAATTAATGACATTGTCATAGAAATAAGTTACCTTTTTCAACATATTTTCATTACTGTTACAGGTTGAACTACAGGTAGTTGAATATGAAAGACGAAGGTGAGACTATAACCTTTTTTTCTCAGTATCTGTATTAAAATACCATAGAAATAGCGGGAATGCAAAAAAAAACAAAAAAACCAAAAAAAACAAAATAGCAACTCCAAACACAGTGTGATACAATTCTTGAGAAAATGTTATCTATTCCAAGACAGAAAGTGGTATACCATGATGAAGAAACAATTATCCAGTTATATGACAGGGCCAAAGGACTAAGCAGAGCGTTGGAACTGTATTTTGAGGATGATTTTGGAGAGAAAATAATCTGGGCTGAAGTGCTGAGAAAAAGTGCTTTATGTTATCGATTCCTTCCATTTTCAAAAAATGTGATTTTTATTTTCTTTTTTGCTTTCTTAGTTTTGTTTCTTTAAATAAACTTTGCTGCATATTCAGAATTGTTGTATCTTTCATTACTTCTTCCTCCCAATAAAAATGTACTGATTTACTTGCAATTTTGGGTAGTTATTCAAGTCAAATAGTACTTTAAATGCACATCCAGCCATTGCATGTGATCTGAATTGTGCTGTCAAGAACAATGGTTCCAAGAGGAATGAGCTCAGAGGTCAAGAAACATGAATGCTAATTTACCCTAAGGAAGGTCACGGTGGCTTTTCCTACCTCAGTGTGATTGAATAAGTGAGGAAAGAAGAACAATTCAAGACTCCATGATTTTGCAGAGAAGTTTAGTATTCTCTGTACTGAAGTCCCTGGTCATAAGATTACTTTAAAAATTCTTACTAGCACAACAAAAAACCAGCTAGCATACCTGCAGATAGTATAGATAATCATGGATAAAGTGATAAAGAATGTTGTTCCTTTTAATGCTTTTTTTTTGACATATCTAATGATATTTGTGCTACTTTCATTGTGCCCGTCTCATCACATGTACAAACCTTTAAAAGTTATCTTTCACCACACACAGCTATCTGCTGGTTTTATTTAACAGTGTCTTTGAATATGCTATGCTCCTTCTCAGGTTCTTTGAGGTATGGGGCAGGACCACCAACTATGAAAAAAGAACTTGAGGACATGATGGTGTGTCAGAAAGCTGTGCTCTATTTTGCCAAGATGAGACTTTTGTAGACACAGCCTTAATTTTAAAGTTCTAGAAACTATAAGCAATCAAAAATCCAAACACTTTTGAATTAAATATCTTTCATTGTAACAAAAAAAAAAACAAAACAAAACAAAACCCTAAAAAATTAAGAATATTATTCTCCCTCTGTGACATACCATTCAAGACAAATAATGATTTTGCCCTGCCGTAGAGCTGTATGAAATGTAGTCATGGACTAAAGCATGTGTGAAAAAACAATCACTCTGTTACCCCGGGATCAGTTTCAGTTTATAGTGAGCTCTTACGATGCCTTCTATGCAATGAAGCTGAAATGATGGCAAAGGAGGTTGCTGTCTGCTGGCAGTAGTTTGAGTGGAAAGAGGACTGCTTACTGAGGCAGGAGAAGCAAAATTCAATGGCACTAACAAAATTCTTTCCAGCATGATTAACTCTTTAAAGAGAAACTCTTGGTCAAACCAAGAAAATACAAAAAAAAGATAATTTTTTCTAAGTCCAGTTGGAAGAATGTTTTGATCATGAAAGTCACAGAGGTTATCTAGTCCTTAAAAATCTACTAGTATTGGATTAATACTTTTTCCTTTCTTTCTCATTTCTGAAATAGACCATCCGAACAAAGTTGTTTCCTTACTTTTTTTTCTAATAAAGAAAAAGTTATTATTTTCTTTGTCAAAAGAGGATGAGGAAGATTTCTAAATGAACCTGTCTGGAAGCAGATTCTCCTAAGGATTCTGCCTCACTCTAGAAGTACTTTTAGAAAATAATGGAAGTTACAGTGCCCACAGCGTATGCAGCTTCACCCAATTTGTAGTATAAGAGCAAGATGGCCTTACCCTGCACATTGTGTTATGTCTTGAGAAAGATTGTATTTATTATAGCAGATTAGATTAGATTAGTTTAATTTCTTGCAATCATTTGGGTATAGCCAAATTTCTGATATCAAGACAGAGCTGATAAGGGAATAGCATAGTCATCCACCACTTTCAACGGGTAGTTTCGAATGGAAACAAACGTACTCAGACCTCAGAGATAGTCACACAGAGAAGCAACTTCTAAAAATTGTTAGAAGACAAACAGCTATTGCGGGACATAGAATTTACATCAGAAACACAAGCACCTGAAATTCCTGTGATACTGACTCTCTCTGATTAAGATTTTGTTCAAGGCAAAAAGATTTCTTGCCCCCTACTTCATGCTATAAATGAAAAAGGGAGGCTGATTAGGGAAGCTGGTATGAGGTTCCAAAATTCTCTTCAGCATATTATTTCATGTATGACATATAGGTAAAAAAATATTTCATAGGAATCTTTTGGTTTATGTCAGTTTCTGAGAAATACATCATGCCCTTAAAACTCTAATGAACAGGCTTTGGGTTTTGGCTGCTCTTTACATGCAGCTGAGAAGAAATAAGTCTATTTACTTAAAAATAAACTAGCTGAATATTTATGTTGAAAACAGCTATTCATATGCCATTGATGGGCATGATCCACAAGAATTTGTTACTCATTGTGTGTGAAAATCGTCAATTAACATTATGAATGTATTGATGAACTGATCAATCAGTCTCTCACATATCTTTGTAACCCACAGCAAAGATATCAACAGTACTTTATTGTTAAAAGGTAACTCCAATAAAATCCAAAAATCCATCAGAAACAAGAAATGGTCTTGCAGTTTTCTTAAAGCTAATTTAGAAAATATTAAGGTGATAATACTGTATTCAAACTTTACTACCAAAACTGACAAACCATATTGCAACTCAATTCTGTCTTAAAAAATCCTAGCTGCTTAGAAAATACCAGGGAAAAATGTGTTTTACAGAAAACATCCTAAAAACATATTATTTCAATAATAGTTGTTATAACTGCTAGAAATTTGTGTGGCAATAAATAAGACAATTCCCCTAAATTAGTCACCTGTTTCAGCCCTAAGCAAGTTACTCACTGACATTGTTAAATAGAAATTTATTCTATGCTGATCTATATAAGAACAAGAACATTTTCCAATCTGAAATCTTCTAAATCTATCTCCAAATATTCTCTTTATTTTCAAATATCAGCAGATTACATTCTGAGATTTGATATCATGTATTTCCATGCTTCACAAGTCAGTGTAACAATGGAACAGATGAAGAAAAAGTTATATTTTACAAAAATTTGGAAAAAACCTTTCTTAGATTCGTTTTCTGAAAAATTTGCTATTTTCTTTGCTTATACCTAATTGGCACCCGTGACAAAAAAAACCTCCCCACAGCACATCTTAATTTTGTCCTTCCATTAATGTCAAAAGTGTAACATGGAAAAGGAGTTGACCTAATAATAGGGTTCAGTTTCGCTGAACCCAGACAATTCACTGATTACAGTTCTTCACAGTTTGTCCTGGTTTTGGCTGGCATAGATTTAATTTCTTTTCAGCAGCTATTACAATACTGTGTTTGGGTTTCAGAATGAGAATAATGTTGAAAATACGCTGATATCTTGGGTTTTGCTAAGTCGTGTTTACTCTAAATCAAGGACTTGTGAGCGTGTGTGTGTGTGTGACACTTGTGTGTCATACTCTCTCAGTGAGAAGGCACAAAAAAGAAATCAGGGGATCTTAGCCTGGACAGGTGACCCAAGCTGACCAAAGGGTTATTTCACACCATAGATCATGTCCAGTGTGTAAACTGGGGGGGAGTTATCTGGAAGGGCAGCAGATCCAGGTTCAGAAAGGATCTCTGGCATTAGTCAGAAGGTGGTGAGCAACTGCATTGTGCATCACTTGTTTGCTTGGGATTTTTTGGTATTATTGTTATTACTATTATATATATATATTATTTTTTTTTTACCATTATTATTGTATTTTACTTTGTTTTCAGTTATTAAACTGTTCTTAATTCAACCCTCAAGTTTTATTTTTGATTGTCCTTCCCATTCCACCAGGTCAGGAAGGAAGGTAGGGAGGCTGAGTGAGAGGCTGTGTGGTGTTTAATTTCTGACTGGGCTTAAACCGTGACACAGCTTCACATCCCCATTCTGTATATCTCAATTTTCTTTTTTCCCTTGTGGCTATCAGGCCTACAATAGAAAACACTGAGCATGCTGAATCTTTGGGTATGAGCCTTTGGGTAAGTCATGTAGCATGAAAACATTCTAAGAAGGTACTGCAGAAAAAAAATTGGCTGTGCCAAAGGTACTGTATATGTGACAATGTCTCTTGCTTCATTCAACATCTCCAAAGTTTTCAACACTTGGTTCCACTCAAATTTTCCACCTCAGTTATCTCCCAGGATGCTTTTCGGCTGCCTAGAAGGAAAATTTTCAACCATTTTTTTTCCAGTTATCTCCAAGAACATGACTAGCTGGAAGATTTTCAAATACAAAGCTTTTATAGTATCCACCTCATTTAGTAGAATGATTTAACCACTTTATCTCAAATACAGACCTGGTTTCCTGTTCTGATGTGTACGAAAGAACAGGATAAGCCATAGCTTAGCTATCTGCACTTTCTGACTGTGTCTTCATAACCTCTAATGCCCCTGAGCTTCTAGAATGCAATTAATTACTTCAGCAACTAGTTCTTTATTATTATAGTAATTAGGTATTTCATATATATACAATAAAATTAATTTGAATTTATAACAGAATTATCTAGATTGTACTTAAGTTGTCTAATAAATATACAAATGGCTAAAATAATCAGATTAACCGTTTACATGAATGAGGAAGGCACATTTTGCGCAAAGAAAACATTGTAGTCAACGGATCCATTAATACATTACACTCTACATCACAATTTACATACTAATGCTTCTGCATGAGCATACAAAAAATAATGGAATTAAATGAAGAAGCTAAAGTCAACAGAGTGATTTTGCATTAACAAGTTATTTGCCAGATCCATAATATGAGATTCACATATGTAGGCCTTCCCATTCCCATATGGAACAATAATTGGATGTAGCTGTTGAGAGAAAGAAACACAACAAACTGCAAGTGCCAGAAGCAAAGTGTAACTAGCTAAAAGTGGTGGCTCAAAGCCACATTTCCACTTAACTATTTGCCATTATCAGAGAATTAAAGTGTAGAAATACAGGAGAGATTAAAAAAGCAAATAAATGTGTATAGAAAGGCTGTGGAGACATAAAAAAAGCCCTCTTGTCCAAAACCAACATTAAACTATGTCAGGTCTCTGTGACCAGAAACTTAGAAAATCAATGTCAGAATTTAGATGTGATTTAGTCAGGGGCAAGGGACCAAAACAAGTGCAGAAGAGTTTAAGAATATCTTCCAGAGAATAGGAATTCTCTCAAAATATGGACTAAAGAAAGCCTGAAGAACCCAATTACCTGACAGCACTGTTTTGGAGAGTGCCCTGGTTGCCTGGAGGCAAAGGAGAACAGAGGCTCCCAACTGACCTCTTGCTCTGAGAATCCTAGAGCATGCCACGTGCTTAGATGTTCTTCAAAAATCTTTTGCTGAAATTCATAAAAGGGCAGAATCTTTTGCTCTCCCAGGAAGCCCTGCTGGAAGAATACACCTGATACCAGCTGTTTCTCTACCCCAAATGGATCAAGCACAGCACCTCAGCAAGGAACGAAGTCGTGTAGGTTGGTTCAGTCTTCTCTTTAGTCTTCTCAGACTGTCTGGTTGAATGGAGCTCTCAAAAGTGTTTGAAAGGAATACATAGTATTTCTAGAAGTTTGCTGTTATTAAGTGGCACTAAGGCCCACAGATGTGATATTTTGATTTGCAGGGGAAAAACAACAGAAGATGGTGATCAGAGGTTGTCAAGAACTTTGGAAAGAACTACTGATTAACAACAAGAAACATCAGTTATAATGGAGAATGAAGCAGGCGAATGTTTAGTAAAAAAGTAATATCTGTTGTTTCACATCACTGCTAATGAATCTCTAATGATAGATTAGAAAAACAGTATTTACTGGGAATAAAATAGGACATACATATAATACATACATTATATATATATACACATACATATATTTCACACATGTGTACGTCTATACACATATAAGTATATACATATATCCATATCTATCTAAACACACACATAATTTCTAGAAGGCAGATAGGATGAACAATATTAACAAGAACACTAGTATGCTATTTCAAGACATTTTGTGTAAAGTTTTATCTATTATTAGAAGTGGAAAGGTTTATGTAATATAAGACTTGTCATATATTTAAAAATTTTTAAGAAAGGCTTTGTGTTTTAACAATAATACTTAAAACAACCGAAAAGAAATGAAAATAAAAGAAGGATTAAAGGAAATGGTGAGTTCATTTGTCTGTAACAAGATTAAGCTATTAGAGAGTGTCCAAAAGGGGGCAACAAAGATGGTGCAGGGCCTTGAGGGGAAGTCGTGTGAGTAGTGGCTGAGGTCACTTGGTCTCTTCAGCCTGGAGAAGAGGAAGGGTGATTTCATTGCAGTTACAACTTTGTTGTGAGGGGAAGAGAAGGGGCAGGCACTGATCTCTTCTCTGTGGTGACCAGTGACAGCACCCAAAGGAATGGCCTGAACTTGTGTCAGGAGAGGTTTGAGTTGCATATTAGGAAAAAGTTCTTCACCCAGAGGGCGGTTGGGCACTGGAACAGGCTCCCCAGGGAAGTGGTCACAGCACCAACCCTGAGAGAGTCCAAGAGATTGGACAACACTCTCAGGCACATGGTGTCATTCTTGGGGATGGTGCTGTGCAGGGCCAGGAGTTGGATTTGATGTGAATCCCTTCCAAACTGGCACACTTGCACATCAAAACATATCTTAGGACAAAATTGTGGATGCTTTTGTTCTTAGAACAAAACAACCACAAGACATACAAATAATCTGAAGATTCAAATTGAGAAACAATAAGAAAAGCCTACAAATCAGAAAACAAATTCAGTATTTCCTCTTTATGTTTATGTAGAAGTTCTCTCTTGCAGGTATGATAAAACAGTCATTTCTTAAAGCCCAATATCTCACGTCTAGTACAACTCTTTACACTAGTGGGCTGGTCACCATTAGTATTTCTTAACATCCCAAATTTTGGAAGACTTTCAATAAAATATATTTTTTTAAATTCCTGCTAAATTAAGAAAATATATTAAATATGTGTTTATCTCTTTTGGTATTTATACTGAACTCTTTTCCTCCTGTTAACCGTATGCCATGCTTAAACACTCAGTAAAGTAATTTTAAAATCATGACTTTGGAGTACTTTGTTTTTCCTGAAATCTGAACCTTCTTTTTCCTGAACCTTGACCTGTCTTGGCTTGCACTCCTGCTAAGGGGATTGATGAACAACTTAACCAGAAAAAATGAAAGTCTAAAACCAGTAGTATCAGTTTATTTATAAAATATGCATTAAGAATACACACGTTCCTTGGCTCTGGAAGAAATCCAATGGCTTGTCTGACCTTAGCCAAGAAGTTAGAACAGGTGATCTCAAGCTCTGTGAAGTTATGTAGCAGTGCATCTAACTTGTAATGTAACAGAGGCACAAGTATTTCTTCTCTATAGCAAATTCTTGTTTACCTTTGTCATTCAGATATTTAATATACCCACTCATTTAAATACTGATTCTGTATTGCAAATATTGAAACCTATGTGAAAAAGAATCACAGTTAACAGTGTGATTAGAATCTTACCTAGTTTTATCTGGCATTGCTGTGAAACATTAACACATGATTTTGTTCTAAATACATTGCAACTCGCTTTATTGTAATAAATGTCAAGTGAAATTATCACTGTTATCTTACACCAAAGCACACAGACACACACTTTGTGCCCTGAAGGACTTACATGTGAGACAGAAAAATGTGTAGGAAAAGAACAGCAAAGATTGATAAAAGGGCTGGTCAGGGCCAGAGCAAGGAACAAAAGCTCCTTTTTCTGCCACAAGAGATGATCACTGGTCAGTATTGCTTGATTCCTTGATTTTCAGAAAATTACTTACTACCTCTGCAATACATTGCAAACTGACACAGAGTGAGGTACAGTGATTTCTGTATAAGCATCTCTCTTTTAGACTGTCATGGGTGTTTCCTGTTTCCTTGTTGAAAGCAGAAAAACAAATACACCATTCTCATGTCCAGACAGATTAAAAAAATCTCACAGTCAATAGTAGCTAAAAAATCAGTTCATAATTTTTAACCTACTGAACAGAAAATACAACACTGTACTAGACCTTTATAATGCATATACATGATATATATTACAGAGGATGCTTTACACTGCTTGGTATCCTCACAGCAAGGCAAGTGAAAAAAATGAATTTATGATTAGCGTCATAAATCCCTTCTCAATTGCAATCATATCTGTATGGCACAAGAATTTGCTCTGCACTGTTACCAAAGGTAACATAAACCCTTGATAAACTTGGTAATTGCTCAGTAATGGTCTGGTTACAGACAAAAGGTAATGGATATGCAGGTTCACCTTGATGCTTACAAGAATAATTGTCCAGAAATGATAATGTGTGATGCAAGGCATTCCTTTCTCAAGAGATAACACAACAGTAAAACCACAATTAAACTTAGAGTTTCAAATCAGTGTTTTAATACACATTTAGGATAAAGATTTCTTTGGATAGTAACACAAATTAAGACAACATTAACAGGTATTTTTACAGTTATTGAGTCAGTGCTGTGAATACTGTGGTGTAATTAACTAAATACACAGCATTCCCAGGATATCAGATTGATGTCACTTGCAAATGTTGCTCTCATTTTCACTTTTGCTTCAATAGTTCACCTGAACATAAAACTAAAAAAATCTTGACATTTAAAGATACACTTACATTTAATTTGATGGATTATCCTATTGTAACTTCCATTTTGCTGTTATGTAGCAATAAAACATTTTTTAAAAATGAAACCAGAAGCTACTTCCATTTTAATGAATTTTATTTTGCAACTGCTAAAGTACATGAAAGTAAAACTCTGTGAAAAAGTAGCCTCACTCATATCCTAGACAGAAGTTGGAGAAAGATAGAGAATATGTTTTGCCCAAGAAAGGGAGGAAAAATCAGTTCTCTAAAATTCTACTAAGTTCCATACTTTAAACAAAAATTTGGTTAAAATCAATATATTGAATTTATGTAATACAGAAATTTATTCAGGGTTGAGCTCTGAAAAATCTTGAATACTGATTGAAAAGGAATTACCCCTTTGAGACAGCACTATGAAGATTTCTGTGGAGACACCTCCCCAAGCATGGCCTCACTGAGTGGTTGTGGCAATCTCCCCAGGAAGGAACTGAACAGTGGTATTTTCCAGGCTGCCATTCACAGCACCGTTGGCCAAAGCTCAGGAGTGAAAACTCTATTTTGTTGTCTGAAATGAAGAAAAAGCTGGGAGTAAACAGCAAGTCTTTCAAAGGGGTTATTATTTCACATCCCTCAAGACTTGCACCATCCTCCCGACTGCTACTATGCTTCCATAACAGCCCTGGGAATCTGCAAAATGTGGACTGTATAAGAATACATTGTTTATAAAAAAGAGAGAACACTAAGAAGCTGTAAAAGTGGTATGAACTAGTCTTGTTGAAAACCTGTTCATTATAATTTCTGCTATTAAGAAATTTTGCACTGTACCTCATTTTATTTAGCATTAGTTTCAAGTTATTTATTATAACTTTTAAGTCTATAAATCAGAATAAAGGTCTTTTTCCACAGTGACACATTTCTCACATTTACTAAGCAAAGAACTAGTTTCCACTCATTTTTATATGGTATCATTAAACGTAAACAGAATTTGGCAAGATTTCTAACCGAATGGTTTCAACTGCTGTTTCAAATTATTGTAACCCTGGAGTTTACATCTCTATTTTTGTATTAATATTTCTAGTGATAGGACAGGGCTATTCCATATTCCATATGTAAGCAAAACTCCCAGTGAAGCCACAAAAGCTCTTTCTTTCTAATAGCAGTAGGAAAGAACCAAGTGCCAGAGCAAACCCAGAAATAAATCCCCATATTTTATCTGTTACTTAAGTGAGCTAGGACTGGAGAGAAAATTGAAAACTTCATACCCAGGAGTGTTACATGAAACTTTAAAAACTTTCTACTCTTTTCAGAAATGACACAACAGGAAATTCAAATTCTACCTAGTTCTATGTCATTTTATAACAAAACCAAATCTTTTCTAGAAGCAGACACTGTAGTGTAGACAGTAGAATAACACCAGTAAGTGTGCTGATGCTGACACTAGAAAAAACCCAAAGCTGATGATATCAATGAACCCTACAGAGCATTCCAGTTACACTTCAAATAAACCTAAATTGATTGATGCTATTAGTTTTCTTCTAACTGTTTGTATGCAGGAAAATGTTTACTCAGAAAATTTCACTAAGCAATATTATTAATGGTCTTACAAGTGATATGCAATTTCTCCTCCCTTTTTGCAGTATATCAAACTTATTAAAATAGTAATGAAATCATTATTAAAGTGAAGGCTTTAAGGGGCCTCCTCTGAAGCTTACAAAGGAAGTATATCCTTTCACAGAAGAAAACTAATTTTATACCATTGCATATGTACAGAATTTCAGTCACTGTCATTATTTTAAACACACATTATTTCTAGACATACAGTGGGCATGCTTAAGTTACAATTTTTCTCTTTGCAGATTTTAAGCACTAATAAACTCCCACATGCATTCTTCCACAGAATAAAAACCATTTTCTAAAATATTTGCCATTCTTATCATTATGTTGCTTTTATATATATATAACTAACAGAAAGACAGTAATATAATGAAGCAGACTAGAGTACTCTAACTTGAAGCAGGGACAAAGAAAACAAACATATGGAAGAGAAAACAAGTTGAAAATGTGACTCCGATTCAATTCAGAGAATGAAAGGGTTATTCTGATATAAAACAACTCTGTTACAGTGAGGGAGCTCTACATAACAGGTCCAAATATAATACTTGAGAAGAAATTAATATCTTAGTTCTTTATGGAATTTTATCTGTAACTAAAAGAAAGTGCAAACGCCCTTTGTGTTCAGAGGAAAGAGTCCTTGCTTCTCAAACAAAAACATTTTTCCCCATTTTTTGTGGCTTAAGTATTCCTTTCCCAGTGCAGCCAGCAGAGTTAATTTCACCTTCAAAACTACATGCAATATTACTTTTGGTACAACGTGCTGTATGTGACTGATTAGGTCTGGGTATTTAAAAAAATAAAAAGTATGTTCAGTATTAGTAACAGCTGTTATGGGTCCTCTATGCACGCACACACACACACAGAGAAACACAAATTACTCAAGTTGAAAAGAGCAAATAAGACCTGGTTGGCAAAAATCAGCATAATCATAAGTAATGATATTAAATGTACTTTCTTATTAAATACTTACATACAGAACCTTGCAGTAAAATGTAAAGAGATCATGTACAGCTGGGTAAACACAGGATACTTTGAGACCTTTGCCATGTTTTTATTCACTCTGCTTGCAAAGATTTATTTAAAATGTACAGAAATATTTCTGCAACATTTTAAATTTATAGAAATCTTTAACTATATAAGAATTACAAATATCTTAGATTAAAAATACAACATTTTCAGTTCCCAATGTAATTACCTGAATTAATTTAACAAGCACTCCTGGTATCTTGAGTATATGTTTGTATTTCATAACCAAAATGAACTTTAAAAAGCAAGTTTAGGGTCAGAACATACATTTACAATTAATTTCATATTTCACTAGTCCAGCACAAAAATTTTTCCAAGTTGTAAAAGTGGACATACTACTTTCACTGTTCAATATCCCCTCCTATTTGAATTATTCAGAAAAGTCACTTCCTAAGGCAATTGAGGTCAGATTATGATGTCTTTATATTCTTAGGTGTCTAGAGCAAAACTTCCACTTTGACCCAGACTCCATTTTGACTCAAGAATACAGACAATAAGCTAACACTGAGTAACACAGCCTACCTTCAAAGCACTATTAGTGCTTACCTTCAAAGTCCGTTAGTGAGGGTCGCAGGGTAGATCCTTTTGTAATGTTTTAAAAAACAAAAAAGTTCCGTGTCTTGTTCTAAAACGTTCAGTTCACCTAGACACTGTTTTCAATTTTAGACTCCTCAGTACAGAAACGAATGTCAATAAACCAGAGTGATTTCAGCAGAAAGTCACTGAGGTGGCTGTGGATACGACCTTTGTCTTGTGAGAAGAGGCTGGAGAACCAGGCCTGGTTCAGTCTGGAGAAGGGGCAGCTCCGGGGGCACCTAAAAGCAATGATTTGCCTACAATGATTTGTTGGGAAGCTGAAGCTGGGCTCTTTTCAGCGTGGCACAGAAGGACGGTGGGGACATGAGAAGTGGGGATTTGCCATAAGAAGTATTTTCCTTAGACCTTAAATTAATAATAAAAATTGTTTGAAGTACTGGTCTGAACTAATTTTACTTTAGAAAGATTTTTGTTACTTCTATTTTACAAACTGTGAAAAAATCCTCTAGATCCAGACTCATGAGAGATTATTGACCATTAGACACTACAAATGTATATAATGTTTTAAAATATGCACTTGTACATTTTATAACAAAATAAAGCAAATCTTTATGTGGCAGTCTATGGACTATATCCAATGACAAAATCACTTCTTGTTAGTAACTGAAATTATTAGAACAACAATAAAACTGAAATACAGCAAAAAGGATATGAAAAAATATTAATAGAACAGAATATTTTCAGGTGGACAGACCTACAGTAGTCCTGTAGTTCAACTGTCGGATCCATTCAGGATGAGAACTTTAAATCATGTTATTAAGGACATTTTCTAAATGTATATTTGACAGGAACTTTTAAAAAAGCAATTATCAGGTTACATTTGGGATGATTTTTAAGACAAATGTCAAGAAAACCCTATTAAAGAGAGATCATTTGGCCCCAACTAAAACACAGTTTATCTCCACTGAGATCATTTGAAAATTGCTTCTAAATCCAGTCAAGGCAGACTCATTTCTCTGGACAAGAGATGGCTGGGGTCCTTCTGCTTAAGACTTTTAAACCCCGTGCCAGAAAACTGTTCATTGGTAGAGATTGCCCTAAACAGCTGATGAAGTTTTTAGTTTTGTGTCTGTACCTCACACATGGGGGAATTTGAAACTAGAAAAATAACTCTTATGGTAACTTGTGTTTGGGAGGTAAACAGCAAACTAGCCTGCCACAGACTCTATTAAAGAAAGTTCATGGTAAAATGAGCTGGGGAAAAAAAAGTACAGATCTTTTTCTTGGAATCCACTGCTATCAAAAATGCAAAATAATTTCACAATTTTGTCCTGTAAATTTGTTAGCGTTTGCTACCACTGGCTAGCAAAAATACTGATGTCTGTTACTTAAATCATTGGCCTGTACCCTGACAAGTATAAGCTTCAGACTCCTCTACAAAATAGTGTTATGACTGATTCTAATAGCTTGTGCACATACCACAGAAATCTCTCATAATAAAAGATATTGTATTCACCGCATGTGACTGCTGTAGATTCAATCACAAGCCCATTTACAAATGTCTTCTCTGAGCAGCTGTAAAATTAGGTCAGCCGAGCACTTACGACAAGCTACATCAGTCACGCAGAACTTCAGCTGCTCCTCGCCACAAATCAGATTTACTTCTTCGTGTAGAAGCAGCATCTGATAAATAAGAAGTTTGGTGTTAACATGCCTTAAAATAGCCAGCCATAATTAATGTCAGCTTGTCATTAAAAGAACAGTTACTGATTACCCTTAAAGGTAACACTTTTAATACACTTAATCAAGGTAAGGTCCATTAAAAGCTATCAGAATTTTCCCTCACTACTTTGGTTCTGCAGCAGACACTGCTAGCTTACAAGACCTTTTTCTTTTCAAACTATTGAAGTGTTAAGCAAAAGATCTCTGGCTTTGACAACTGTGGCTGAAACAATCAAAATTATAAATATGCACATTATCTGACCATGTTTACAAATGACTGCAGTGGTCCTTTTTAACACTGAGAGGCCACCATGTGTTGCAGTCACTGTTTGTGAATCTGTCTCCCTGATTAGTCAGTGCTCTCTGTAATAACCCTGGTAGCACTGAACATATGTCGTGGGAAAATCCTGTCAAGCAAAAAGCTAAGCTAATCTCATCTATCTTTGTCACTTTTAATATATATGCTTACTTTTTCTGCCTTTTTTTTTTTTTTTTTTAACAGGACAGTGGTAGATTTAAATCATAGTACTTCTTCAAGCATTTTTACACCTGAATAAAATATTCTTTTGAAATTAAAATAACATGAATGTTATCATTATAGAATGACCAGTCTTGATGCCCAATTTAAATTCAAGGCATAGACTAGGACAGATAATCATTAGCCGTACCTAGTTAAACAAGGCACATGTAACTGAGAAACTGAGCTAGAAAGCAAAATGCGGCTTGATACACATACCAATATCATTGTGTATGTATGTATCAGAGCATTTGTTGAAATTTACTATATTATGTCAGAAGAAGTTCAATGTTTGCATGTGAGCACTAGTTTGTTTTTTCTCTTTAATTTGCAAACCTCAAAGAACCTTCAATGATACAGTTATTGCCTGAATATCTGTAACCTAGAAATCACATGCAGAGATAGCTTGAGTGGTAACTTGTAATAAAATGCTGCCACATTGGTGGTTTTCCTGTACTGAGGTAGCATCTCAGATATAATACACATTTTATATAAAGAAATTACCTTTTTTAAAGGTAAATAGCATTTTTTATACAGAAAACCTTTTTCAGTAGTGCCTTTGTTAAAACATCTTCATAAACAATGTCACATCTCCTGACTTTATAACAAGCGAAAAGGACAATTATACAGTAATGCATAGAATATACAAGTTCATTCATGTGTAACAGCCACTGCCATGTTATACTGAATCATCTGGTAGGGTCAACATTCGTCTAAATTAATTACAGCCATTTAGCAATAACAATAAGTGTAGGAGCCTACAACATACTTTGCTCTGCCTATGCTGCCTGCATGGAAATGTTGCTATTTCAGATGGCTGTTATGCAATTCATTTCTGAACACACAGCTTACACTTTAGTACCCTCTTATTATTCAAGTCTTGCTTAGAATTCATGAGAGACTGAGCTAAGACCAATAGACCTATACTCAACACTGGTTTTATAATGCAGCTCAAGACAAATGTCAATAATGAGTGTATAAGGAAAAAATCTAACATCCTCTGCTCCTCTAGAGCTGCTAAATTCTGTAAGCAACTAAATGTACAGCAGATGTTAAATGTGATTAGAGTGCTTGCTCGCTGCTAATGTTTGTCAGTAATGAGAATCTTATGAAAAGTTAAGACACAAAACAAGTGCAGGGAATTACTCATCTGTAAATTTCTCTCCCCTCCCCCCAACACCAGAGGGATCACATTTGATGGAGTTCCTGCCTTGTCTTACACTGGAAGTAGGACGGGATTGAGTAGGAGTGGATTACTTAAATTTTTCAAAATTATTTTTAAAATAATCAAAATAGGCTTCTTTAAAATGAGTAAAACTCAATTGGAAAATGAGACTGGCTCAAGATTTTTCAGAAAGCATTCTAAGTATGCTGCCAAACAAGCAAAAATATATATTTAGGACCATCCGGAGACAATCCTGTGCGATGTGCTCTAGGATGACCCTGCTTGAGCAGGGATCTTGGACCAGACAACCCACTGTGATCCCTTCCAAAATAACTGTTCTGTGACTCTGCGATTTTGTGAAATCCTAACTAGGATTTGAATAAACACCGCTCAAACAGGATTCGTCACCTTAATTTTGGTACTGGAAAGGCCAGAATTTGGTAAATGTCTTAGCATGCAGCATCACTCATCAGAGCTCCTTTGAAGATGCCATGCCCTAAGCATCAGTTTTGTCGGTGTATCCACACAACTTCTCATATCTCAAATATGGACTGGGATGCAGAGTTCATACTGGAGGCAATTCACAGGCAGTAGTTATGCAAAAGTCAAGTCATTCAGTGCTCACAGACTACCTAGGCAAACGGAGTTTAAGAAAATATGAGAGCTTTATGTGAACAATGGCTGATCGGAAACTGAATCTGTGTTCTCAAAGCCTACTCTGTATTTTATTCTGTAATGTATTTATACACATTTGTGCTCACGTCTGGCAGCGTTCCTAAACCCCCCATGTTTTTCCAGCCACCTATCCCATTGTATAATATAAGCTTCACAGCTTTTTGGTTTCTTCTAGATGAAGGTAATTAGCTGGGAATTATACGCAGGTGTATTTATGTTATTCTGTTTATCTGCTCTACTATGACAAAACCAAAATTCTTCCTCTATGCAAACAAAGCCATAAACTACCCATTAAAAAAAATGTACATGAAAATCAAGCAGGAAGATTGGAAATTGTACAATGTAATTAAGAGTAATTTTATATTTGTAGTCATATTTTTATACATAGAGAAACTGAGTAACTGAAGCCCACAGCAATAAAGCACAAGGACAGCATAAAATTAGATTTGAACAACCTTACAGAGTGCAGGCTGAGAAAAAGAGATGTATTTTGTATACAGTTTTGCAAAAAAGGCAGGATTTGACTGTTACAGTAATTTATTCTTCATTACAGAAAAAGTGTCTGTAATGAATGTCACACAAAGCAAACTGAATGCTCTTTGGGGGAGGATCCTCAGCCTAAATTAATTACTGAGAAAACACTTTCCACAAAAACATTCTTGCTGCCTACCGGCAACTTTAATAGCATATCTCAATCTAATTCCAGACAAACACACTGAAAGGTCTCCCAAGCTTTTCTGACGTGTCAAAATTATAATTATTACTTTTCAGAAGTATATTTTGCATATCTGTATAGATGCATCTCAAAATTTTTTTTAACTTTAATGGCTACAACTAATGATTACTACCTGCTTGCCAAGGCCATTTCATAGGTCACTCATACCTAAGAAATCATTCTGATGTTATTGCATGCATAAATCCTCCATTAAATTTTGTAGAGGAAATTAGAACTTTATCTTTAAAATAAATATACTTAGGATTAAAATGTAATTGTTTTAACTAGTTTATTTTAGAAAAACCCGTGAAACAATTCAGGTTATTTCTTATATTATTTTGGTGTTACACATAATTTTAAACTCCAGCATCACAATTTCTTGTCACTATCCCAGGATGACAGTGATTCTCTGCTCATGTAGAGGTGGAATTAGATTTCTCACAATTGCCCTATTCAGCCACGTAATAAGTAATCCAAAATGACTTATGAAAATGTGGTCCAATATACAAATCAAAATATATGATTCTAATGTGAGAAACGTCTTGAAATGTTCAGAGAACATCCACTATTCATCCACTATTTCCGCATGGGAATGTCTAACAATGAATGCCAGTTGGAAATGGAATGAAGATCCATTCATTTGTGATCTCATGACTGAAGTACTTTGTAGCAGCACAATTTTAAGTATGAATCATCAATATTTTTTGAAAAGTGCACATTATATATGCCCCATTACCCAATTTAATTACATTTAATTTATTTTATAGATGTACATATTTTTCAGTGTCTCATTCTGTCATAGATCGTACTTAAGGAAGTAGAACAGTACCTCTAAGACCTTTGTACACTGATACCACCTTTTCCTTCATAAATGCAGTAGCTTCTCTCTTCCGCACTGAAAGGTGGAGTTCAGTTTTATTGCCATAGAAGAAAAGGTTGTTAGTGCTTACTTTTGACTGCCCTTGAAACCACAATTCTCTTGAAAAATATTTATTTTCAAATAGAATGATCTTCTATTAGATTAAAAGTTTTAATTCCAGTTTAAGTCCAGGCTTTTTAATACAATTTTTTTAAGCAAACCTTCCAGTATGACATTGTATAAGTGTTCCTTGGAAACCTTAGTTACATACTTAATTCCAAGTCAGTGACAGTTTCTTTAATAAAGATTTTCTTTAAAGACCAGACTGTCTATTTCTCAGCCAGTCTTTTTGCAATTAAACTTTCTAAATAAATAAGAAATGTCTCCTAGTAGATAAGCTTCATTTTTACTGTAATATCTTGTGATTGCATTTAGAAGGATTTTTACTAAGTGAAGAGAGTCTATGTTTATGGGAGAACACATTAGGATATAGTAGCTATGTGCAAAGTGCAGACAAAGAAGGAGAGATTTTTCTGCTTTTGATTTGGGAAAGCAGAAATTTATAAGAAATTTATAAGAAAGGGAATACCTTTGCTTTTTCAAACTATGCTGTATTTCCTTCCCTCTGCCCCCATCCCAATGTCTCCCTACATTTTGATTTTGAGAATGCCTTTATAGTTCTGTACATCATACGGGTCATTGTTGAGGGCTGTATCAGACTCAAACACTGCTTTTCAGTATGAAGGGATGTTAAACCCTGATTCATACAAACAGTGAGCTTCCTGGAACTTTCTTTCAGGCTCCAAATCCACAAACCACCCCCTCTAGCCCAACAATATTCACAAGGAGAAGGAAAACACTTTTTTAAACCCATCTTCTCCTAGTTTTCTTCCACCCTCTTACATCAAGTGTATATGATGACATTTATTCCTCTTCATTTCTTTCCTTCTCCCCAGCTATTACTTATGAGTTGATGACTCATCACATCATCAATAGGAAAAGAAAGAATTGGGGTTTTTGTTGGGCTGGACAATCAAAATAGAATGCTAATAGGAAGAAAAAACACAATTCAGTACTTGTGACACACAATATATGTAGTTTTGATTCAAATGGTATATTTCACACTTGTCAAAAATAATACTTCTGGGTTTTTCCTTTTTTTTTTTTACAAAGTTTTAAAAGGTTCCATGTGAAGATTTTGAAAATGATCCTAAGTCAAACTTAAGATATTTAACACAGAGTTTAAAATAACTGTCTATCGAGTAAAAATAAAAAATGTGTTTATATTCATTTACATGTTTTAAAAAAACTGGCAATAGTTGCATCCAGGCAGTAAAGATGTTTCATTAATGACAATGGAAAACTTAACACACAGCTGGGAATGCAGAAAACACACTTCTTTTGCTTGGCCTCCACTTACATTTAACAATTCAAACATTCCCCCTCTTATACTGGTCCTTTACAACAAGCAGGAAGACAGAATAAATCCTCTCATGTAAACTGTCTTTATTCCTTTGATTTTAAAGTACTCTTCAAAGTACTTGCCCAATGTATTTCAGCTCAGATCAGTTACTCTGCCTGGGGGTTCAGAAGGAAGTGTTGGCAAATAGGAAAACACAGTAGGAAATGCCTTTGCTAAGGCATGAACCTTTGAAGTTTCTGATACACCATTGCTATCAGCTGTCCTTTCTTATCACACTCTTCTTGTAAAGATCTTCCTTGCTCTCGACATTTTCCAGACTCCAGTGTCTCTGCTATCCAAATAGTTTAAAAAGTCATAAGGAGTGTACTGGGCATAAACTAATTTGTAGATAATGATGTGTATTTTCACACCATAAGCAATACATATTTAAAATATACGTTAATATTTTGCTGCCCTGGATTCCACTGAAATACAAGGGAAAACTGGATAGTGCATGAGTCCGCAGTGCTTTTGAGAGTTACCTTACACCACCACTACAATTGGGAGTGATTGGTCTGTTGCATATGTCTGTGACTTTTAACTAGATTCTTCTTTTTTCCCTTCCTCTCTCACATTCTCAGAAAGCTTCTCCTTTTCCCCAGTAAACTGCATACAAGTTAAATTTAAGTTATCTCAAATCTCACTCTGAATAAAGAAACACGAACCAGATTTCCCACAGAATATTTTATCAGGGAGAAGATTTTTGTGAAGTGAAGGTCAGCGAACATAATAGTCAGAGTCTAACAGAGGAGAAATTTCCACTTGCAACAAGCTTGTAAAATTAATTAGATCTTGACTATTATTTCCTCTGCAACCTACATAAGAAGAGCATGGATGTGTTCATAGATTCTGTTAGATTTCCTAGATAGAAGAATTTCATTTCTCATTTTCCCTGCATCAGATGCATCTTCATTAAATAGTGCTCTTTTCTGAACGTTATTACTTTTCCAGTCATTACAGAAACAGAACTTGTGCTGTGAAGCTCTATTTTGTGTTTAACAAACCGTGTAACCAGACCTGTTATTGTGTGTTTCTGTCTTTGAATCTAGTCATGTGAAGGCATCCTTGAGTTTAAAATTAAAGTAGGAGAGGCTTCTCTTACATTTATTAAAGGCTGTCTTTTCCTTTGTCTTTTTTTCATACCTTGATTTAACAGGGTATTAATTCTCAATAGGGAATTCAGCCGCATACAACAGTGATTAAATTGCGAAACCTGAGATAAGCCAGAGAACACACTCAAAAAGTTCAGGCTAAGAGGTGACCCAAGGAAGACGTAGGATTGTAGTTTGATGTGGTTATGTCACAAGCGACTGGAGAGGAAATGCTCAGAAGCACCTTGCTAATACAAATCAAATTTCAAAATTGCTACCATTGCTTTTTATAAGTACTTGTATTTGCTAAAAGTTTCCCACACAATATTCATAACATTCCTGAAAGTTTAGCAGAAACAAAGGTTCATTCCCTTACCCATTTAGAAAAAAAAAATACTCACTAAGAGATTGCAGAAATATCTTGCTATATTTTAGAGGGATGGAGCACCTCTCCTGTTAAGACAGGCTGAGAGAGTTGGGGCTACTTAAGCATGGAGAAAAGAAGTCTCTTGGGAGATCTTTTAGCACCTTCTACTACCTAAAGAGTGCTTACAATAAGGCTGGAGAGGGCCTTTTACAAGGCCATATAGTGAAAGGATAAGGGGGAACGTTGAAAGAGTGTGGGGCTAGGTGAAATATAAGGAAGAAATTCTTTACTCTGAGGGTGGTGAGGCTCTGGAACAGGTTGGGCAGAGAAGCTGTGGATGCCCTATCCCTGGAAGTGTTCATGTTGGACAGATCAAGAGAGAGTCGTCCATGGCAGAGCAGTTGAAACGAGGTAATCCATAAGGTCCCTTCCAACTCAAGCTGTTCTCTGATTCAATGATTTACAGAAAAAGAGAGAATAGGAAACTCCAGGTTTCTATGTCTGTTTTTAAATGTTATTTCAAAATTATTCATCAGCCTCCTTGAAATACTAGAAAAAACTTTCAGTTTAGCCCTATGGCAAGGGAGGCTGGAAAGATTAAGTAAATTTCATTTAATTCTTGTAGTTAAAGAGAGCTGTTGAAAGATAAAGAGTATCCTAAGAGCTTAACTGGACTGTAACAGCTTTAGATTGACATCACAACATTTTCTCTCTTATAACCTTCCCCTTGCTTTAAAAAAAGATATAGTGTGTTTTTAAGTGTCTTAACTGTAGCTATTTAAAGTATTTCTAACATTTTCACATGCAGTTAAGTCAGATTAAGAAATGTGAACTATAGAAAAGCACTAAAATGTGGAAAGAGAACTGTGATGTTTAAATATTGAGTAAACTTATATCTCTTACAAAAAAGGACAAAGTAAAGAGATGTTGGTTTCCTTTTGTTCCAGATACCTGTTCCAGTTCAATTGAAAAATAAAAAAAATCTTTGTCATTGCTTTTTTGCTTTTGTTGTTTCTGATAAACACCAAAGGAATAATCATGGTCTGTGTTTTGAAAAAACTCTTAAATTCAGTATTCATTACAGATAAAGGTTACTACAGCCACCCTTGGCTGATGGTGGTCGTAATGCAATTGGGGTCATCTTACAAACACACCCATCAACCTCAAACTCCTAACAAAGTCAACAAAATGACATAGACAGGATAATATATTGAAATATAACCTTTTTGAAAGTCGAGGCCTGTGTTAAGAGGCAGATTCTAGAAACTAATTGTTCTTGAATGTGTATTCATGTGATTGCTTGTTGTTAACAGTGATGTGTGTAACAAGCTATTATGGATTATTTTCCTTGAAACGTAAATAAGGATAATGCAAAAGATATCTTCCCAGCAGCTCAAAATACTGTTTTGCCCTCTTTACCACAGTAACATAAAATGTTCTGTGCTTAAAAAATGTCCCATTTGATTTAAACGGCAAGCAGTTGTATTGAGTTTTATTGGCAATACTTTAAAATTAACTGTCTCCTCAAAAATATTTCGGGTTTTGTTCCCCCCTCCCACAAGTACTCAACCAAGTGTATTCACCTTAATTTAATAGTGTTTGCATATACCTTTTTTGGTTCCTTTCAACCCATAAAGTCTTATATGAAGGGTTTCACTCAGTCTTCTGAGTCATATTCAATAATAATAATTACAACAGAATTATTGTCTGAAGTAGTGAAGGCAGGGAATGAGTTTCCTTGGTGGTTTTTTTTCCCCTTTTTTCTCCCTTTTTTTCTTTCTTGTTAGCCTGATTGTCTGTGTGAAACAGCAGAAAGCTTTTTTGAAAGCCTCTCCGTTTTTGACCTGTCTTGAATCTGTCTCACTTGGCTACAGATGGCCTATCAAATCCATCAAGTCCTGATTGGAATAGATTACTAAATTGTTGGAGCTCTGGGATTAGGCCCATCTGTCTGCAGGAAGCTCTGTAATCATGATGAGAGGTTATTGTTGCCTGGGAGATGAAAAGCAGCAAACTATGCTGCACTAAAGGATCAACCAAGGCTTTCCACAAAGTAAAGGAGATGGAAAAGCAATCCTATTATGCTGAATCCTGTGAACACCAGCAGGGTGCTGTAAATATTCTTGAAATACTGCATCAATGGACATACATCTTTTAGGATGTTGTTCTGTGAGAAAGAGAGGTTTAAATACAAGCCAAATTTTCCCCTTTCATTGTAAGAGGATGTCATCACAGTTTAAGAGAGCTGGAAATTTTGGTTTCCAGGCTGAATATCTGCTTGATTGCTAGGAGTCTCAAAGTTGAGCAGCTGAACTAGGATGAAAGTAAAGGTTAGCTCTGTCCTACCCACCAAAGGCAAGTGTAACTAGGCTGTAGAGATATTTGGTAAGTGAATTCACCACATTTAATTAATTTCCTAATTTTAAGTCTTCTGATTTCATAAGTTAGATCTCTGAAAGCATCAAAAACATAGTTGCAGATAACGCTGAGATTTTCCTGACTTCATTCTGTTGCATTTTTAGAGTTTTCATCGTGTTTCAGTCATTGTCTGAAACAAGCTAAAGTTCTTTGAAACTTCGAAACTGGA
Organism: Dasyornis broadbenti; assembly: GCA_013397935.1. Lineage (NCBI taxonomy): Eukaryota > Metazoa > Chordata > Aves > Passeriformes > Dasyornithidae > Dasyornis > Dasyornis broadbenti. The sequence goes on from VZRN01002235.1 coordinate 148,817, forward strand.
AAACTTGAACTGTCCCAAACTTTCAAAACAAGGAAGTATAAAAATATCTTTAGATGTTTGCATGGAACATAAAAGCTCTAGTTCAAGTTCCTGCTGTACCTTCTTCACCAGAGAGGTCTGGAAGGAAAGGTCCTGCTCTTGCACTCATCAGAAGACATTCAGAGCACGGGACCATTCCTCTGCCTTGCTCTCTGCTTCAACACTCCCATCTCATGGGAGATGTGATAACCCTCCAACAAAAACTCTTATGTGATCAAGTCTATGATACTTTATTTCTCACACACAGTTAATTTAGCAGTTCAGGGGGAAAAAAAGAGGTGCTTTGGGATTTTTTTACTTTTAGTTTAGTTAAGCATATTTTCTTAATTTAGGGGGTACTTTATCCCCAAGAGATAATGGACATCTTACCATTCTTTTCAGCAGTATCAGGTCTTAATGTCTAGATAGGAAGGTTTTCTATTGGTACTTTAAAATTATAATTTCTCCGCACTCAAATATAACTATATGATTTTTGTAGGTAACAGTGTATATATGTATTATAAATACTGTCAGTTGTTTTTAAGAGAAAGACTAAGGCAGATGAAGTTTTTGGTTTTTCAGGTTTTTTTACTAAGCTAAAAGCAAAAGAGCTTTATAAATTTGCCTTTGAGAGTACTTTAATGAAAACTCATTTTTTGACACTGCTTAGGACAAATTGCCTCCATAAATTCTAATGCTGGATTTGAAGAAAATGTAAAAAGAAAGAAAAAAAAGAGATGCTCAACATGTTTGTTAAATTACATATTCCCTCAGACTCTTTACCTAAAATTTGAGCTTAAGATCACATCTGTTATTATTATTATTATTTTCCACTTTCCACCAGTTAGCTCTTTTTTTGAATGCAGCTAAAATGTCATGATTTTATTTTTACACATCCATGTTTGATATTTGTAGATTCAAAACATAAAGTATATAAACCTTATCTTTTAAGATTTAAATTCTTTTAAAAATTTTCAAGTAGAAAAACATTTCCCCATTTTGGAGTGAGGTATAAAACACAGTGTAAAAAATAACCAATGAACCATCACAAATACTTTAGACAGCTGTACTGAGGTGTTACAACATAAGTTGAATAAAACAATACTTAATTAAATTATGCTTGTTTTATAATATAACATGTGTATAAGTTCTTTTTATTGGGGAAAAGACTTGTGAGACCCACAGAGAAAAGAAAATTGTCAAATAGCATGGATTGCTAAGGAAAATGTTACAAACTTCAGTAAAAAAAGCAGTTTTATACTTCCCTCTGGAGTGCCTGTTGTAGTCAGGTGTGCTGTAGAATGCATGTAGGATGGTCAGGAGGACCTAGAAAACTAATGGTTTTTTTGTGAAATTGGGAATTTTCTGAATTAGGAAATACAGAAATACAGAAAAGCTTCCTTCTTTTAGGGAAAAAAGCTTTGCACTTTGGCTGTGAAAGGATGGACCAAGAGGAAAGTTGGGGATAGTTCTTGACACACACAAAAAGGCTCATAAATAATAAAATAATAAAAATAGGAAGGTCTAGCAGTTAAATATCCTTTTCCCTCAAGTTTTCCAAGTGATTGTAGGCCAAGCTTCCAAGCAAGAATTACTGTGGATGGAAATTAGAATCTGCAGGTAATACTTTTCCTTCTTCACCAAGAATACAGGAGTAATATATATTTTCTTCATTTAAGACAGTAAAAATATGTATGTAACCTCAGGGCAGAAGGGGAAAGGGAAG
>VZRN01002235.1:151134-259981 GCA_013397935.1 Dasyornis broadbenti
GGAGAAGGGAAGGGAAGGGAAGGGAAGGGAAGGGAAGAGAAGGGAAGGGAAGAGAAGGGAAGGGAAATATTTCAAAAGTGCATATAGGAGAGGTAGTGGAAAAAAGAAAAAGGGATGCAAGGTGGTAGCTAAGAGTCTATTCTTGGTTATCCCTGGATGAGTTACTTAAGGTAATTGAATAATCTTAACCCTTCTTTCCATTACTACTCTTAACAATGCGGGACATGGCACAGGTCCTTCCTTGTCCAATGAAAGATGCACAGGTTCTTACAGAGCCCCCTTACCAAACGTACAAATTATAGTTTACAAATATGCTCCTGTTATCTAGTTTAATTGTATTTTCTCTTACTACTATGCCTGTTCTAGCACACCTCTCCAATGGCTTTGGAAAAAACAGTCAACTAAGATAAGGAGCAGAAGTTTTATATTTTAATTTCCATTTGGTGATATGATAACTAATGAAGTGATTTTACTTCCCCATTTCTGGTTTTTTAAAATGGCAGTCAGAACTGTGAACATGTAGTCCTTCTACATTGTGGAAGATTTCTACCTTGTAATAACAGGATATATGTCATGTGCAGGCATTATTCTCCCCACTGTTTTTTCGTTAAAAAATTTTAGGCACAATTTCCTAATATGATATAGTGGATACACTGTATAACCACCTTATAAATAGCATTCTACAAGTGTTTGTGATAAGAAAAAGGGCAGCAAAATGCCACATACTAAATGTTTGGCAGAAATCCTAAAATAATGTTTTAATGTCTGTGAAAAATCAAATATTGGTATATTCTTTTCTCCTATGCCTACTTTTCTCACAATCTAATAATGTGTATTGTACTTTGTCTACTATGTGTACCTTTCATTTTGGTCAGAGCCTTTAATCCTCCAAGTTTTATATAAAACACCATAACCACAGTGTAGTAGGTTAGGACTGATTGACAAGTGCATATAATTGTGGCTTCAGAAGTGGAGTATGTTTTACTGTTGCAAAAAATGCACAACCTTGAAAATAAAGAAGTTGTGCCCTTTCTCTAGGATAAAAGGATCATATCAAATTGGTTCATTTTCTTGGCAGAATGAAATAAAAGGCTTCCTTTAACAAAGAACACTTCCCAAAAGGCAGCTGGATGAATTCTCTTTGACTAGATAGCACTATACCGATCAGAAAATCAGAGAAGGTAAAAGCAGAATTTTTGGGCGTCTTCCCCTTTTAACCTCATTCTATATCCAGTCATGTATGGAAAAGATAAAATAGAAGAAAGAAATAACTCTGCATTTTTGCCAATATTTAGAAAAATTAAGGTTTTTGTGAAAAGAGTAAGTTGGTAAACAGGAAAGACATATTGGATCCTCCTAATTAAATATTCTGCACCTCAGCCTCTGTTATCTCAGTTCCAATACCTTTCGTGGAAAATAACCTTTAAATGTGATCTTGATTCTCTTACTCTGGATTAGTGGCTAATTCAGTCTTATTCAAATGCCTTAAGGCTGGTGAGAGGTTATAAAGAGAATAAATAGATTCAAAGGCATGAATCGGTTCAGGATTCCAGGCAGGGGAGGAGCTGTGGTTTAAACACCTCGTTCAGCACTAACAAGGATGTGTGAATAGCAGGCTACTCTGTCTCTTTCATGCTGGGCTTTACTAGCAGCCAGAGATGTTCCAGCTCAGAGTACAAATGGGCCAGGGCAACCAGGCACCATACGCAGCCATACACGCTGGCTAATCAGGAATAACAGAGCACATTCATGCACTCCAAGGGTTGCAGTCATGGGCTGGGCAAGAAAAAGCACCTGGGAATATGGAACTAAGCACATTCCCTGTCTCCAAACAGGAGAAGGAACAGTTCTTACTACCCCACCAGTACTGCCACCCTCTACTGCTTCTTCTCAGTCACTTATAAAGCTCCTCAGCCTTCCTTCTCTTTGGCAACTTCTACTACTGAGAAGTAGAATTGCTCCTTTTGTGTAGGGAATTGCTGCACCCTTTTACCTAAGTGCAAGTTTCAATGCAATAGTCAGATTAATGGCAAAAAAACTACAGAAGTCATATCTTTAGGAAAAGAGTGGTGGTTACATCCAAGATACATCTGGTTTTGTTCTAGATCTAATATTTGATCAGAGACACATCACACAGTTCTCTAGATATAGGTGTTTCCAGCACTTTGAAGCAGAACAAACACTGTGCCAGGTGGACCTGCCACGCATGCCCCGGGCAGAGCTCCTGGGTCTCAGCCCACGGTCAGTGCAATAGGAGCTCACCACATGTCCAGCCATCCTACCTGTCTGGCTGCGCCTGAGCTCTCCTTCACACACGTCAGCGCTCCCCCAGTGCACTCTAACACAGCAAAACTGACAAGAGGCTCCTCTGTAGCGTACAAGTCCTTGCCATTGTCTCCAAAGGAATAAGTCTTTATGGACAAACTGAATCAGCATCCATATGGACATGAGCATATGAAATATGGACATATGGACAAACTGACACAACTGCTGGACCAGCAACTAGAATGGAATACAGGTTCCTTACAAAGAAGTCCCATTACATACACTTATTTTAATGTTAATGTTAAACAGGTCACTATTTTTCTAACTATATTTACACTGTACTAATTCAAAATAACTCCTCTGATCCCATGTTTCAAAATGCATTATGCTTTGATTTATTAAAACATTTAGTACATAAAAAAATGTGATTGAATTGATTACTAAAAGTATATTTATTAATATTTTAAAATGTTAAGTTTCCTATACAAGGTTCCTCTCCTACAGGTTTACCTAAGTTGAACAAGTGTGGTTTTAATAATCCACAGGTACATATGCAATTAACACAATAACTGTCTTAACATATTTAATTTAAATGTCAAATCCAGTCTCTTTTTAAAATGCTACCTTCCAAACAATGCATCCTGACCATCAAAATGTTTTTATTGTGAAGATGGTTTCTTCTTCTAAACATTCATTGGGAAAACAGATAAAAAGGAAAATAGATTGGTCCTTGAGAAGCTAAATCACTGTTTACATACCTGGAGTTTTGTTGAGTATGGGGATGATTGTAATATGTCAGCACTTCTTTAGACACAACAAAACAAATAAATACAATCTTAGTTGAACCATGCTCATAAATCAATCAATACATGAATAAATAAATTCAGCATCTGTACTCATGATTTTAACACTATAATTTTAATCTTATGACTGGATGAAATTAAGGCATACTCTTAGTGACATCTTGGAAGGTAAAAATGGGGGAGTACTTTTTCTGTAAAGTTTGGATATTTATAATCCCGTCATTTGCATCTATCATGGTTTCTGCAAGAGACCATTTAAGCTTATGTTCTGGAGTCTGTCTAATCATTGCAATTAAAAGTTGGAATAAGTTATGAGCAATAAAAAAAGTAAATGATATCCAGTCTGAAAGTAGAACTAATTATAAAGCTGTTGCTTGATTAAGGTGTTTATACTGAAAAGTATTAAAGGGATTAGTCTAAAGCTTTACATCCTGCAGCACAGAATTAGTATGCAGGATTTAGACACTCAAATTAATTCAGGTGCACCAAACAATTATATGAAAAAGGAATACTCGACCCAGCTAATGGCCACACTAGTCCACCAAGCTAATTTATATTCATGTACTTATTGACCTCTCTGCACGCTCACAAAAGGACAGTTCTAATGCTAATGTGCGCTTCCAAGGCTGTCTCCATCTACTGAATCTAATCACAGCTGACTTCAGTGAGAAGACAACAATGTACCCCATGGCTAACATTTCGCACCAATGAAATGTTTCCTGAAGGACAGATGTGACTCTCTTAAGATTCTGTGGACACAGCGGTCTAAATTATGATCCCGGAGGAAACAGTGAAACACTGCCATGGGAGAAGCCTCAGAATACCCATTTGAGAGGAGGACCAACTACAGAGCATGTACACAAAATATAAAAACAAACAAGCAAACAAACAAAACCACATACACAAAAACAAACAGACAAACCCTCACACACAAAAAAAACCAAAGCAAACAACCACACACACAAAAAACCAACCCAAAATAACCCAAATCAAACCTATCAACCAAAAAAACAAAACAAAAAAACCCTTGCTTAATAAAAAAAACTCCCAAACCCCAAGATACACTAGACAGTAGAGGGAACAATGTATGGGGTGGTGTGAACAGGAGAAAAAAAGAAGAGAAGGAGGTGTAGGAAATATATATATCTAGTATGCAACTCCTATCTACACACACTATAGCAAATTAAAGCATTAAAATAAAGTAATATAGGGTGCAAGGATACACAGCCTTTTCAAAAGCTGCATCACAAATGGGATCAGGCTGTTTTAATAATAACCCTCAGATGGATGTGTGACATTGTGGAAGGATGTTTGCTGAACTCATAAGCAAATAAAGAACAAGAGTTTATTTCAAGAAGAACTTACAAAGCCTGCTCTCAGGGTTCATGTCCTTAACAATCTCAAATAATCTTTATCAAGCAAGACTGATAAAGACAAGAAAACAAACAAAACAATTTAAGATTGGGTTTATATAACCGTCAAAAGAAAGACAGTCCTGGAAGAGACAAACAAAAATCCTACATCCACTTTACAGCTAAATCCTAAGAAAATGGAGAAAACTTTTAGAGTACAGAAGCAAAAAATTGCAGAAAAAACTATTGATTCTATTTGGAGGGGTCAGTTAGAAATGATCCTAGTGCTGTGTCAGAGCAATGCTAACATACTCTGCTGAGAAGAAACCAGAAGAAGCCCTCCATTGATTCTATCAGAATCTGGCCATGCCCAGAGCCGCCAGGCTAAGCAAGAGTGGCAGCCCTAAGGTCAGAAAGTAAGGAACAAAATAAACCGAGAGAGTAACAAAATAAACCCTTCATCCTGATCTGTCTAGCACTGACTGTGTTCCCTCTGGTCCTCATGTGTGACACTTTAGCAATAGAAAGAAAAATAAACATCCATGGGCCTCATATTTTGACTGATAAACTTTTTTTTTAAAACCTGACATTGTACTTAATCATCTTATGGCTCTGCAATAAAATTTTGTAGTTTTCAACACCACAAAAATAATTACATTTATTCTGTTCCATGATGAAAAATGCCTGGCTAGGACATCTTTGCTTGAAAGCTTTGGATCATCTTCAGGATCAAATTTTCAGATGCCAAATCATGAGACAATTAAGCCCTTACTGCTCTAGTGTGTATTTTTCTGAGAGCTTTCTTACCCATGGAAAACATCCTCAAGCTTCTCTCTAGATAATTCCTCTTTCTGTAATTCCTCCCCTTCTTAAACAGAGGCCTTATGAAAAAAACAGAGGTTAAATCACTTATTTCAAAGTTGTCAGTAATAATCTCACTTTTTAGATCACTTGTGAAGTAATGAACTTCTTTGCTCTTTACAGTTGTGTTTTGTCTTATGTTTGTGCTCTTTTGGATTCTCAGTTACCGTCAAAGTGTAGTCCAAACACTTGAGACTAAGACATTCTTTGCACAGCAAATCCAGCTTACTTTGCTTATTGTAGTCCTCTGAATCTCTATTTTTCCTGTGCCTCAGTGTGTCATCAATATTTTTTTCTTTTTTTTTTTTTTTTCTTTTATCAGCAACTCGGCTCCTCACCCTCTTCAAGATTTGGCTTCCCTGCCTCTCATCAGCAATGCCTTGTAGTCCCTGAAAATATGTGTTAACATTACATAGTTCTCATAGTAATCCTCCCAGTCCTCTGGATTATTGTGCTGCATTCAGCCTTGTCTATTTAATTCAAAACTGCTGAATATATCACATTCTGCACAGAGCAAAATGAGGAAATTGTAAAGGTGGCAACCTTCAGATTATCTTCCATTTACTGACTCATGTTGCTAGTAGATACAGGACAAGCACTATGTGAAATTCCCTTTGGGAGCCTTCTTTCAATTACCTTTTACGTTTCCAGAGAGTATGAGCTCTGACAGAGCTTTTAATTGTTCTACTCTTCTGCCTGGGGTACTTTTAAAATTACTTTTCTTTCCTGATACTGTGTAACCAAAAACTGTTACCTTTTCCTTGTTTAAGCATTCAAAGAGAGGTGTTAGAAGACAAGGTCACAGAGGACAGCTATCAAAGGCACTCAGTTATCTCTTGCTCAGACTGAAAGCTGAAGAGATTTTATTTATAGCCAGTGCTCTTGGTAGCAAACACACATCATGTCACTCCATAAAGCTTCGTAGAAGGAGAGGCAGAAGGAGCTGGGTGTTCTTATATTGGCGAAATCTATCTAATCAGAGTCTTCAACTCCCAACAGCGGAATCTACAGAAGACAGAGCCAGAGTCTTCTCAGTCATGCACAGAAAAATAATCAGAGGCAGTGGTGTCAATTTGCAGCAGTAGGAGTAACTATCAGACCAACTGAAAAATAAGTGTTCTCTTCCCCATGACAGATGAACAGAGAATAAGCATCAAAACAGTCTGTTTGGAGAAAGTGTGGAGATACTCAAACTTATCGGAACATAACCCTGAGCAACCTGGTCTAACCCTGAAGCAGGATTTTGGATCAGTAAACTTCTAAAGACTATTTTAAACTTAAATTATCCTATAATAATCTAATAATTATACTTTTTCTAGATAAAAAATCTTCTGTGATGAGATCATTATCTAAGTGCAGAGTTGTTAGAAGGGACCTGAAAAGTCATCTGGTCTCTTTTTCCACCACAGTCCAGGACCTGTGACAAATTTTTTCATTTTAGATATTTGTCAGATCTATCCTTAAAGGCAAAGGGTGGAAACCCTTCCCCATATTCATGCTGTTCTCCAATCATAGATTCACACAACCATTCCAGCTACAGTCCTCCATTGCTTCTGTTGTTAATTTCTTTTTCTGACATACGATCCATATCCCTTTTCTGCAATTTATCATTGTATTGTCTAGCTAGAAAGGCAGAATCGGAATTTTGAGGAAGGAAACTGCTTTTATGCAATTACAAACACACATCTACACAGAAATATACAGAACTGTATTAATAAGAATAAAAATCCCAAATCTATTATCTATTCCTTTTGCAACCAAAAAAAGACCACTGAATATTGACCAAAATTCCCATTAAAAAAACTCCATTGCACTTTTTGCTGCTTTTTCTACAGGCATCCCTGCTTAAAAGGTATTTTCTTGGGATTCTTTTTGACACAGCTGTGATAACAGTTGATACAAACACATAGCAGAGGATTCATCATTTTCTCACGTAGAAAGGCCACTTTTAGACATGTAGTTCTACACACATAATTCTGTGGAACCCAGAGTCTTGAGGGAATTGGCTGATGTAGTTGCCAAGCCACTCTTCATATTATTCAAAAAGTCATGGCAGTCAGATAAAGTCCTAGCTGGCTGGAAAAAAGAAAATATTCCATTCATTTTTAAAAATGGTAGAAAAGAGGAGCTGGGGAATTACTGATCTATCACCTTAATCTCTTGTTTCTGGGAACATCATGGAACAGATCCTCCCCTGGATGGCACATGGAAGACAGGGAGGTAATTCAAGGCAGCCAGCAGGGTTTTACTAGTTTGCCTGAATTATAAAACAAGTACTACAAGGCAAAAATCTAAGGTATGTTAGAAGATTTTTGGAGGTACTTTCATCATTTTAGTTGATATACAGTGACATGGTCTCTTGTCCTGAAGAGGTCTCTTGTCTTGCTTTCTTTCCAAATGGACATAGGAACCTTCCCCAACAAGTATACTACATTAGTGAGTATGGTGCAGGGATATGGAATATCTGGGTGCCTTGCTTTGCTAAAGATGGAACGTTAAAGAAAGGAAAAGTATCTGCTAAACCTAAGCGGGTTTGCCAAAGCGAATTAAAAATACCTCCCTTCCTCAAATTCCGTTTTTCAAGAGCTCAAAAAAAAGAGTTTAGAGGATATATTGCTTCAAGAATCCAAACAGTATTGCCACAATCTCAAGCACAGTTCTCACCTCAAGGAATTTTCATTTCGAGCCTCAGACAGTAACTGTACTTCACAGATTCAGCAAGGATCTGGTAAAAATGAATCTAGCTTTGCTGACAGCAGAGTCCTTGCAGAAGCCAGATATAGCTGAGTTTCCTGATCCACTAAGAAAAGAGAGTTGGAACTTTTGATTTACATGTAGGAATATGATATCAAGATTTTTTCTTATGTGACTGTCATCCAACACACTCTGAAATCTTAAAATGATCTTGAAACATCTGCAAACCGGGACACTTTGTTCTGTTGGGACATGCTGCACTGCTGTGTGTTGTGACAAATCCCGATAGGGAGACAGGAGTTAGGGAACTCTCACTAGTGCCACAGCCATGTTTCTTTCTATCAATGAAACAAAAGGCTTCAGTAAACACCCAAATTCCCCAGCACAAACATGTAAATCATGGAAGAGCCGTATTCCCAGAAAATATCTAAAATTCATCCACTTAACTGAGAGCTGGAAGTTGTGCAGCGCCTGAAAGCTGGGAACATTGAGTCTGAGGCTGGTGTTAGCTCCACCAGTAGGCTCCATCTGAGTAGGGAAACACCATCCCCAGTCCCAACTCATTCTGCATAGCCAGAAATTACTTACCTCATCTCTTAATCCTTGGGATAAATATACTAGGGAACTCCTGGATGTGCCTTTTCAAGATCAGAGCGTCAGCCCACATAGCTTTTGAAAATGCAGAAGACAGAGTTTTTACTTAGCTACTCCTAGAAAATGATATGTCATCTGAAGAAAACATCTTATATATTTTCAGCCATATGGGCAGCCTAGGGATTTAATTTATTGCCTTTTTTATCCCGTCCTGCCTATTTTTTTGTATTTCTGTATTCATATATATATACATAAAGATAGAATTCTCTTATTCCATAATGTACTTCTGTCCATAGGACTAGTCAAACATTTACTAGGACAAATTCATTCTTGCTAAAATGAGTTCCATGGGATTAATGTACTGATATTACTATATTTACATTTTACAAATTGGTAAAGTGTGAGCAGGGCAGCAAAACTTCTTAAGTGCTCATTCCATATTCAAGTAACATTGACTTAAAAGAAACCAAACCCTGGAAGCTTTTCTATTGCAACTCATTTTTCATCCTCAGTCTTTCAGTAACAATTTTGTCAAGGCAGAACATAAGGCTAATATAAGGAAAAACCAGGGCAAAAACCTAAACTGTAGGTCTTCTCAGCTTATCTCCATAAAGGTTCTTTGCTCCCAGGAACTCTCACTGTTCCAGAGAGCAAAAGTCATCATATAAGAGATATGTAAGCCTAGCTTTTGATTGCTCACAGATTAGCTGTGTATCAGCTCCTAGAAAGTGCCCTGTGTTTTGACTGTATATTCCAAATTTTCAGCTGAATGTTGACTACATCACCAAATTCTCTCCTTTTCCAGAAGAAACAGATAAAGAACATGCTCGGAGTACATTCTGCAAAAATTTCCTTTTCACAAACATTCTACTGACTAGGTCTTCTGAACATAGAAAATGGCATCCAATGTTTGTGAGGGAAAAAGTCCTAAGCCTCCCTCTAATTTTAGAGCAGTACAGATTCCATTCTGGGCTTTATGGAGATCTAAACACCAAACACAAGCTCCTGGAGAAAAGTACATAAAAAAAGTTTAAGTTGATAGGATAGGTGCTGCGAGAACATGCAGTCTTCTTTTAAAAATACTTTTAAATCCCTCTTTTATTCTTTTCTCTCAATTTTGTTATCACTGCTTGACATAATAAACATTTAAAAATTCCTTATGAGGTCACACCTATTATCTATAATGCACTGCAAGCCTTCTCTGAGAATGGTTAACAGAGACCACCTAAGGAGAAGTATAAGAAACAGAGTTATTACAAAACAAAACTTCTCCAAAACCCCTTCCAGTCTCCACAATTTTAACTGCATGACCTCCTGAGCCAAATGTCTCATCTCTGTGTTTAACCAAGCACACTCGATTTTTCGCTATTCATTGTTCAATTGCTTTGAACATCTTCAAGCAATCTTTGTAATCTTTGTAATTTTCAGGCATTCATGTGCCCTGTGGAAAGAACTTTACACATTTACTGAAAACTCTTTCCTCTTCATTTTGAAAATAGTCTTGCTATTTCATTTGATGCTCCCTTGTTTTCACACCGTGAGTAGAAATAGTAGTTCCTTATTCCACTTTTTCCATGCCACTGATGAGTGGATACTATGTTGTAATCTCCTTCACTGTCAGGCACTCCCTAGGCAGAGATTTTTCTAAAGTCTGGAGTCACAGTTCTCGTGTGGAAACCATTTCATACCTTTGGTGATGCAACAAGTAATTATTAAGTAGCACTCAAAATCCATGACAGACACGTCCTTTTATTTTGGGCTATTTCACTAGAACCTACCCCATCTGTTACACTCTTCACAAATAGTATAAATTAATTTGAAATAGTTTCTAAAACACTTTCATTTTGCAAATGCAAACAAAGCATCTAGTGAATGGTAAAAGAGAAGTGGTACATAGCCCACCAGATTTTACCTGGTCAGTCCTTCTATTAGGCTGAGTCATCATCATCGTCTGAGGCTACAGAGCTGACTTAAAGGCAAAGATTTCATCCTAGACTTTCTATAAAATTAATAAAGTAATAAAGAGAGCCAATTTATTTTCAAGGACATTTTTTATTCGCCTGTCCCATAGGTAAATGAAAACCACTTGTGTCTATTATTGATTAACAAATAGTTGACCATTATACTAATGAATGTTTTCATGTCTTTGTTGAATCAGAATTACTTTAAATAGGCCCATAAGGGGACACCTATGATGAAAAATCTGAGAGCATAACATGTTACACACAGGAAAAAACGTGAGTATTTAAACATGAGGCTTTAAAGTTAATTCTACAAGCAGACAGACCAGGGTAAAAGAAATCACTATTGGTTTAATTTTTACTAAATTATTCTAGGCAGCATGAATCAAAAACTTGATATTTACGTTTGATTTTCTTTTCAAAGGGCACTGTCTAGACTTACTATACTTTGATTCATAGTTGCTATAGCAACATATGTAATTTATTAATCTTTATATGTGAAATATTTCAGAAGGACAGATCACCTTTGTGTTAAAAATGCAGTTAGTTTTAAATATTTCCCTGTGATGAAGTAGACTGCTTATAAAACAGCAAATGTAGTCAGAAAAATTAGGTCTCCTGAAATGTCTAGTTGGTGCCCCAGAACTGAAAGCTAATCTGAAGCTAAAAATAAATTAATAGACGCAATGTATGAAATTCTATATAATATTGGAAATCATTAAGCACTTTGAGATTATGGGGGTGCTTTCCTAAAAAATGTTTCTGTTCTACTCTCGTAAGTAACATAAACCTGTATAAAGCAATGGGGTGCAAGAAGGACCCAAGAACACATAGCTATGCAATATTAATAGAAGAGACCACAGTTGTGTGCACTGAAGAGGAAAAAAGTCTCTGTACATGAGGTTGCAGCACTGAAATATTTTATTTGTATGTGGAAGAGAAAGTGGGTTCTTAAACAATGACGGTAGACTTCAGGAAGTTCAGACATTTTTGCAGTATCCTGAGGTCACTATTGAAATCTGCCTGCATATTTTTCTCTAGCCACTGTCATTCGTTTAGCAGACATTCAAAGTTCTACAAAGAGCACAATGTCCCAGTGCTTTAATAACAGATCAAGGCAGCAGGAGGCCTTCAAGGACATTAGCACAATTTGAGACATTTGCACTTGAAAGAGAGAAGCTGGGGAAATTTTCAAATTCATTCAAATTCATTCAAATTTTCAAATATATTCTGGTGCATAAATAATTATTTTCTATAAAATCCATTGAGAAATAAAGAAAGACAATTCCATATTAAGACATTTCCAGGAATCACACAAAAATAAATAGAATAAAAATAAAATAAAAACAATCATGACACTTTTGCTTGTAGTTTTAAACACAATGTAAGTTAATATTTGTTATGAATATTGGTAGGTTTCTTTTATTAGGAAATGCTTTGGCTGTGAATAAGAAAGAAACCTGACAGAGTATCCTAGTTGAATTTCACCATAGTTATAAACTTGGTCCCTACTCATTAACTTAGGAAATTAAAACCACTAAATCTAGGATCTTCTCTACTGGGACTTAATCTGGTCCAATATGCAAGTTGAAGATTTATAAAGACTTTTCAGAGAGAAATAGGGAAATGTCAGCTACAATATCTTGCTAGAGTTGCACTGAATCTATTAATTTTGCCCAGCAAATATAACATTGTAGTTATCTCATTTACAATGTTATTGTATATAATTCATGACCATGGCATCAAATCTCAAGCCAGGGTTTGTATTTTTATAACAAATGTATGTCTAAGAATTTTTTTTTTTTTCCCTCTCATTCAGGAAACATCTAAAAAGCTATTTACAATATTTCAAGTTCATGGAAAATAGAACATGTGAGGAGACAAGAGATGGCTTGAAAAGGGACAGTATCTTCACATGCCAATGAATATCTGAAACTAGGCCAATGTTTCTCTCTTCTAATTATGCAATATGAAGTACGAAATACATTCAGTAAGTCTGAACTTATATAGATTCTGAGAGATTCTGATGGAGGCAAACATAAAGGGAGAAGACTTTTGTGCAAAATGGAATGCAACACTCTGAAAATGCTCTGCAAACCACTCCCACAACATATTTTCTTTAGAGAATAAATTGGTTTACAAATTTGTTACATCTCCAAATTGAACAAAGAAGCTCTTGTCTGACTTACAAAATATTGTGAAGTTCCCCCTGTTTTTATTTTTTTTAGTGTCTCAAAATCTCTAAACATTATAAGCAATTTTTTATTTTAAATGCTACTTCCTTGTCATTCTTCTGCCCTTTAGATTTACCATTTTTGTAGTTATAGTTCATTCTAAGTCAACCCTAAACAATGTGCAGAACCACAGCGAAACAGAACTGATTCTGAAGATGTGATACCGTTTCCATGTCTTTCCCAAACAGAGAGAGAGAGAGTGGAAAGGATGAGAGAGTACAAAGGATGCTGGCCACCCCATTCAGGAAAGAACATATCAACATAATGCAGCCCTATAGAGAACACAAAGATTATCTTTAAAATGGTGTACAAGAAATACTGCCATGTGTGGATTTCTTCAGTCATAAAACGCATCTCACTTCTGTTTCTCTGGCTCAGAAATTTATGGAAAATCTCCTAATAGCATGTAGTCCACATGTAATCAACATAGGCTACACTGAACGTAAATATGACAATACACTCCAGTGACCTTCTGTGGTGGAGCGTCTGCATCAGTGTTCCAAGGAAGAACTCCAGATGTCACCTATCTATGCTTCTGTAAGGTCTTTGATAATGTTCAGCCACAACATTCTTGCTGATAAATTAACTCCCGCTCAGCCACACTCAATACATTGGCAGAGGAAAATGGGATGTGAGTCATCAATTAAACACTGGCAGCCCAGAATGCCAGTCCAAACTTGGGCTTTATCCAAAGCAGCATGGCCAGAAGGGCGAGGGAGGGGATTTTGACTCTCTATTCTGCTCTGATGAGACCCCACCTGGAGTGCTGTGTCCAGCTACAGGGACGTCAGCACACGAAAGATGTGTATCTCTTGGAATGAAAACAGAGGAGGCCCACAAAAATGTGGCTGGAATACCTCTCCTTTAACAAAAGTCTGAAAGAACTGGAGACGATGAAGCTCCAGAGAGACATACTGCAATCTTTCCACATAGCAACAGGGTCTATAAGATGGAGAGTGACTTCACAAAGGCCTACAGTCACAAGACAAAGGCCAACTCTTAAACTGAAAAAGGATAGGTTTAGATTGGAATTAAGGAAGACAGTTTCCACAAGGAGGATGGTGAGGCACTTGAACAGGTTGCCCAGAGAAGCTGTGGATGTCCCATCTCTGGAAACATTCAAGGCCAGGTTGGACGGGGCTTTGAGAAGCCAGTCTAGTGAAAGACGACACTGTCCAGAAATGCAGGGTTAGACTAGACCTCTAAAGGTCTGAACGTATGAAACGCTTCAGAATTATTTGAGTTTGTAACCCTGATTCTCTAATGTGAACTGGCAGCGTGCAACAAATGTTTGCATAGAGCATTAATTACATACTCCAGTTTGGTTTTGCTTTAAATCACAGTCAAAGTGATTTTACAATTCTTCTAGTGGGAACCTTAACTGACTATTTGAACTGAGATATTGAAGAACACTGCTTATCATCTCTAGTATTAGATATTACATATCAGATAAAAACATTCTGATGCACCTTTTTTCGTCCCAGAACTGATGCAATGTAATTCCTCCACCTCAAGGAATTCCATATTTTTTCACACAGAAATAATTTTTATTTTCAGTTCTATTTCTTGTATATATTTAGGATTAGTGTTGCTTGCACTATATGAGTAATTTAGGGTTGTAAGGCACAGTAATTTGATTTATTGTAGATAGGACTAGCTTTGATTCATGTATGTCATTTCCCCTTTAAGATTAAAGGAATTAATATTTGAAATGCATTAGTTCAGCTTTTCCAGCTAGCTTAATATAAACTTGTTTATCAAACAATTTCACTACCAAAAATGACAAAGGAGTTTTTATTCTTTTTTAAAGGTAACAAATGCAAGGTTATCGCAGAGCTTGTTCATCTGTCGGTGGCTTTCTATTCTTCTTACTGAACGCTTTCATGTATGCAGAAACACATGCTATACCGTATATTAAAAATAGCTGATCATTCCCCGTTTCATGATTAAAAAGACAAATGTATGTGATGATCCAGCCCAGAGGCTAGTGAGACACTGGAACCAGCTGTCCATAGAAATTGTTGATGCTCCATCCCTGGAGGTCCTCAAGACCAGGTTGGATGAGATTTCGATCAAACTGCTTTCATGGGAGGTCTCCCTGCCCATGGCACAGGTTTTGGAACCACATGGTCTTTTATGTTCCCTCCAACCTGAACCAGTCTTTGATTCTATGACTCTATGATCTTGTTACTCTCTTCTCAGCAATACAGTTTTTCCTTTGTAGTCAGGCAAGCTTTGACCTTAATCTTCCTTGGAAACAACATCTCCTTTATCTAAGAGGTGACAGCCATAAATACTAATGCGCATATCACAAAATGATGTTCTAGTTTTAGCTGGTGTAGAATTAATTTTCATCACAGTGGCTTTTAAGGGGCTATAGTTTGCATTTTTCCTGGAAACAGTGTTGATAAACACAGGGATGTTTTTATTACTGCTGAGCAGGGCTTACACAGAGACAAGGCCTTTTCTGTTCCTCACTCATCCCACCAGTGACCAGGCTGGGAGTGCACAAGGTGTTGGGATGGCACACAGCTGGGAGGGGACAGCTGACCACAACTGACCCAAGGAGATATTCCAGACCAGGCAGGTCATGTTCAGTATATAAAGCTGTGGGAAGAAAGGAGGGGATGCTCAGAGTGATGGTGTTTGTGTTCCTTGATTCCTGATGACTTTTTGTCTTTTATATCCTTTTTATACCCTTTTTATACCCTTTCTATACCCTTTTAATACATTTTATACCCTTTCCCTTTCCTTGTACCCTTTACACACACACTCCTAGTACCTTAGTCCCACACACCTATAATTCTTGTAGTCTGATATTTAGCTTAATTTGGGGATTTTGCAAAGCAGGAAGATGAAACATTCACAGTAGAAGGCCAAGAACTCTATACTGTCTCAGAGCTAGAGGCTCCAACCTTGGATGGAGCTTCTCTCTCTGGAACATATTTTGTAAACTGGACTGTAATCTCATTTAGGGGTGTTAACTAAAAAAGGGGGACAGTTACTTCCTCTATTAAGTTTCTTATTGGGGGATTTTAGATAGATATGACAATTTGTGAGGTTTATAAAAATTGTATGTGTGTTATATGGGCGGTGCTCAGGTGCTTTCAGCGTGTTTCCACCTTTGACAAACTGTGCACCCAGGATCCTACTAAAACCAAGGTAAATACCCTTTTTCCTTTTATTGCTATGTCTGCCACATATTTTTTACCAACTGAAAAGGCAACACCTGAGTGAGTATTATACATGATGGAACCCAGCTTTCCTGCAGGTGGTTGAACACCTGGTTGCCCATGGGAAGAAGTGAATGAACTCCTTGTTCTGGTTCACTTTTGTACATGGCTTTTATATAACTTATTGAACTGTCTTTATCTTAAGCCTCAAGTTTTTTGCTTTTATTCTTCTTATTCTCTCCTCCATCCCACTATAGGGAAGCGAGAAAGTGGCTGAGTATGGCTCAGTTACTGGCTGGGGTTAAGTGAGACAAATGAGAAGTCAGTGAGGATATGAGAAAGAAATGTATATGATAGATATCAGAACAATAAACGAAGTGATCTTCAGTCACTAAGTGACAACCCCTGCAGTCTGAAATACATGCAATGGCTCCAAACTATATGAGAATAAAGCAGTTTAGGACACATAACCTCTGTTAGAAAGTGTGCTTGAGAGTGATGGCATGCAAGGATTTAGATACTATTTTCTGAGACATCATTTGTCATAATAGATAATGCACAGTAACTAGAGGCTGATGACAGATCTGTAACAGAATCTCTCCGTGCACTAGTTCATAATGTTTAGTTTCATCTGGTCCTGATCAAGACCTAAAAGCAGCAGACAAACCTGAGCATGAGTCCAACATTCATGTTCATGTGTGTCACAGACCAATACTCTCTCTTGATCAGCCTATTTTCATCAGCAGTAGAAGATAAATTTATTGATTAACATCTGGATGAGCATGAACACAAGTAGATGGAGATGGTGTCTGTGGACAAAGACAAAAAAGAAACCACCTTAGGTATAAAAAAATTCCTGACTGTCATAAGTTTCCTTTCACTGATGGACTGCATCCAACTCAAGATTTAAAAACGGTCTTAGATTTGTTCTCAACACAAGACCTTTTCTTACCAGTATGAGAGTAATGATACCTATGACAATATACAAAATTCAGCTCTTCCTGATGCCATCAAGACTGCTTGTCATATCTTTGCAATGGGACAAAGGAAAATATTTAATTGCAGAAAATTTGCTTTTTTCATGCTTTTTTTTTCCCATTGAGGTTCAAGGAAATAGAGTTATGAGGCTCACATCTGCAAGAACTTTTATTCACTCAGGACTTATCACTACCATTATCTTCTGCCAGCCTGTAATTTCATCTGCAATTTTGCTGAGTGATGAGCAATTAAAATACTAATTTTTTTACATACCTTTCAAATTCTCAAAACCCCCAAGTTATAAGTATTAACACCTACAATATGGAGTTGTAATGACCTTGATAAAATGCTGTGGAAAACGAATGAGTAATATCTGAGGGTTGAAAGATTAATTACTACTCTGTTTCACTCAATAAAGATATTTTAAATTCACCATTTGTGAACAATGAAATAAAATGTGGCAAACAATAAAGTAAGGTCATAATTCTGATACCTGTTACTGACTCTCCATTGTCTAGCTTGAAGTGGTCTATCACAAAGGGGTTTTTTTGATGCAGAAAAGAACCCTTATCAATAAGTCAGTATTCAATATCTCAAGAGAAGAGATTTCACAACCAAATATATATTTTACCAGGAAATAGAGAACCTACAAAAAGAAATATATTTCAGTGGAAAATACTAACACTTGCTTATAAAATGGTGTGCCTTGAATGTTCTACCACAAATCTATAAAACCAGTAAATAAAATTATTTAAGAAAAAAATGTATCTGCAGTTCTATTCACCAAGGTAGCATGATGAAAATATTATCACTTGACAGTAACAAACACAAAGCAATTAATAATTATGCCACAAATGCTCAGACTTTCTAGCTCAAGAACATCAACTGTAACAATGATGAAGGACGTGAATACTCATGCTTTCATTGAGGAGAATCATTTATTGCAGCCATACATGGATTTTTATACTTTATTACTAAGCAAAGCTTTTATACTGTGCTAAAAATACTCTATGCAAGGCTTTATACTGTGCTAAAAATATCCTGGCTAAAAATATTGTTGCTTGCATTCTTGTTAACTAAACAAACACACACTGGCTGCCTACCACATCCCTTATCACCTTTATGTCCCTGTCCACATGTCCTCTTGACCAGCCAGCGTTCAGGCCAGGTGCTGTCCACACGAGGTTTACATAACATGCTCTTGCCTGCATGTCAGCTGTACATTTCTCAAAGTGCTTTTCAGTGAGCAAAACTGAGCAAAGGTCCTTTACATATTCCATAAGGTTTGTCTTGTCTCCCACAATCAACCACACTGTTCTATGAAATCAGGACCATCACCTGAAATTAGTACTAATAGAAAACCCTCACCATTTCCCCTCAGAGAATAAATGCTGACTAAACCTGTTGAGGACCATTCCTTACAAATAACAATAATTCCAACTTGGGCTTTTTCTTTTAGAGACATACCTGCCAGTCAGGAAATTTAATGTTAGGATTTCAGGACCTTTCTCATTCATAGGTGGATGCTGTGAATAGAATATAATACAATCAGATGGTTTGGGTTGAGTAAAGATAGAATTGGGTAAAGATAGAATTATAACTAATGTTTGAATGCAATAACTAGAAGAATTCAGTTTGTATTGCTTTGACAGCTTTTTTTCTGCCACTTGCAAAGAATCAAGACAATGCTTCTTAAAATCCTCCCACATTCCACACTGATTCCTGCAGAAATGCTTATCACAACCTTACTGCACTTTCTTAAATTTATTCCCTCTATAACTTTATTATTATAAAATCTTTGGATTTATTTTTAAACTCTTTCTCTTCTCATTTATCCAACAACTCTCAACAACACAGAGCAGACTTTCACATCCCACACTTGTGTGGACCTGACAGAAGTAAGCACAAAATCAGAAGTGTCAGCTCCAGTCAATGGTAGGAATGAAGCTCTTTGATGGGGTAATGACAATACCTTGGTCTCTGCTCCAGTAAGTTGTTTGATTGGGACTAGAGAAAGAGTCCTAAAGCTAGATGGTCTGAAAATCTTCCAACATAGATTTCTCTTATTCAGATTATACATATGTTCAGGATTTAGTGTTTATATAGTTGATAAAAATGAGAAGATGCAAATATTTACACTTGATGTTACAAATATGATACTTGGAATATTTGTAAACCTAGCAAGGAAAAGTTTACAGTGACATTTTTTTCACTTGGCTTTCTTCATCTGCATAATAATATGAATAATCATTCCAAGATCAAGCCTTTCCTGTCCTAATGCTGCCAAGACATATAAGACACATTAAAGACAGTAAACATTATAAAAATAAACATAAAAAAACCAAACATGGGTTTACTATAATAAAGTTGAATATTACAGAAATGGTTGGTTTTGACTGTGCAAAACTATATGGGGAAAAATATGCTTAAGGATTAATGTTTCAGCTTTTAAAACTGCAAAAATTTCCTTCAGAACTGAAAGTCACTTGAATGAAAATGTCACTGATGTGCTATATTTGTCTTGTTTTCTGTAGCAATAATATACTTTCCTGGAGCTGAATTTTAGAACAGCTGTTGTTATAGAGGTCTCTTCTTTTGTAATTCTGAAATGAAACACCAGAATCCTCACTACATTGATTGGGATAAATTAAGATAATTTTTTTGTGAATTCATATTTCTGTATTTATTATCATCATGCATTTTGGGAATACATTTGCACATTGGTTAGGCACAATTTTGAGTAGAGAGTATCAATCTAACTAATGCACATATGAGATTTTGTGAAGGTATACACATTATACAGTGTGTATATATGTATGCTGTTCTTCCCATCTAAGTATTGAGAGCCAGAAATAGGCACTTGAAGTCAGTAATAAAAATTTGGAAAGCAGTAATTTGGAAAAAAAAATGGAAAACAGGATTACAGAAGTGATTCTTTCCCTGTGCTTGGCACTAGTAAGGCTGCACCTTGAGTGCTGTGTTTAGTCCTGGACTTCCCAGTTTGGGAAGGATGTTGAGGTGCTGGAGTGTGTCCAGAGAAGGGCAGCAAGGCTGGTGAAGGGTCTGGAACACAAGTCTTATGAGGAACAGCTGAGGGAGCTGGGGGTGTTTAGCCTGAAGAAAAGGAGGCTCAGGGGAGACCTTATCACTCTCTACAGCTCCGTGAAAGGAGGGTGCAGCCAAGTGGGTGTCAGTCTTTTCTCCCTGACAACCAGCAACAAGATGAGAGGAGTTGTGCCAGGGGAGGTTTAGGCTGGATATTAGGAACAGCTTCTTCACAGAAAGAGTGGTTGGGCATTGGAATGGGCTGCCCAGGGAGGTGGTGGAGTCACCATTCCTGGAAATTAAGAAAAGACTGGATGTGACACTCAGTGCCATGGTTTAGTTGACAAGGTGGTGTTAGGTCATAGGTTGGACTTGATGACCTGAAAGGTCTTTTCCAACGTAGTTAATTCTGTGATTCTGTGATTCAATCTGAGGAGGCAACTACTATGTTTTCCTGCTCACATAAAGTCTTGGTACTGTGATCTCATGTAATAAATTTATAGAACAGAAATAATTTCCCTTTTTGGTCTTAACTCCTTGGTGATGACACAAAAAAAAAAATTTATTAATGATGCAATTTAAATAAAGTAAACACTATGCTATGACCTGGCTCGGTTTTGAGGAATTATATTTAACTTCCCTATGAAAAAATCCCCAAAAACCAAAACCAAATCAAACTAATCAAAAAAACCCCAAAAAACTAAACCAAACCAAGCAACCAATCAAACAAACAAAAGAACCCCAAAAAAACAAACAAACAAACAAAAAAACCCCACAAATAAAACACAAAAAAAACCCCAAAACCAACAACAACAAAATACACTGCCCCTCCCCCCCCCCAAAAAAAAAACCAAAAACCAAAAAACAACAGAAAATTTCAAAACCCTTGGTTTTGTATACTGAAGTATAGGGTGATACTGGAAAACCACAGATATTGGTTTAGACATCTTAAGTGGCAGAGATGTCATTACAATTGTACTGAATGGTGATGCATGTCATTAAAACAAGATGTTGCATGACATGTCTTTCAATTATTTGGTTGCACTGGAAATACTGCAGGAATTTCTTTTAAATAATGTAAAGCTAATGGCATGCCAATCAAATTCAATAGAATGTCACAGAAATGCAGATGGCAGGAAAAAAAATTGCATCATTCAGTCTATTGTGTCCCCTCCCCCAGCAGAGAAGAAGCATCTTTCACCAGGAACATGAAAACAAGGCAAGCCAGAACTTGCATTCAACTTACATCCCCAAAATGGTCTAAATTGAAAAGAGAGGTTTTCTATAAATCTTACTGAACTGGCTCAAAGTGAAACACTCTACTTAAGACTTAGGACACACATCTGCCTCTGAGTTCACACACTTGCAGGCTGATTGGAGATACCTAATTTGACAGACCAATGTGTGGGGCACAGGTCTCCAGTATGAAATATAACATAAGAGGCCAAAACAGATTTCTGTGGCTTATAACTGAAAACACGTGAAATGAAGCAAATATTGAATGGAAATGCTTTATATTTGCTTACATTGTAGCTATATTGGAACTGGCATGAGGAATTTCATAAGACTTACTACCCAGCAGGGGTGAATTGTCCTTGGCTGTGATTCAAACCATTACTATCTTTCCAATAATCATGAATCTTTCCTAAACACCTCAATCATTATTTCTTCAATACTGACATACTTCTAACTAACAGATTCGGCTTGCAGATATATAATTTTCAGGTAAGCACAACCAATCAGGGCATTTTATAAGGAAACCAGAAAAATAGAAGTGAAATGAATATACACGCTAGTCTCATGCCAAGGCACTTCGTAAGAAAGAAAGAATGAACAATGAATCACATGAAATTAGTACTTCATTTACAGAAAGAAAGGAGAAAAGAGTATTGAAGTGGGAGCACAGAAGGGTCAAGGGAAGAGTTGTTTCTGCAGGAGTCCATGTGTTACTTTCAGGCAAACTGTGTAGACACTTAGCTTTAGAAAGATTTGAAGAATACAAGAAAGGAAAATTATGACTTCAGTGGTTATTTTTTTCAGTGCCAGGGTGAGCAGTTTTCCCAACAGCAGGGCTCCTAATTATGATTAGCTATTTGCAATTGTGGAGGATAAAGGATGTTAAGTGTCTGCATTTTCATCAGGATGAGAGGATGGGCTGTTGAGTTTTCTTCACAGGAAGCACTGGCCCTTTCAAAGGCTTATCATTGACTAAGTAGGAAAGAGGCTGTGCATTAGAAATGTTACAGGGTGGGCCTTCTTTGAACAACTCATATTAGCAAGTATGTTGTTGAGCACTCTCCACACTCATAATAAACCTTCTCTATTTCCTGTATTACAGACACAATATAAATATGCGAATTGCTAAAATTAAAACTTGTCATATTTTAATTAAAATTTATCACGCATTTTGACAGCTAATACTGGTAAAGATAAAAAAGAAAATGTTCCTGCCTTGACGGAATAGATGTGAAAGAGGGAAAGTTGCAAGAATTGTCATTATATTTATCAAGTTCTGAGAGGAAGGTAAACTGCCAAAAAAACCTTGACTTATAAATATTCATATACTTAATACTTCTTCAAGAATCTTAGCAATTTCATATGATCCTAAGTTATTCTTCAGCCTCATCTCAGAACAAGGACGAAATAGCAAAAGCAAAATACTTATTGCTTACTCTGGCAACGTGGTCTATCATGCATCTAACTCCACGTTTTCTGTAACTATTTATTGAAAATCATGAGGGGATTTTTTACCAGCAGAAAGTCTTGTATTCTTGCAAGTAATCTCAAGATACAGTAAAACAAGATGATGGGGAAAAAAATCCCCAAAAATAATAATTTTTCCTTTTATGCATGCTGAAAATTTGCCCATGTCAAGCACAATCTATTTTCACATATATACATACTTGTAAAAACTCAATAATAATTATGACTACGTTAGGAATTGTACCATTTAGAAAACTTCTGTCTTTTAATTCACTAGTATACAGTCAACTGCCATGGCTTCTTTACATCTATAGAATAAAAGTTGAAAATTAAGATAAACATTCAGAGCAGAGTCAGCAGAAAAAAATAGCAGGTATAAAAATGAACTGTATGTGACCCAGAAAATAACCTTTTGGTCTCTGTCACAGGAATACTTACATCCCTGGTATCTGGGTATAATTTTGTACCATGGCTTTATAAAATCAAAACAGTTAGCCAATATTTTATGTATTGAGTATGATGTTATTCTGGATGTCAATAAACAAGAGCTGGAAATGACAGAATCTTGCCTGATTGCAATTTTTTTTCTTTTTTTCCTTTTTTTTTTTGTTTTTTTGGGTAATGTAAAGGTAACTCATTTGCCCAGAGAGGATCATCTTCATTTCCTGATTAAATGTAATCAGAGTGTTTTTGCTGGCAATGTGGTCTAATTTAAAAACTATCATGCTAAGTGATCACTGTTAATAACTGCTAGTATTATACAGCTTTGAAATGAAGGTCAAAAGCTATGGTTTGAAAGCCAAGACAGGATCATAGTTCTACTCTTGCTCATGGAAGGAGCCCTTTACACTTTGCTCAGAGCCCTAATATACAACCCAAATGGTCCCTATGGCAAATGTGTACAGAAGATATTTTATTCACCCCTTACAAAAAGAACATTAGCAAAAATTCTGTGGAGTGATGTGGCTTGTCAGCCTTTCCACTTGCAGAATCTTGGATTATACTGCTTATGGAAGTTAAGAGAATTTCCTTCTGTAGCGACATAGAATGATTCATTCTATATCAGAATTTTATGAAAGAATACATCAAAACTGTGCATATACCAGCCTGTCCTCAAGCCCATTATGCACTAGGAAACTGTATCACTAAAGTGCATTTCCCCTGAAAATGCAAAGAATTAGCAGCCAGTAGCCAAAAAATAGTGAGTAAAAGAAACTTATCAGAGGTACCACCCTAGTTTAACCAATCAGACCCAGTTTTCTTGGGCAGTAGACCAGTCTAGTATCACATTAGACAGGTTCCACATCATTCATACAGCAGCAATTCTCATCCTTTTGCTTTTCATGACGTGAAACAAGGATGGAAAGTTTCTCTTACAATGAACAAACATAAGCAGAAGTCACAGGGTTTTTTTTTTTCATTTTCATCAGTTTCAAGTTTTAATTATGAATGTAGGTGCAATGCTGAATGACAGGAAAAGAGCCCTGTCATTCCTGCCCAAGATCCCTCATGTCTTCCCCACAACCTCCAAGTGCAGTATCCTGGCAGCAGTATTCTCTACATTGTACAAGAACACAGATTTCATAAAATCCCTCCTCTGCAGATGTCTGGATAGTTCATGTAATTAAGGCTCAGACTTCTGTTTGCATACTAGTCATATAAGGGACTGAGACCCTTAAAACATTTTCACAGTATCACTGTTGTGCACATACCAACGGTGAGACCAGCTGGCGCACTTTCTGTGGTAAATGGTGATTGTCATCAACACTGCTACACAGACAGTTCTGAGGAGGCTGTACTTTCAGCCTGAGCTTCCCTGCTGCCCAGTCTGGTTCTGGTGGTGTGTTTTCTACAAATGCACTCACCTTCAAGCAGCACAGCAGCTGAGAGTGGGGAGTACAAACACTGTGTCTAATAATAATAAAGTAATAGCCACACACACCAGCACAAGGACATTTTAATTTGCATTAAGTAGACATGTTAGTTCACAGAAAAAGCATTTGCTACTTGTTATAAAGCCTGATAGTAATAAGTCTGGTGAGGATGCACCAAGATACGTTCTTTTGTTCACAAGTAACAAAGAGCTTTAACGCCTGCCTCAGTTTCAAATCTCTGTGCAGCCATAACAAAGTCGTTGCTGTAGCACATCCATAATCTGTAGTGCATTTTGAGATTCTCAGATGAAAGACCCCGTATAAGTGGAAACTATTATTATCTATACAGCAGATAGATCCCAGCTCTGCTGTAATATGCTGTTCTCCTCAGGGGGCTCAGGCATTCGAGCTGCTAAGTACTCTCCATTTCCATTGCAACTCCTTGCAGCTGAGAGCACTCAGTATCTAGGAGGATCAAGCACGGAATTGAGTCTGGGCTTCAAACTCACAACGTTTATTTATACAAAGCTTCCATCATGGTTTTTAAACTGTGCTTTGGGCTATGGAAAGGGAGGTAGAAAGAGGAAGTGTAACAGAAACATTGGAGAAAAAAAACAACATTAAATACGACTGCAAAGATGTAAATTACTTAAACCATTAAAAGGGTTAATGCTGTTTGAAGACTGGATTACTGAGATTACTGTCCTCCCAACAGATGACAAAATAAAGCACCACATAAACCAGGAAAGATTGTACCAGCCGTAAGACTCATAATTTCAACAAAGAAATACACGTTTCTTTAAATGAGAGAAAAAAAATGAAATAATTATTACACAAGTATTAAATGTAAAAATTATAAATGGGAAATTAAAAATCTACATGTGCACAAACTGAAACGTTTGCTTTGTTTTGCTCAGTACGCACACACAAAGCAGTAAATTTCTCACTTAAGGTTTTCCCCCATCCCCCCTGCCCCCACTGGGAACAGCACAATTTCAAATCCTCAGTATTTCCACCTCTAATTGCTAGAAGGGTTCATTATCAGCTGTCTAAAGTGCAATACATCAACCTTGCAAAGCTGATATACAAAAGACTTTCACACATCTGATGGGCTGCTGTGCTAAATACATCTTAATTTGTGCTGCATCTGCTGTTTTCTAATTTGTTTGTCATGCTGTGAATGCTACAGACTTTGCTACAGCAGCTCCCTGATTTTTTATTTTTAAAAACACAGCATCTATTCAGGAAAAAAATGGCTGAGTGCCACCATTGTTCCTCTGATCCATGGAATTACATCAGTTTCCTCATACTAACCATTAAATACTTGATGATATAGGCTTAATATATTACATGCACAAGCCACCACATGTCTCAATATACAAACTGTATGTATATGTGTACTATTTACATCTTTCCTGTTAACATTTGTTAGAACATAAATCTCTTCAAACCAGTTTATCTACATTTAGAAGAATGCCTAATTTAAGCTACTTCATGTTCTCTGTGTCCTCAATTTTTACTGGCAAGCCATTTTTTTTGTTGAAAACCTGGAAGAGTGCTGCTAAAATCTTAAGTCTTAGTGATTCATATACTTTAATAAAGCCTGGTCCTTTTTTTGTAAAAGGGCGTTTCATCAAACCCACATACAGTCCTCAGTGAAATGAGTTTGGCGTTCTCTGTTCAGTCCCTGCTGGGCTGAAAAGCAAATGGTAGAACAACATGTGTAATTCAGCATGATTCATAATACATCAAAGACTCTGTACAGAAGAAGCCTCAGCTTGAGCTGGCAGGGAAATTAAATTTCTACCCTTTTCTTCTTAAAACAGAAAGTTTTCCCAGGTACAGAGAGCACTAACACTGGGCAGAGTGTGATGAATTTTTAGTGAAACAGCCTGTGCTGTCATTAGCCTTCATAATCACAAGAATCCCACACATATACCCCTTCTCCAAAAATAAGAATGGAACATCAAGTGGTATTTTGCACACATCCTCCTGAAACTTCACAGGTTGTAAGGTTAGAAAAGAGCCCACTTGGCACCACATATGTTTTCTAAGAGATCCTGATCTCTCAGAGCCCTTTCTTTTAGGAAGGCCAATCCACTGTCAATCACACCCCCACCAAAATCAGCTTTCAAAGAGATTTAAAAACACATCACCGAAAAGCAGAATCTTGCCATTGTCGAATTCCCATGTGATATACACACAAAAAAAAATACCGTAACCTAAGCCATAAATGTTGTTGCAAATAATGTTCCTTACTTATTTGTTTATATTCAGCTGTCAGTCTTCCCAGCTAGACAAGAAAATGTGTCTTGTGCAGGGTAGGTGACATATAATAGAAAGGATAACTCCCTTTGTTTCAGCAAGCCCTGACTTTAGAGGAGCAGCTGGAATGCAAATTTGCTTCTCCTGCTTTTGCAGTGTGATTCCTGACGCTAAAGACATGGAGAGCTATTTGCATAAGCATAGAATCACAGAATCATAAAATCATTTAAGTTGGAAAAAGCCTTTAAGACTGAGTCCTACTGTTAAGCCTGCACTGCCAAGGCCACCAGTAAACCAAGTACTTTAGCACCCCATCAAACCCATCTTTAAAATATCTCCAGGAATGGCGAATCAACCACATCCCTGGGCAGCCTCCTCCAGTGTTTGCATCAGTCTCCATTTTCAAATGCCAATCATTCTCCTGTGTCAACTCCTCAACAACATGCAGCAGCTATTACAGAGGCAGCTTTATGACTGGAGAAGCCATAGACAAATCAGTGCTACCGTAAAGAAGTATGTTTAATCAATAAGGCATATTGTTCAACTAGTGTGGAAGAAAAAACACCTTGTAGAGTAACAGCATTTGTAAAGGTTAATCAATTCAGCTAATTGTAAATGCTCTCAGTTGCCAGTCTTTAAACAGTTCGTTCTCTTTGTAGCAGCTAATTCACTGGGATGCAGCAGTGCTAAGCTGGAAAGGATGGAAAGGAAGAAACGCAGTCAAAACTCTCTACTCTCTGTGCTGTACTGTGCCTCTGTCTGTAACATAATATATTTACCAGAGGGAGATAATCTTTTCTTTCTGCTAAAACTGCCTTACCTGCCTTTCATTACACAATAAACAAAGCAAGAGGTCTATGCTTCACAGTCCAGGCAGATGAAAAGGAAATCAGGGTATTGATCTTTTTGTTCAGTTCTTTAAAGGCCAAATGTATGACTAACCATTGGGGTAGTTTTTGCAGTGCTCTTTCTTTCATGGCCATAAGGAAAGAATTTTTGGTTTGTTTTTTTTTTTTTTTTATTCCCACGTAATTGTTTCCTGTAGAAAAAGGGACAGTCAATATGATTCTGGGGAATCATGAGAAAACTAAAGACAGGCCCACACTATAATAAAGAAGATACAGCCTGATTTCAATTTTTTTCACTAGACCGATTTAAAATGAGCTTCTATGGAGGTAGGTTGATTGTCTCTGACACTTGTGAACTGTGTAATTGTCTACTGTTTATGAAAGAGCTTAGAATTTTCTAAGGTGATACCTGGTCCCTCTTCAATGTACATTCGCCACCCACCTCAAATAAGGCCAGAGTACTAACGTGGGTTTGAAAGAACTGTTTGGTTTTGTCCCTGACGTATTTATGGTATTTTCAGTAACTGGAAGATACTAGCACCTTTAACTTTACTTTTGCAAAGCCAACCAGAGGTCAGAGACTTTAAGTCTTCACAAAATCAATCAATATTGATTAAAGGTCAAAGCAAGTACTGAAAACACAGTGTGCACTCCCACCAAACAAAGCACTGTCCTTCCCATAGCAAAAAGAAAATGAGAATAGAGTGGGAAATAGCAGCTTGTCGCATCCTTTCTGCCTTCTAAGCCCCAGCTGCCAACACTATCCTTGTCCTCTCTGTGCCCCTGCCAGCTCCTCCTGGATCGTTGCAGCCAACTGACCCCACTACCTGCTTGGATATCTCTCAAGAAGAAAGCTCTGGATATTTTTTCTTGTATTTCAAAAATCTGGACACAGGTTGTATTTGCCAAATCTTTGCCTGGCCCAGGCTCTGAGGATTAGTAGCAAGGATTCATCCAGGAAAAAGACATATTTATATAAGGTAATTCAGCTAAGGCTATCATATCAGTGCTCCAACTTAGAGCATATTTCATATGAAACTGATGGTTGGTTTGGTTGTTTGGTTGTTTACAAGTAGGTGGTCTGATATTTTGCCTCTCATGCTTTTTACAGAGAGGTCTGTTCCTTCTATCCATATCATTAGTATGACAACATTCCAGCCAAATTATTAAAACGAAAAAAGTGTTACATCAAACAAGAAAATGTTTAAGTACAAGTTTCATTACTTCAATGACAATTACACATTTGCTGTGTTTAACCAGTTTGTATCTTTCTTACAAATTTCTAGCATAAAAATCCAATAACATGAGAAATGTCATTATGGAAAGGGTGTTTTATTAAGCAGAAATACTCTTCTTAGAACTGTTGTTTCAGAAATCAGTTAATAAACCAGTTGTTTATTTCACACAAACAATTGCAACTTAAGTGTGCCACGCAACTTTACAGCATAAGGAACGTTAAGGAAAAAAGCCTTGCTACAGCCTAGATGTTGAAAGTGCAAGAGACGCTGTCTGTCAGGTGTGCTCCTCCTAAACATAAAGACCCTTTCTCTTGGCCACTATTACCTTAATTTAACCTTCTGGGTGATGTTGTCATAACTTTAAGGAGAGCCCTATGGCCACATTAAGCAGCTGTCCTACATTTTGAAGTTCTTGTGTTTCACACAACAAATAAACCTGTTAGTCTGTGAGGTTTGGGTCTATATATCTTTTTCTTCTCATCCTTGTATTCTTCACCACTAACATATAACTGCCTCTTATACCTGATCCCCTTCCCTCGCTCTTCCTCCCCTTACTTTTCCATTTTTTCTAAGAAATAGTTTAATTTTCTTTCCAGATGGTAAATTTTTACATCAGTTTAATAATCTCTTGAAGGTATACTGGAGTATTGCTCAACTCACTTCTAAATTAAAGCAATTATTAAAAACTTTGAAGCACTTTAACAATTTTAAATCACTCTGCACATAGCAATTTAAAATTATTGGAGCAGTTTTATAAGCACTTGAATTTGGAGGTGATCAGAGACCTGAAAATGTGCAATATAGAGTAATTTAAAATTATTAGAGTACTTCACATTTTTTATAAGCTTTTCAGTTTGGAAGTAATCGAGTTCTGACTTGTGAGCTTGTGCATTGTAATGTGAGTACTTCTTATTCTTAGAGAGATACAGCCTATTAAATCAAACTACTTCAATAATTGTAAATTACTGTACATGGACATGCTCAGAAATCTAACTTTATTTCTTAAATTAAAAATATTTCTCACTCCAGATCTGTTAAAAAGACTTTTAAGTGACAAAAAAGCAATTTACTTTTTGTTTTATATTTCCCCACGAATAAAAACAAACCAAAATACCTACATAAAAGTACTTATAGAGGTTATACAAGAATATTTTTATGAGCCCATATTATGAATCTTCAATGTTCAAAATCAGACTTCCTCAAGCACACCTTAATTTTTATTAAACACTAAACACACATTAATTTCATGAATAAAAACTGTCAGATCAAAATTCATATATAAAACTAAGAGAGTATAATACAGGAATAAATTTGTGTATATCCGGGTTGTTCACAGTTGTGAATAAATGTAATCCCATTAGAGATTTTTACAACTTTTATGTACCTTTTTACTTGTTTAGGATATCATTTCTCAGTCTCTTCTACCAATAAGAGAAAGATCTTGTCTGAAAAACCATCTCAAAAGAAAAGTCTCATAAGGATTCAGAAAAAGCATAAGGGATCATCACTGTGTAGGCATTATTGCATATGTACACCATAAAGATATAAGACATACTTTACAAAAAAAAGTCTTTCAGATATTTGCAGGAGGCAGTTAGTTCAGACTGGGTTTTTTCCAAAGTAAAACTTCAAACATTAAGTACCGCAGAAAAATCAAGAGAAGATAGTGCTTACCAACAAAACTGGAAACAATGAAAAGTTAACATTAATTGTGAAAGAGCTGAAATGCTGTTACTTCAAAGGGCTGTAAGCCATAGAGTGTGCTGATCAGAAGAAAGCAAATAAGAACATATTGAAGCAAATTGTGCCAAGTAGTTTTCCATAAAATAAAACATCTCTAAGAGTTCAGTGAAAGGGCAGCAGCAGCAGGACTATAGCGCTCTCTGCTAGATGAAAGCTTTAGACTTTAAAGTCAGATCTGAGAGTTCACATATTTGTGTTTATATGTTGTGACTTGTGCTCCTTTCTATATTAAAATTTTAAGAATGAAATGCTGCTTGATTGCTCCCATGAACAACCAGATTTCAGGCAGGCAGATGGGATTAAGCACTAATGCTAAAATAGCACCATAATTAATTATCATATATCAGCAATAAATGCTGTATCTATGGAAATCCTTGGTGATTCAATTTTTATAAAATGTGAAGCAATGATTTAACACGCAGTGTTTGCATATCAGACTGCAAACATGAAAACCATGTGAAAACTTTTGAAGAATCCCTTTTAGTTATCAAAAAATGAGAAAGCACAAAAAGCTAAGCTAATTGTTTGGGCATGTTGTGTTGCTCAGAGAAGGCCATTCATCTTAGACAGGTGAACTGTCATTTTCTTTCTTAGCTTCTAGACACAAAAGGTACTTGACAGTGTAACCTAACCCAGAGCGGATAGTGAACAAAAAGCAGGCAGTAAAGACCCAGTAAAGCACGCAGAAAAAACTCAGAGAATTGTGTAATACACAATACTGTAGAATAAGCTGCCTGTCAGGGAAGTTTCTTCCTCTATATTTTCACAAAATAATAGCCTTGTGCCCCAAATTACCAGAAATTATATCCCTTTCTACGAAAATACTCATGCCACTGGATATATATTTGTTCACATAATATGTTCCTCTCAGAGTCCCATAGAGTCCCTCACATAATAAAGAATTACACAAGTTAATGCACTGTACTGCACTAAAGTCTCTATAAAAAGTGGTCCAATTTATCTGTTTCAAATTCCAGTCTTCAATTCCACAATCACTGAAATAGCAGCTTTCCTATTTTACAGGGTCAAGCTTCTTAATATTACTCATCTCTTAAAAATGTCAAACCACTTTTCAATTTCCTTTCATCTACAGTTTGAGTCTGGACTAAATGTCCCCTTTCTTCTGTTGCTCCCACAGATGCAACTTCAAAGAGTACTTCAGAAAAGCTTTTGCAGGATTTGTATTTTTCTAAGTTTTTTTGGGGGGACCTTCCTTTCAGCTTTTCTGCACATCTCTGATAGCAACACATACCAGAGCTCTTTACCAAAAGATGTTAAAACTTCTTTAGGGGACTCCTGCTGTTTGTTAATTCAGTAGCTATACCACTGAGCAGTTCTCAGAGTCACCACATCAGCAGCCATCCAATTGCCTTTCCTCAGCAATACATATAAGGCTGCGACCCAACACCACATTTCAGCTCCTGGAGTCAACCTATGGAAGATTTCCTTCTTCTCTATGAGACGATGAGTGCCAATTACAGTAGTTTTCTTATCTCTTCTATTTTGTTCCCTTAACCCCCATTTTAGTTCTGTTCCCAGTAAATATGAGACATGCTTCTTCACTCAGTGGTGTTTTCATGTAATTCCATCTAATATTAGATTTTGGCTTAGATGCATATTGCATTTGGACAGCAGCATGGCAATCAGGAAACTGGATGTAATCTGCTCTGGTCTTCAAACTAAAATTAAACAAATTGCTTTATTCTCATTTATCAGTACCTATTCTGCTGTTTAACTAGGAGCTATGATTATTTTAGGTTTTTAAATGCATTTTATTGACTGCAATCCACTCAATGTTCTCCCCATCATCAGCAAATACAAGCAGGCTCCCTTGTGATTACACACAGTGTTGTCAGAGGATTTTCTCAGCTGTTTCACTTTACAAGATCACTTGTCCCTAGTAATACATATATAATTCACATATAACTGAAATAGTTCCCCAAAAGCCATTCATCCCCAGAGGAAACTGCTCTTTAATTGTTTGTTATGCCCTCTCAGCAGGGAGGCTGGCTTACACCATACATGTGCATCATTTTATTTAAATGACATCCTACCTTGCTATGAAAGCTGCCAGAGCTATTTGATCTTTTTCCACTAAGGCTGCCAACTACAGAAAGCCCCCTGAGAACAAAGCAGCAGATGAAAAAGAAGTGCTGATGCTCCAGGCAAGCTCTTTTAGCCAGAGCTGTATCAGGAGCAACATGCGGCAGGAAAAAATAGATGCTTCAAAGGTGATTACAATGTGCTGTATCTTTCTGTCTTTATTTAAGATACTTGGGATTGATTTCCATCCCTTAGCAAGGGGAATTGCAAACAGCATCAACCTAAATGACCAAGCACGAACTTCAATCAAAAAAAAGAAGCCTTTCACCCCCAGTCTCTGCCATCCTCTCTGCAAGGATCACACCTTGTGATAAACAGCACAAGGCTGATGTCTTGTGGCAGCACATCTCCCAGACATTGGCGAAGACTTGGCCTATCCTAACCTCATTTTCTCACCTCAGTCGCCTGACCGGGTCACTTGCAAGTTGCCCCAGGTTGCACTGGGATTTTTTCCAGCAGGATTTGTGATTGGCAGTGCCAATATGCTGCTTAAATGGACAAGGTGGGGGATGGAGCTCAGCATGAGAGAATAGCACCTCACAGAGCAATGCAAATACACAGGCTGAGCAAAATTAGTTGTTTTGTTTGTCAGATGTTTACACGAACCCTCTATTCACTTTTAATATTTGGGAAAATTTTTGCCTGAGATTTGGGTTGATTTTTAAGTTCAAATGAAGCATTAAAAAATATCCCCACAAAGTAGAATGGCTGAATTTCTCTGGGTTTTCAATATTAAACCCCAAAATTGCTCCCAAAAAGCTTTATGAAAAAAAGAAAGGTGCAAGGAAAAAAAAAAATCTTTCACCCACCACCCTTTCCCTGAACCTAAGCTGAGTTTCAAATCTGTGGTTGAATGCAAAAACAAGCTATGTTTAAGGGTTTTTTCAAGTTTCAGTATAAGAGGTAGTCATAGGTTTAGATTTAACCTTAAGATAATGAGTAAGCACATTAGTTTGCATTATGTCTCATAATCCTTCTAATGAAAAACATCATCATTATGAGGAATTCTTACTTCAGAATTCTTTCCAAGCCCTAAAATGTCACCAACTCTCTGGAGTCTGAGAACAAGGATATATGTCTCTGACATAGGATTTAAAGGACAAGCCCTGCAGATCCTTCAGCAGGATTACCAAGCAAGAAAAGTCCTCGTCTTCAGGGTCCAAATCAGGTTTTAATGGCTGGAGAAAACACTACAAAAAAAATTTGAAAGTGTATTTTTATCCTTCTTCATGCAGCTCAGACACTATCAGTAAAGGTCACAGCTATTTATCTCCATCTCTCATTTCAGTGTTGATTGAAAGAACTCCTTGCAGCCAGCAGCAAGCACAGCACAATTCTGCTTGGGAGAAAGCTGGCAAGGGCACTGGGTTTTTAAGTGGCTATTATCAATTCACACTGTTAGCACCTGCTGCTGCTGCAGCTTATCCAAGAGCAGCACTGGCTCATTGGTTTTCCATCGTTCTGACTGGAAGTGCCAACAAACCTGGCATGGATGACACGCCTCGATGGCAGCTGGAGAAGACCTCAGAGGAGGATCTGGACAACCCTGATTCACACCAAGGTAACCAATTCAGAAACACAGAAGGAAAAACAGATCAGCAAAGCAAAGTGTATGTGTGCCAGACAACTAATTCTTGCAACACCTTCAGTTTTATAGAAGGATCAAATAAATTTGTATATTTATATACCCGCTTCTTTCTTTGCAGGCCAATGACAGCCAGCAGAACACTGCGTAAGACTTGCCAAAAATAATTACTCTGGTCACTTAGCAAAGCAGAGGATCTGTCATCCAGAAGCATATTGCCTAGCAACAGTTCACTTACCTTTCCTCCCCTGCAATAAGCAAACACCGCCTGCCCTCCCCACCCCCTCTCATTTATATTGGCTTTCTGGCTGCTGGCAGCAACAACCACTCACCTGGTGTAAAACTGCTCCTGACAGGAGGACTCTGCTGTTTAAGTCCAAGTACAAGTGGGAAGATGAGTAGTGTAGTTCAAGAAAACCCTGGCTGCCAAGAAAAGGTGCAGTTTCTGCCTGTGATAAAATTGTCTCACAGTGTGCTTATATAAAACCCACTTCAAATGAGATCACCAGTATGGTAGCTCTTGGCAAACCATGGTCTGGTATGGAGAAGGAAGGAAAGGAAACAAAACCAGTCATACCAGACAAACAACTATAGCACTATCCACAGCCTTAGGATACCTTCTTTTTCTCAAAGGTTTTTCATTAACTTATATTTTATCATAACTATAGTGCCATAGAATTGTAACCTACTTTTTACATTTTGTTTTACATGAAAATATTTAGGCAGCTACTTATGGAAAATAACTGTGTCATTCCTTCTTCCTCCATGGAAGCCCTCCCATTTCTTCCCCACACACAGGCCACACCATTTGTCTTTTAGCTGATGGTTGTCATCAACACCAAGGTTTTTTCTCATTTTTCTGAAAGCAGTGTTTTGGAAAATTGTACAATTCATTTTGCTAACAACTTTCTGTATAACATTCTGGAAATATTTTTGACATCTTAAAGCTGCATACAAAGATTAACATGACAGAACTTTTGCACTCTGCTACATCTCCCACCTCTCCACAGCATGTTACACTAGGGAAGCCTCAGACCTGACAGCTGTTCTTACTCCCAGTAGTGGCACAGCTGTTAAGTACCAGCTTTTCCAGAGCAGTATGCACATCAGTGACAATTATCTAGGATGATATTATTTTTTTTTTTCTTATGGCACATCTCTGCTGTATCATAATGCAAAACCTACAGTATATATAATATATATGGCTATATTGGTCACTGTTTGGCATCCCTATATTAGTAGAACCATTTGGAAAATAATTTCAACTTTAAAAGTGTTAAAAATTCCTCATTCTAAACATTTTTCTCAGCTAGTCAGAAATATTATCTTTAAAAAATCTCAAATCTTGAATATATGGAAACTTACACACGCTTTTTGAACTGTGCTAGCGCTTAACACCTAAGCTCCATCCCCCAAAACATGAGACACCAGATATCAATCTCTGTTTAAAGCACTGTCAGATGTCAGTCTTGACATATACAACTTTGAGATGAAATTTTATTGTGAGTTGCCTTTGAGCAACTTAATAAGTAACACTCAGATCATCCACTAAACAAAGATAAAGGGGGAAATATTAATATTCTATATAGTAAAATTTTACTCAGGGATTCAAAGAGAGATCTTTGAATAATAACACAGTGCCCTTATAGCTGTTTGCTATTATGTTTTATTCTATTTTCATATCTTTTGAAAATAGTTTTAAATTTTTGGGGAGGTCATCTAATCTTTTCCGTATAGTTACTACTTTATTGCTTTTCATATCAGGTTTCAATCTGCTATAAAATGCTTCTCCTTACCATTCTTGTCCCTGCCCATTTGGCAATGAGTTTATATTTTGTTTTAAATGTTGTAAAAACTAGTACTGCCCTTGTTCATATGTCAGCATCCTTGATTATTTCAGATGCAGTAGGAACAGTTTGGTGAGTAGTGTTTGATAGTTAGATACTGATGAACAACCTGAAAACTGAAAAGAATACTTGCTTTCAAATAAATCTTGTCATTATAAGGAAACTGGATTTTTTTTTCTTTTTTTTTCATCCTCAAGACAAAACTGGCAGTTCATTAATGAAAGAGATGCAGCAAATCCCAGAAGTAGTTCCTGACAAGTTGCAATCGGTTCTAATGGGTGTTGATTTAAGGTCTTAAAATTTGTCTTTTTCTGCTTTTAAACTATTTGGCATATCCATTTAAAATCAGGGAAGAAAAAAAAGAAAAGCTATTTATTCTAAGATTTTGTACAGCTTTTCATATCTATTAATTACTTATAAACTTATACTTTAGGTAATAAGCATCTAGCCATAGATTTAAAGATGGCCTCTTAAATGTAAATTGATTGCTACAGAAATGTCCATTCTATACGTAACGTGCTACACTTCTACAAATACAAATGCTCATTACAATACATTATCTTTGATGTTAATAACATTAGGCTTGATGCAGCACCACTGAAACATATGGGAACTTTAATACTGATTTCTGCAGAAGCAGAAGCACCCCAACACTTTTGAGCATATGTCCAGATAGAAAGTCTGAAACTCATTTTGAATATAATGCCAAACAGAAAATAAGTTGAAGTGGAAGAAATCAGTTTTTAAATATTCAGAAAGAAAAATAAACAGAAGAGAGGGCTTAGATGCAATAAAGCAGGGTAAAGATGGGCCAAATTGATTATGACTACTAGCAAGAACATATCGTGTTTCCCAAAGTTATATATTACAGGGAATTCTTATGTATAGGATGTGTACTACCAAAAGCAAGCAAAACAGATTATATAATATTTCAAAAACAAATGCTCTGCTGATATCACAGAAAAGAGTCACAAAACAAAATAATTTCCCTTGTAAAGCAGCCAGCTCCTCCTCACTTTTGCTTATGGTTGTTTGCTGTCATGTCATAGTGTATTTAATTTTTTCCATTTTTCAACTTGGGATCAGCTCTCTCAGTGACACACTTTGCATTCACCTGAACCCACAGTCAGCTGTATCATCATCAAATAATCAGTCTCCATTTTTCTGAATTCTTAATGAGTTAGTATCCAGAGAGTTAGAACCTAGAGAAAAAAATATGGTGTACCTTAAGTACAGAAATTGTTTCATTTAGTGCTGCTCCACTGAGCCAGATCTTGAAAAACCTGTTCAGGATCAGATTACCCCATATTCAGATATTTTCCTTATTAACCTACGTTTCACTTATCTTTGACTCAAAGACTTCAGCTTCAGAACACAGACTTTACAGGGCTTGAAAGCAGAGCCTGCAGAGGAGAAGTGTCCCAGACTTACACAGCTCCATAGCAATGCCCACAGTAAACACTGGCAGGAACTGACCTATTCATTCCATTGGGAAGAACCAATCTCTGCAGGGGCTACCAATATTACTTGTCCCAAAATTGCATGATGGTGGAAAAAATATTTGAAAATTTTCATCTTAAGCAAAATCTACTGTGAACTGAGCATATCTGTACCCAGTCTCACTGAATTGTTTAACTGTTTGCTCTTCTCTTTGTTCCGGTCACAAACTATACATGACCAGCTGCTAATTTTGTTGACTTTGTTTGGTTAATTTTCAAAACTTTTTATAGCTAAAGATATTTTTGTCTTATTGTATTAAGCATTTGTTCTGAACTTCATAATTGCTTGTAATTGTAATGAGTCCACACAGTCAGTGAAAAGCAGCAGCGAAGGGAGGAAAGAGCCTGCCAAAAACGAGAGGCTTAGGCCATATGGACACAACAAGGGATATCTCTGATGTGGAGACTGCCAGCAATGCTTCTTCCTCCCTGCTTGGCATTTCTGAAAACTGCTTTATACTTCTGAAATTCTCCCAGGTCTTGCTGTGCAGCAAAGGAAACTATTCTCCAGTAAATGAGACATTACTGAGCTCCATCTTTTCCAAAATGCCTAGGGTAAAAACATAAAAAGCTGACCTTGATATTCTCTCACAACTGGCAAATAGCCAGTCTTAATAGCAAACAAGGATGCCTGTACACCTTCACTGAAATTAATGGGATGGGAAGGAAGGGGAACACATGAGATAAGAGTAAGTGTATATAGCAGGGATGACAAATTAGAACAAAGTTATGATTATAGCAAGACTTTTCTGCAAGAAAGTCAGTGTTTTTGTCATGCCTGAGGCTGGACATTTAAATCCTTGCTCATTTGGCATCTACGCCCTTATTAGAGGTTATGACCAACTTGTGAATAGCCATAACACTTCACCACCAAAGGATATGGTTGAGAAGATGAGAATTTGTGTATGGAAGAAAACGGAGCAGAGGAAGTCCAAATAGAAATATCCACATGACTATTCATTCCCATCTGATTTCTGTCGATAAAGAAACATGCTACAGTAAGTCCAGGTCTTGGAAAAATTAGCTCAGAAACATAAAATAGTGCGTTCACAGCTGCAAGGCTCTTTTTGTCCTTCATGAGCTGAGCAGATGACTCTGGGAAACACCTCCCACACTAATTTTATGTCTGAGTGCTAGTCTCCCACAGAATTAAAAAATACCAAGTTATGTACCCCAGCTGGCTTTTGGTTTAATTAGTTGGCAAAGAAGAGTACAAATTCTGTGGGATTATGTGTTTACTATGGGCACAACATTTTGTTTGAATCGATTTTTGACAACTGACTGAATTCTGAAAGATCAAAAGTTCATTTTGCGTATTACATTTACTTAAAAAATACAGTGAAAATGTTATCCATGTGCTTACTATATAGTCCTTGCTCCTACAGAGCCTGTAAATACTCATTGCTTGCATATCTGCTACTGTGTTCACTATTGTTTCCACTAATTCTATTGACGTCATTATTTAATACTCACATTAAAGTACTACTGCTAAAATTTGATTTCTTTTTCTAAAGGCTGAACAAATGTATTGGAATGATCTGTCTTCCCTTTGTGAATGGAGCATAGAAAGGGAGGAGGTGGGATGTGGCCTCTCTTGCTAAATTTTGTGTCAATTAAGAACACAGTATTTAGCAGCTCACCACCATTGTACTACTACATGCACCACGGCTAATAATTATTCAAGGAATAACTCAGAAACATCTTAGAATAAAGTTAAAAAGGAGCATATCAGGGTCTCTTGACCACTCTTTATTTCAGCAGATATGTGTATTTGT
Organism: Dasyornis broadbenti; assembly: GCA_013397935.1. NCBI lineage: Eukaryota > Metazoa > Chordata > Aves > Passeriformes > Dasyornithidae > Dasyornis > Dasyornis broadbenti. The sequence continues at coordinate 190,575 of VZRN01002235.1, forward strand.
AGCCCAGTGTTTGGAGACAATTCCAGCACATGAATGCTCTTTGCATTGTTGGTGTACAGCAAGTTACAGCAACATCTCCAGAAATGCCTCTGAAATAAATGATCCCACAGCACAGAGGAAATTAAATCAAGGTATTAGGAATAGCCTTTCATATTTTTGCAAACTAAAATTCTGCTGTCACACTGGAATAGGGAAATAAAGAACATAATAAAAATTAAATACACTTTTTCTTTAGCTTTTAAGAAACAGTAGGCTAATAAAATCCCATAACAATAAAACTGAGTAAGAGTTTTTACTCAAGCATGGTCACAGAATGTCAGACATGGCAACAACAACCTAGACACAGGGAAAGAACACCATGGAAAGCCTTTCTGTCTTAGTAGCCACAGAGCATCAACTCTAAATGCAGGAGTAACAAAGAGAAGTCAATGTTCTGACTGTTTTAATACTTGATTTAATACTTCTTCCATTTCAGTCTTTCAAATTCAACAGTTTTAGTTTTTTGAAGGGTTAACTTTTTTCTCAAGTCATTAGCAAGCTTTCAGTTTTGGCAAAATGCTTGTAGAATGGAAGCATCATCATGAATTAAATCCCCTTTTTAGTGAACTTCTGCACACCTACGGATAATTAGATTAATTTTCCTTAGCTCCACCCTACATGGCACTCACAGCAACAAGGGCATCTGCATGCTACAAGGACTTCTTCCCTGTGGAGCAGTCTCTCTGCAAATCCACTCTCCAATCAGAAAGTCAAAAAGCAGGCAACCCCACAAACATTCACGTTACGAGTTCTCACTTCAGCCAGAGACAACCACTAACTTCTGCAAGGTGAGATACAATTCATCACCATGATGAGACATGTAAATTGATGATGAAATATAAAGAAATGTTTTTTGCTTTATGTTTCTTTTTTTTTGCTTTTGGCTTTACATATTGCTAGAGCAACATTCTTTTCTTGGGAGACTCATTCCTTCACATTCAACTTCAAGTCCTGAATAAAGGAGAAAAACCTGGTTTTGTCCAACCCTTCAATGCTGGATTCCTGGCCATCATATATCCCTTAGCTTATTGCAGAATTATTGTATGCAGTAAACAGTACTGCACTAAATACCTGATCCAAAGAACTTTCCCTGAAAGAGAGTGACACTTTGCAGCGAGGCATTCAAAGGCTGTGCTGTCAGCTGCCCTACAGAGGAGCCAGTTAGATATGCAGGTGTCTGATGAATGGACTGTGGAGTCCCTGTTTTACACTCGTATTTCAAAACAGGGACTATACACCCACACTTCCACACAAAATAAGATCTTCCAATAGGCACAACTTGAGAAGTATTCTCTGTGTTAAAGGATACAATGTCGCTCTCTGTCGCTGACCACAAACTGGCCCAGCGTGGCCAGGCAGGACGACGTTCAGAGCAGGTCAGCCACTGGAACTTAGGCTGCTGCTTCTGCCCCTAAGGCAAGCTGTCGCTTGGCAACCTAAGCTCTTGCCATCGCTTCCAACTGTCCTGACCTACAGGGTAGGCGCAACTGTAGCCGATAGTAAGGTAGCGAAGAGGGGAGCAAGGAGTGAGAGGAGACCTCTTGCGCTGGTGAATTCAAATGTACTTTATTTCTCCAGCCTCGCAGGGAGAGACATGGGCTCAAGATGCACTCAAGGGGACCAGGCACAGAACGCACAAAACAAGGGGTGACACAAGGTTTTAAAGGGGGGAGGAGTTGGCAGGAGATGGGAGAAGGTAATTCCCTGGGCCAATGGGGACAAATTACATAATAGGAATGAACCAATAAACACTGACCCAGGGCGGTCTCAGGGGAGGGTTCGAGGACTATAACCAATGAGGGAAGGAATAGGGTGGAAGGTTCTAGGGATAGGGAGGAGAAAGGGGAAGGGTTTAGGGATTGACAACTCGACAGACTTAAAGATTGACAACTAATTAAAGAAACTTCGAGATAGGGGGAGGAGAGCCCGGGGATTGACATCCCCGGGGGAGTGGCCAGCCCTCAGACTCCTCCCAATGACTCTACGCTCCCCGGGGGATCAGCCCACTCAACTTCTGTGTTTACCCACATGCTGAATCCCCCGGAATCATCATTAGGAGCCGGGGCAGTTGTATTATTAGCCACTCCGGCAGTGCTAGGTGGAGAAAGGGCAGCTGCTACTGGAGCTGCCTGGTGCACCGCCACAATACAGTACACATAGAGAAGTAGCACAATTGTTATCTTATTTTGGTTCAATTCTAAATATTAATCATTAAAACACTAATAAGCTGTTAAAGAATGCGAGAAGTATTCTGTAGGGATGCTCATCAGCGAGTATTAAGGGCACCTGGCTATAGGACAAGAAGGAGGTCGGAGGGTGTTACTGATTTTTACTGCTTCTCATGTGAGTTGACTAGTTGCTTCTTTCATTACCCCACAGGTGGTGGAGGAGAAAAATAGCTAGCATTTGCTGGGCAAAAGTCTGAAGGATCCCAGAAAAAACATGTCAAACTGCAACTCAGTCCAAATATTTATATATTCAGGAAATGTTAGTCTTCAGATGCACACTGCAGGGTCTGCATGGATGCTTTCTTTGGCAGCGTTGTGTTGCATACTGTAATTTCTCATTAGCAACAAAGTCCTCAGATACAGTCTAGCTCAGGAAAGCTGTAAATACATTTTACATTACACATTTTATTTCTCAATTATTTTCACATGTTCCTAATAAAGCTCCCTGCTGTGGGAACGGTTGGACAGGAATATGTCCAAGACACAAAATGTGTTCTTATTTTCCGTGCAAAAAGAATGACTGTATCTAATTGTAGCTATAATGAGAAATGATGGTTTCGAAAGAATATTACGCCATGTAGTTTGAATGATAGTTTGCCATTATGACTGAGACAATTAAATATACTTTTTGACAGTTCAATAAGGCTGAAAGTTTCGATTTCAAAAGAAAGTTTTACAAATATTACATTTTTACTACAATATTGCTGACACATAATGTACGTAAGAATTCATATCAATTGGGTTATTTATTTATTTGTTTAATTGTTGAATTTCTACCAGAAGTGTTTATTTACTTGTGGATTGTGGGCAGATTGGAAGAACAGTGACAGAGTTTAAGTTCCTGCCATTTCCCCCATTCCTGTCTTAACTGATGTTTCTGACCACTTCTAATCTCTAACAACTTAGTGGCTTAATTACTTTAGACTCTGATGTTTCAACTTAGAAACACATATTTGAGCTAAATAAAATACCTCTGAGGAATTATTTCAACAGGGCTGGCATTTTTTTTCTTGATAACAGAATTGTGGGTTTTAACATTTTACAACAAGAGGTTTCACAATTTGTTTTGAAGAGATAAAAATAGTCATTGTTAATATATTAGCATAGTCTCTCTGCTATCTTCACTTATATGACCATCAACTCAAGATCTATCCATCCAAGTGGATGCACCATACAACCCTTACCCATCCCAACTCCTCCCAGCCAGTCAGCCAGCCTGCCACTCTCTGTTGCTTTCCTCTTTCTTTTTCCATGTCTTCTCTCCTAAAGCACGGGCGGGGGGTGGGGGGGGAGAGAATAAAAGAAAAGGAAAAAAGAAAGTACCAATCACTTCCATCTTGCAGAAGAAGACAAAAGAAGTGACGCTAAGACTTCACAAAGACTTGAAAGCTGACCTCTCCTTGGGACCGACTTGATTAAATTATCTTTGTATTCTGTATCCAGAATCTCTTATACGCCACACCTCCCATGATAAACTTTGAGATAAGAATACCTATATTAAACCTCAAGATTCATTGTAATGCTGGAATGGAAACTAACAATGATGATTCAGATTAATATAGAGAGATAGAATTTCTTCGCTCAACATATGTTATCAGCAGATCTGAAATTTTTAGTTATCATAATTCCTGCCAAATAACACCAATCTTCAGTATTTCATCATTCAAAGCAATAGCCCTATTCTCTTTAGTTGAGAAGGCAGACTTTATATCAATGTAATTTTATCAGGTTTGTTATTAAATATTAATGTGGAAATTAAGCAAGGTTTAAGCACTGGGTTTTAAGATTTATTTTTCATTATGTCAGTTATAGCAAACCTTTAAATAACATTCTGTGAAATAAGAAATCTAGAGCATCACTAATAAAACCTTTTAAGTGGTAATCCTTCAGAATCCTTCCTTGTAATGGTTGAGCATTTGCAGTACTAAACCAATGAAATTCACACATACTGTAATGGAGTAGTGGAACGATTATTACAACATTTTTTCCAAAGTACCATGGGCTTTAGATGATTAGAGAGTAGTCTTGTTTTTAACTTTCTGCCAAGAGTGAGGCTTGAAGTTGAGTTGGATTGTGGATAGATTGCAGTATAATGTATGTTGACAGTTTAATAACATGGGTTACTATCCTTAGTTTGCTTTATGATGTAATACATCTTTATAGGAGTCCTTGGAGATTTCTACTATGATTTTCAAGGCAGAGAGAACTCAATAAACTAAAATACTCTGAGCAAGATTTCTATTTCCTGTATACTTTGGAAATTTTCCTGAAAAATAAATAGGTGCTACAACTTTTTAAAGTTTTTCTGACATGACTTTTTGTTTTTCTAGTCATGTAATAGATTTTAAAGGTACATTTCATATAAAGTTATACATTTTATAGAAGTTTCCTTCTATAATGAATGGTCTTATTTTTCAGATCTCTAGGGAAATTTTCTCTTCTGTAGAACAAAATAATTGATTTTATTTTCCCCTCTTGCAATTCATATTATATATACATTAGGTGATGCAGTTTGCAAATATTTCCAAGTAAAGGCCACATATATTTGGACTAATTATCCCTCATGTTTTGACAAGTACATGCACAGCAGTGGTTAAGCATCAAGCAACATAAATCTAAATAACAAAATAAAATATAGGAATAATTTAATTCTTCAACTGCTTTCATTTCATTTTTAGAGGTAATCAGGAAAAGAAACTAATTAGAATGGCAGGAAACTATTGCTTTAGATTAAGTATCAGTCTAAGTGAAAATAGCTTGAAAGGATATTCAATCCATATTAATATTAAATAAATTCAATTGCTAGTTTTCACAATATCCATGCAAAACTAGATTTCAGAAAGTATTGAAAGCAAATTTGTTATTTACTATATTTCTGTTCAGAGTGAATAAAAAAAGATGTTAATTTTTGAAGTGTAATTGCTTGTCCGAATGGTGCCTGTAGATTATGTCGTTCAGATGTTTTCAGTGCTTTCAGAGGTTACTGCTAACATATGATTTGCTGTGATTATGTGTATATTTGTCTAGATAGATGATTACCTAAACAATATGTTATTCTTCCCTATACCAATTTGGCAGACCACACAGAAAAATTTTCAGGACACTTCTAAAAAGTGTTTTCAGTATGAACAATTTGTATGAGCTAGGGTCCTTTTTCCACACCAGTATTTACAACACGTTCTTTCCACTCACACTGTGTAAACAAAAATTTGCTCATCTGAATATTTGAAGTAAGTGCATAAATATAGGCTGAAATAAATCTTTAGTATTTGTCAAATAAACATTAGCACATACTTTCTTAAAGTACGCACAAGTTATACTTTCCTCTTAAAATAAACCTATTGTACAATAAGACTCATTGGAAAATTCCTGAAGAACACATTGAGAGACCACCAGTACAGAGAAGATCAAATGGTGTGACACAGATACACCAAAAAAGACAAAAAACAGAGGCTGGAGTATCTGATCCGAAAGGTTTCTACCTATCGTTTGATGCCTTCTCTTTTCACCATGCTTTTGCTGAACCCGGGTAAAGGCTGCACCCAGAGATCTCCCCTAAGCTGCTCAAGCCAAAACCACTTTCACATTTCCCATAGGAGAAGCACTTATATTTTTGCCATCAGTGGTTACACTTGCCTCTTGCCAAGAGCCTGAGGGCCACGCCTAGTTGACACTCACATCTGCATACATTTTCATGCCTGGAAAACAAAAGCATACACACAGCCGTGACAATTGCTTAGGCTCACACCACTGGCAAGATAATCCTGACTGTTTAAATTCACTGAAAACCCATGGTTTGCCTCTACCACACTGCTACACTGTCATATTTGTGCATCCTGCAGGCCACAAACCTTCACAGTGCCAGAGACACAGAGGACCAGACATCTAAACATTCTTAGCAAACCGTGCACACAAATAGGTGCCAAATGAGGTTGAAAAACTGGGCTATTCAACCACAGCAGCCATTATCAAAACACAGTCTTGACAAAAATTTGATCCTGCAACCATAATTTTGGCAGCATATTGCAGCTTCTTGGGTTTACTCCTTTTTTCACTTCTTATGGATTTGAAAATCCTGCCTAGTTCCCTGCTAGTCATAAATGAGATGGTTCTTAATTGTGTCATTGGGCTTGCTGAATGACTGGCAGACATCATTACTATTTCTGTGACTGATCATCTCTCTTATTCTGCCTGTGCATCCCAAGAGGAATGCCAAAAGAGCATGTAATGTTCAAGGCAAATTTCACTGAGACAAAAGAATGACTTTAGCAGAGAATAATAATAATAATAAAAATTATTATTATTATTATTATTACTATTTCACTTTACCTGAAATTTGTCTTGTGCCTTCATGTGCACACACCCACCCTTTTTATTACTGTGTCAGAGTGTCAGATGCGTGCCTTTTTGTGTGATCAATTTTCTCTTGACCAGCACACAGACAACTCCACTGGGACTCTCCAGGATTAAGATCACAACTTACTAAAGCTTCACCTACAAGGAAGTGGCGGTAGCACATTGCACATCCTGCAAATCATTACTGCTGAGAAGCTGCAGTGCTCAGCTCACCAGCCACCATTGGGCTGAAGACTGGAATTCACATTTGTCTTCTACATTATTATGAGTATATACTCCAGGATCAGGTCTCAATTTCTGGACCACTAAAATAAAAATTCATTATATTTAATATTAGTATAATAACAAAAAAAAAATAAAACAAAATCCAACACACACCATCAGTCAAATAAAAATTAGCTTGGAAACAATATAGAGCTGTTGCAAATTCTTACTCTATTTCATAATATTTACATAAATGTTGGAGGAAAATAAATGTGAGTTATTTACCTTAAGCTTCAACAGAAATTTTTTTAGATGGTTTGAAAGAACTGTATGTATTCAAATCTTACAAAGTCCATTTAGAACCTGCTGCAAAGAGAAGTTAAATGTTTAAAACCACGGACCAATACATTTCATAACAAAAGCTGAATTTTGCCTCCCTGACTTCTTTCTACCCCTTGCCACAAGCACCACCTTTGAGCTGAGACCATACAACCGCTAATATCAGTATTTGTTGAACTTACACCTAACTGATATACTTGAGCCTAAGTAATTGAGGCATCAAACCCTTCAATATGCAATTGCTTGGTAAATATGCTCAATCCCGTCCCTGGAGCTTTTTGCAGATAACGGTGAATCAATGCCAGACACCTGACCCACAGAACTTCACTCTCTGTCTTCCACTACTAATAGCTGATAAATCTGCTTTGTTCAGAAGAAGCAAAAGCAATCAGCACAGGACTACTCCATGTGAAATATTTATTTGGGCAGCAAAAGCTATCACTGTCACTGAGAGTGAGTGACAGCAAACCAGGGTACTATTTTGACCATTATGTGGAAAAAGAACAGCAACCGGGGTTTATGTTCACAAGATTGAAACATTCAATCAATTTCATTGTAAACCGAATTCCTCAAGCATGTTTATATGGGATCCTAGGTGGGAGCTTTCTCTGCCTCCAAATATTGTTAGATCTGTTTGCATAAACTATCCAAAGAAAATATATTGATACCAAAGAATTGAGTAACATGGCTACAGAGAAAAGGTTGAAGTCACATAAAACAGTAGTGCCACAAAATGTTGACGCATCAAATATGTAAATTATTAGATTACAATTATAAAAACCATTTCAAAGCATTAAAGACATAATTGGCAGAGTTCCTACCAGTTAAATATAATCTCCAGTACACATCAGCTGTAGCTTGGCTTGTCTTGTTAGGTAAACAAAATGTGTCTTGACTGTCATTGCCATAAAATATTAATGCACTGGAAGTCTCTAAACCTTGCTAAGCATAAGGCCTATTATCACACTTAAGAGCAAAGCAATCTAATAAATCGCTGGCAGTATAAAAACTAAGTCAGCTGGCAGAGACAGTCATCTCCCTGAGGGATAGTAAGAGACTAATCTTCAACTACAGCAGCTGTAGTTCCAGAGAAATTGTGTTTCTACTGCTCAGTAGAAATACATTTGTGCTGAATCCTGTTATTTGAACTCTAACGGATTCATTAGGAGTACCCATACATTATCAACAATACAAAATGAACTAACCATCTATGACCTAGGTTTATTATAGGCATAATTTTTTTATAGTTGTGCTTGGTCTTTGTTGCTTTTAGTTACATGCAAACAAAAGCTGAACTGGATGCTTCTGCTGCACATTTTCTATCAACATCAAGCTCATACATAAATAATCTTCTGTGTTTACTGAGCACTGAGACGATGTCCTTAATTGAAAACAACTTACTTGTTTGGCACTGTTATGAAGTCCTTGAGGCTGTATTTAACAATAAACACAATATTGTCATATACTATGTAACAGAACAGATAACATCATGATTATGTTATTTTTATGGTGTACTTTGGGAACACACTGTGTGATTCCAAAGAAACAAATCACCAGAGACATACAAGACTGCACACACGAAAAATAGTTAACAGACAAAATGTCTTAGTCAGGATATTATCAAAATTACTTATTTGTTGTATTTGGTATTAATAGGGATTAATATACCCTCAAAATGGACTAGAAAAAGCCTTAAATATCAATAATTGCATCTTTGGATGACACAAAAATATTTCATAGCCAGAATGCATGCTGACAAAAGAATCTTAAAATATGTTACAAGCAAATGCTGGTTGTTCTTGCAAAAGATTTTAATATGAAAAAATAACTTTTAAAATACTTTATTTGATTACACATTTTCCATGCAATTCTGTTTTAAGTGGATATCAATAACATAGCAGGTAAACTGTTTACATTTTTTAGTGAAATCTTATTAAACCTTTTTTTTTTTCCTTGATCATGGGATGCCATCTATTAGGTCCCACACAAAACTGTGGAATAGTTGAATTTGAAGAGGAAGTGGGCAGTTCAAACTCTTCTTAAAATGTTGTCAATTAAGTCAGGTTGCTCAGGGCTTCATCAAGTCAGGATTTGAATCTCTCCCAGGACACAGATTCCACAACCTTACCGATCAATCTCTTCCAGTATTTAGTTGTCCTCATGGTGAATATTTTCCTCTGATATAGTCAGAATTTCCTGGTTTTCAGCTTCTGTCTCTTTTTACTACTACTCTGCACCTTCCAGTCTGACTATATCTTTCCTCTTTCCTCTTATTTGATCAGTATAAGTTGCAATATGGTCTCAGCTCAATCTCCTTTCTGAGCCTGAACAAATGAAGATCCCCCAGACTTTTTCTATGTACCACATGCTGCAGACCTCAGCCATTCTGGAGGACCTCCACTAGACTCCTTCCACAGCACTCCTGATGTAGTTTCATGAGGACAGAACACAATCTTGCTCAACCTGCTGGCTCCACTTCTTCTTATACTTCTTCTGCACACCAAAACCCACAATATCTGAAGCCATTCAGGACTTATGAGTTTGAATGTCATTCAGGATTGTGCCAGCATGGACTTCTACAGTAAAGGTGACTGTCATCCAGTAATAAGTTGTCTGTACAATATAGTGGGAAAGGCAGGTGGAAGAAAAGAATCGTGAACATGCAGTGAGAACTCTGAGGCATTTATGTGGCTAAATATTTAATATTTCCTGTCACCATCTGTTAGATTTTGCCATTGTAAACCATGCCTTCCCCCACTCCATTTTTCAGAAACAGAGAAAATTGCCCTGTCTATTCTTCCATCTGTCTTTTTCTTTTTCTTACATCTATCATGATTTTGGTTTTTTTCTGTGACATCCTGACCAGTTCATCAATTTTCAATGTTAAACATAATTTTAAGTTTTCTGGAAAGGCACAGAGGCTGTAAAAAAGCTCTATTTACCTGCTAGGGATGTCAGCTCATAAAACCACAGGAGAAACTGAGAAAGTTGGAGCTGTACATATTCAAAATAAGATAGATGTATATAAAAGCATATTTGTTACAGAAAAACATACATCAAGCAGCTCCTGCATTCTTCATAAGAATAAAGAGGTATGAGAAGACAGTGAAAGGCAGAAAATTTTAAACTGATAAAAGGAAACAATCCTTTAACAAAACTCCATCTGCAGAAAACATTGATACGACATAACACTAGGAATTAATATCTTAGAAGGATGCCAAGATTAGGCATTACTGTAATATTGGTTATGGTTGCCTACATTTAAAGATCCTTCAGGTTTCAAAACTCAGTGCTCTACTCAGGAAAAAAACCCAGTGTGCAAAATTGCTTAAGCAAACTTAATTGACTCCCTCGTGCATATGTATTTTGATAAAATTTTCATGATTACCTACTACATGATTACTTGCTATTGCCTGAAATTCTGGTAATTCTTAGCTTTGAAGTGTTTGCCTTTTCATCCCTAATAGCAATTATAATTTCTTTTTTTTCTTCTAAATTTAAAAATAAATGCTCAATGCATAAACCCGCACAGAGCTTCAGGATGCTTAAACTGTTAATCCCATCAGATGAGCAGACAGCACCTGAACTAATGACATAACGGCCTCAGAGGGAGAGTCTTTCACTGTTAAATCGACTAGCAAAGGAGGGACAGAAGGGACTGTCACCGAGTTTTGTAGTTGTTTCTATCACCAGACTAGGTAAAACCTCTGGATCTAGAGTCAAGAGCATAAGAGCAACCAGCCACTTCTCTCAGTTGCAACAACAATTTTTCCTGTGTTGCAGCCCCCCATCCTGTTTCTCTCCATAGCTCTAGCATTTTCTTTTGCCTGTCCTGGATGCTCTGAAAATTTGTATTATTTCTTTATACTTCCTTCTGACACCCTCTCCTTTACAGCAACTGTAGTGGTCCCCACAGGCCAATAAAAATGTTGCTTTTTGGTTAAGAAGAAATTTGCAAGGATCCCAATACAGTTCTGAATCTTTGGGGTTTTGCCTGTACTGTAAACCAGAAACAGAACAAAACATCTCAGGAAACAGACAAAGCCAAGGCACCTGCAGAGGAATGACTGCTGGGATTATCACGCAATTCAGGTGTGCTGCCTAACATCACTCTTCCTGCAGCTGGAATGGTGTTCAATGAACTCTCTTCTACCACAATAGCTGTGCTTTCCAAGGCACCAATTTAAATATGTGGTCCAGAAAAGATCAGTAAAATATAAATGAGGCAGTGGAATGATTTGTAATAATACTATGGATCCATAAATAGCCTTCTCTCTTACTGTCCAGTTACAAGTCATCATGTGTTTCCTGTCAAGCCAAACCTGTGATTTGCAAGAGATGTTCATTTCCTCATACACATGCCTAGATAATCAAAACTGTCAAGTTATTAGGTAGCATTTTACTGAAGAGTCTTCTGGAAACAGATAACAATTCTGTGCTTTCATCATTGAGCAGTTCCATCAAGGTTGAGACATACTAAGCTAGATCCTGCTCTTGTTTAAACAGACAAAAAAAGCTTAGCAACTTAGCAGATTCAGCCTGGAAAAAAACATCGAAGTCTCACTCATGAAGACGAATCACTGAACCATTGCTTAACTACATTTGTCTAAAGTAACAGGAAAACAGTGGCACCTGCCTCCACAAGAAAACAGGAAGTCTAAAAGGATAGATTATTAATGTAACACTTTGCTAAAGTGCTATCTGTGTTAGGCCAGCTAAATGGAATCAATTTGTCAGAGACTCTGACCCGCTCGTTAATATTACCTTTCCAGCAACTGGGAGAAACAACTCCCAGATGCATTTTATTCCCCAGAGCACAAGGGACCTAATCCTAACATATCACACTCTCTGGTTCAGGTTGTCTTTTAAAAACAGACCAAAATAGTGGTGCAGACTTCTTTAGCTCTGAGATAACACTTATTTGGGGATTAAGTGTTTAATGAGGCATAGCTGTTTCTTGAGCATTTACTCATTGGCAGTCATAAGCAGATATGCTCTGCAAAGAAAGAAATTGTCTAAAAGTGGTTATTGTCTTGGTACTTTGTATACTGTGTCACTGATAACACTCCTAAGTTTGTTACAGTTCAGAAAAGCCTAAATAAGTCTTAAAGTTTATGAATTCTGGCAGCTGTTGCCAGCAGCCTAGAAGTTCAGACCTAGAAGATATTTTGCACCTCATTAAGGCTCGTCCCATAAATAAATCAACAGTCCTTTTAAAATCCTTCCAAAAGAACACCTTCAAGCTGATTCTGTACGTCTTTATTGAAAGCAAGGAATATCAACTGAACATTCAACCACAGAATGGTTTGGGTTGCAAGGGACCTTAAAGATCATCAGCTTCCAATCCCCCCACCATAGGCATGGATGCCACCCACTAGATCAGGTACTCAGGGTCTCACCAATCTGGCCTTGAACAGTTCCAGGGATGGGGCATCCACAACTTCTCTGGGCAACTTGTGCCAGTGCCCCACCACTCTCATTGTAAAGAACTTCTTTCTAATATCTAATATAAATCTCTCTTCTTTTAGTTTGAAACCATTCCCACTTGTCCTATCACTATATACTTGTGTAAAAAGTAATCTCCCCATTTTTTACAAGCCTCCTGCTTCATTTGAAAGGTGTTATAAGCTTTCCATGGAGTCTTTTCTTCTCCGGGCTGAACAAACCCATCTGTCTCAGCCTGTCTTCATTGGACAGTTTTTACAGCCCTCTGATCAGCTTCATGGCCCTCTAACAGTTCCATGTCCTACAACATTCTAACAGTTTTACATCTTTCCTATGTTAGGGATCCCAGAGCTGGATGCAATTCTCCAGTTGGGGTCTCACCAGAGCAGAGCAGCGCAGAGCAGAGCAGAGCAGAGTAGAGTAGAGCAGAGCAGAGCAGAAGGGCGGATTCCTCCCTTAGCCTCCCAGCTATGCTGCTTTGATGCAGCCCAGGATATGGTTGGCTTTCTGGGCTATCAGTGCACATTGTTGGCTCAGGACCTCTTGTCGTCCACCAGAATCCCTGGGTCTTTATCCACAGAGCTGCTCTCAGTGACTTCTTCTCTCAGTCTGTACTTACAGAAATGCCCTAATGCAGGTGCAGCACTTTGCACTTGGACTTGGAGAATTTAATGACTCCCATAGGCCCTTCACAACCTTGTCCAGGTCCTCTGCATGGATTCCCTTCCTTCCATTGTGTCTGCTGCATCTGGTTATTCTGAATACCATCCTCTGATATTTTCTTGGATTATCCTCTTAATTTCTTTTACAAAGCTTTGTACAAGAAACTGAAAGAGTCTTTGGAACAGTTAACGATACAGTTTAAAATCAGCAGCCGCGTGTAAAGGGTGTAATTGTTGCAAATACTACGATCATCAATCCTCCTTAAAAGTGCTTAGTTCCTCAAAAGTCTTTGTTTAGTTGAGAGAATTTTATTGATTTCATCTCACTCATATTAGGTTTCCTGCAAAGCTTCATCTATTCCCAAATGATTATGTCAACAATGTTAACCCAGGATAATCTAAGTGCAATGATTTCCACTCAAATTTGGATATTGAGGAGAGATATATCCCTCCTTTCGTGATATTGTATAAGCAAGTGGAGTCACCCCTTTTTTAATTTGGACAGTGTAGTCATAATCACTTCTTACTAGAGATGTCAAATTAACTACATTGTATTTATTACTGTATTCACCCTTTGCTCTAGAATTCCCCATTGCCTGCCAGATCGAGGAAAATCTCAGATGTTAATGTAGCAGTTAGGGCGATGAAACAGCTGATACTGCGCAGCCCCTTGTCATGATAGGCACACATTAGCTGCTCAGTAATAATGGTTTCCTCTTCAATGGCTTCAGCCACCACTCCAGGAGAAACAAATTACACAATTACCTCACTCCTTTTCCCTTGCAGTCATGTAAGGATCTTGCCAAAAGCACCTACATGCATTTCTGTGGTCTTAGTCCAACATCCCTTAATTCTGCACAAGAAGCTGAAAATGTATTAATTTTGTTAGAGCATCTCCACTAAGTCTGGGTCTCATCTCCAAAGAACATTTTGAACATAAGCTGCCATATTTAGTATAATTAATATCATTTAAAGAATCTTACCTTTAAAGAAGAGGAACAGCTACTTTCCACCATGAGCTAGTCTATTCCATTATGTATTGTTATTGTTACACTGAGACCTGGTGTCTTGACAGTGTCCCAGGCATGCAGCATTATGAACCCTATCCTTTTCTCAAATTGTTTTTGGCTTCTGTTACTGACATCTCCTGCTTTCTGGACTGCCATGGTTGTTACCCACTGAGCAATATGTAGAGCACAGCTATGCTGAACATAAGTCATTCATCTAAAAAATTAAGACAATATTATCAGACACACACACAGGAAATAAACTTATTTTCTATCTTCTGCTCAGCTTTCTGCTTCATTACTCTTTGAGAAGATGCTCATGATAAATAAGATGCCACTAGCAAATAACAATAAAACATATTGCATTCATAATGAATGGTCCTTCTGAAAAAGAAACCTTGTTTTTTGGGCATTGATATGGTGTAGTTCCTCCAAAAATTGACTACTAATTCTGTATAATATTAAAAGTTTTTGAATCAAACATTTTGCTGTAGCAGATACATCGTTAAAAAAATTAATTTCTTTAAGTTTTACAGGTGAGTTTTCCATAGCTAAATTATAAGAATAAATAACAATTGTTAGTTCTTCAAGAAAGTTCATTTATTAATGCACTGGTAGAATTCTAGCAACATTATCACTACTGGAGCAGATAGTTACAGTATAATTCTACCATTTAATGCAGTAGAATAAAATAAGCTAAGACCTACATTTGTCTGTTTGAGTGGTTCAGATGTTGCCCATAGGATCCCAAAGTACTATAATTTTAGGAAATATGAATAACATAAAAAAATTGAATTAAAAAAAATCCCAAACTCCTCACACTAAGTATGTTGATATTTGGAAATTTAGGACAAATTCCAGAGTCGCAAAAGTGAGATTTTGCTGCCAAAAAAAGGAACATTATTGAAGGAAACCCATTAGAAATTCTGAAGGATTGTGACAAAGGACCATAAGGTAAATGGCAGAATGTACTGCACTTCATAGAATAGGCAGCAACTAGCAAGTGGCAACGCTATGATTTTGACGGCAGGTATACTCCCGTGTGATTAAGCAGCTGGTGTAAATCATACTAGGTTAGAGCCAATTGTGTAGCAGTAAATAAAATAAGTAGATAAACTGACCTGTTTGATGTATATCACAATAAGTTAACCTGTATAGTGGTAACATTAGATGCAAGTAAATTCTATTTTTCTGGTATTTACATCCAGCTACATGGTTATTGTAAATATTGTAAATATATTGTAAAGATATTATAAATATATTGTTAAGGCCACTCTCTCTGGCAAAGCCAGTGACTTGGCCTGTTGGGATGGGGCTTGCTTCCAGTTTTTTACTGCAGATACTGAATATGTCATAACTTTATGGTGCTTTGTTCTTCTATTGAAACATTTTATTTTATAAGTATCTTAAGTAATACTTCCTAAATTTTGCACTAGAAACATCTTCCCCAACAGAATGCGAAGAAGTCATTTGTTGACAAAGTATTCATTTTCTCAAATGATCTCTAAAGCAATAAATCTGTCATAGGAGTTTGGCGCAGAAAAAAATTATTAAAACTACAATATTAATATAATATAGTTCCCAGCATAAATCAACACCATTTTTTCCTTTAATTTTCCTGATTTAATTAAAGAGCTTAAGGTGATGGCTTTCTGTCATTTTTCTTGAAAGCGGTTCAGTGACATATATGAATCTCAGAAGTGGGATGATAATGCAACTCCCTCCTCCCCAATCTAATTTCAGTGCAAATAGTAGGCAATTTCAGAGCAAACAGCAGGAAAACTATGTAGATAAAGAATTTTGTCTAGTTTCCAAAATTGCTTAAGTTGATGAGTCTTTTCCAGGATAAGAAATATTTTTCTACACTCTTTCTAAAGAGCTGCAATGTTGAGTAATTTAATTATGTTGAGACAAGGCCTGATTGCATGAAATACTGAGCTGTTGCATATTCTTTCATCAGTGACCACACTGAAAAATATGTCATGCTAAAATAACCGCTTTGAGATTTTAGCTCTGTAATTTTTTTGTTATTTCAAGTTTTAAATATAATCATGCCAAACGAAAACCTATTTTGTTTATAAAGGTAGTTTCACACAATATTGGAATAGAGAAATGTAGTAATCCATTTGATGGCAATTGTAATCAGATTTTTAAACTATTAGCACTGAATTAAAAGTTGACACAAAAATTAAAAAGGCTTATATGAGAATTTTTAAGTTTTCTGTAACTCATAAAAAAATTATTATTTCCTGGTTAAATAAAACCAGTTCTCAGCTGCTACCTAGCTGTCTGAATATTTCACAGGTGCTCAGACATTATTGTAACTTAAATGCTACTTTTGGTGAAAGACCTGGTGAATCATTTTCCCTTCTATGAGTCATTAAGAAACAAACTAAGCACACTGGAATGAGAGTTTAAAGATGAGATAGTCACAAGATCCTCTCCGCTTGTCCTCTGCCCCAGAATGGATCATTTCATCAAGGAAATATGAGGACAAAATATAAGTCCAGGTTTGTTTCCTAGCTTGGTTGCAGAGCAGCACCAAAGCTTCCACCAGTTTCACCACTCTTTTGTGCATGGTAAGGACATACACATTACTCTTCTTATTCTGCAAAAGATAACAATTTAGGACATGAGTTTAAGAATAATCAGCACAAAGGAATAAATTATCTTTAGAAAATATTTGTTGAATTCATAAACTTGTGAAAGGCAATTTGGTAATGAAGGGAAACCTGCCATCACAAAGCAACACAAACCGCTGGGTACTAAACAGCCTTAAATATGAAGTTTTTCTTTGCAAACCATGACAAAGGATAAGCCTGTCTTTTGGTGGGGAGTGGATAACATAGAACATGTTTGGTTGGCAGTAAGAGCTTCATGAACTGTTGAGTCAGTTCAACTTCTCTGCTAGTCCTTTACTATCTGAAGTCTAGTATAGTCCCTGTGACATCTAAAACCCTCAAATGCACCTGTAAGTATTGCTAGAATCCCCAATAACTCTGCCACAAATTTGCCACAGGTTCTTTTTAGGCTAACATGGTCCTACACCATTGCTTGGGCTGACATACACTTATAATTATTTCTCACTTCAGCTTTAAAACACGCATTTTGATGAGAAATGCAACTGTGGAAAATCTTTTTGCTGATATAAAGGATTTTGTTTGTTTAAACCAAACCAAATGTTTTTTTTTATATACAAAAATCTTTGACACAAACCGGGAGGATGGTGCCCTGAAACTAAACAGATTTCATTGGCTTGCTAAACGTATATATTCTGACAAGGTTTACCGTGCCTTGAATTTTGTGTGCAGTGTAGCTGTGTGTGCAATGAGGACTAATGCATACATCATAGAAAACAATTGCCTCATCACCACTGGCAATGTGAAAAAAAAGAAGTGTATGTAGTAATTAGTGATGTTCAGTGTCATAAAGTTTCTAGACTTAGCAAACATTTCCAGTGTCCCTGAAAATTCCTTTTATGTTCATCTTCATACCATCAAACAGCAACTCAGGTTGAAACTCTTCATACAGCACAGAGACTTACAGTTACATCTAAACATTTGAGAATTACTTAAACAATCGACAATTAGCTCTGAAGTCAAAGTGCTGGGAAGATATTTTGTTTTCCTGTGAGACCAGCGTCTCTTTCAGAAGCCTTGAGGATATTGCACAATACTCACTGTTGTACCTGGGGGCTATCCTAGGAACAGCACTCACTTGATCACAAGTGCATCTTTGTCCACAGTAAAATCTCAAGCTCTGTGGTGTACACATAGATGAGTAGAACTGAACATGTAGATAGAAATTTGGTTTGGCATTCACGGCTTTGTGACCTGTTGCCCCTGGAATATGTTGACAGTGTCTCTTTAAATGAATGAATGAATGAATGAATATGAACATGATAGACATAGTGTCATCCAGATAAATTAATCAGGAAATAAACACAGGTCTCCTGTTTTTACAAGTCAAGTCATCTCAATAAAAAATCAATGTATATGGAATAAGAACCGATCTCTCCTTCTTTATTATAGTAAATCACTGCCCTTTGTAGTACCAGCCATTTTATTGCAATGTCAAGCTGTTTTAACTTATTTATCTATATCTTAATCTAGCTAGCAAAAGCCCTGCTTTTCTAAATTCACACTGTAGTGGACACTTTCATTATTTGACACATAATTCTAAGTACCTCACTTAAGAGAGATGGATTTTCATTTTTTACAGTTACGTATTTTAAGTTGAAAATATTATTTTACTATTACTCTGTCTTATAAAAATGGAATGCATAAACACTCAGAAGATAGAAAAAGGACAATGTTGCCTACAGAGACTAAGCATACCACAGAACTTATTTCAAAATGTGACAGCAACCTGTATGATAAAAGTAATCGTTTGCCTAGAAGCAACTCCATAATTTGAGTAAAAATATTCAGAAATAGTAAAAAAAAATGTATTTTCATCTAAAATTTAAGGTGAGTAAAGCACCAGAGTCTGAAACTGCTAGATACAGTCAAAACTATAGTCTGCTAAGATACTTGTGTATTACTTGTACTGCAACTAGTCGTAAGGCATTGGGTTTCAACCTGAAACAGATAATTTGCAGCAGCTATGAGATTTCCACCTATACCCAAACCAGTTACCATTCACAATATATCTTAAAGCTATAAATAAATCAAATAGATAAAAATATATATGACTTACACACTGACAGGTGCAAAAGACTGGGTCTTTTTGACTTTATTCCAGAAAGATGTTAAACTGCAGGAGGCCATTAAATTTTGCCATAGACAAGTAAACAAAACAGTACTCCTATCCTGCAGCAGTCTATGAGAAATTCCATCCACTGAATTCAAATTTAGGCTCAGTTTAGGGTCTTTTGCTTACAGCTATACTGGTCCTCAGAAGTTTTACAGAAGTCAAATAAAATGTGAGAAGTGAAGTATACAGCAATGCAGGAAACAAGCTCTGAACTCAACTCTTTCAGGAACTTGTTTTCTAACTCTTGGAAAGATATCTAAGTTCTGCATTACCTGTCTCCTGATATGTCAAAAAAAATATGTTTACACATCCTTGTAACATGATTTCACCAACACAACACATTTCAGTGTATGTAAGTAATTCTCTAGTAAGGTGTTGCTATTCAGCACTCACAACACGGGACATATTTTGTGTTCCTCCCCAACTCCATGGCCAGGAAAGTTCTCTGTATACTAATGAAAAATAGAGAGCACTATATTGTCCATTTTCCTTTTTTAATTTTTTGTTAATTATATATGTCAAATTAAAAAATGAAATCACCACAAAAGTCTCCTAAAGATAGGGTTTTTTTCTGTTCATTTAGTCTTTTTTCCCAGATGCAGTTCATCAAACAATTCCAATTACCTTTACATTTGTTGTTGCTTGTCACATGCATCAGACAGCACCTGTTCCCCCATAGAAGGGAACTGATCATAAAAGAGCTGTCAGCAGGGCTCCGAACTGACCATTTTGCAGGGGGCCTGGTCTCCTATACACTTTCTGGGCAGAGAAGCAGAGTGTTAATGCTTTTTCCTCCACCTAGTCATCCTTATTTTTCCTATCTTTTCTTCATCTTTTCTTCTCTAAGCTGAAGAACATGCGAAAATTAAAAAGAAGGAAAGATATCACTGAGTATTTTCCGGTTGCAGATGATGTGCCTAGAAAGAGCATTCCTCTTGGTAGATAAGGGCAGATCAACATAGTCTGAGACAGTTTTCACCGTTGTTAACTTCACAATAAATCCAACCCTATGTTGCCAAAGTGGATCTTTTAATGTTTGCCCATGAATGGTTTCTTGTTGCCTGACAAGAGTGGACTATTCAATACAGTCAAAGGGCTTATTTCCTCAAAACTGATTCCAGAACAGCTGCTTCCTAAAGCGGTGTTGTCCCCAGCTTAGTCAACAGAGAAAGGCCGAGAACCAAACCCTTGCACTGCAGGTGCCCCTCTTGCAGGTGAAGCTAAGATCCCTCAAGTTCAATAACCAAAACTCCGCCGTGAGTGTCAGTGCCATCATCTCACTTTCAAAGAATTAACCAGGAATTGCTATTTCACTTTCCCAAGAGGCAAGAGGCAAGGAAATCCTCACCTTTTAGAAAACAGTTCATCAGGCACAGGGCTAGAGATGAGCCAGTGAAGCAGACGCTCTGTATTCAGTTTCTGCTTGTCAGAGGGGTTCTAAGTGGCACCAGACCCCATGTTGCAAAGCTAGGACTGTCTTTGTGAGCTACTATTGTGTTACCTTGTATTAGTACTCTGTGGTCCTGTATAGGTGTTTTTTAGCTGAAAATTTGTCCATGTAAAAACTGGACAGTGACCATGTGCTATGTATGAGCAGAGAGATTACCCTCTTCACCCTTGCTCTTATTTGCGCCTTGTGAAATAGACTGGGTCAAAAAGGGATAAGAAAAATTAGTCTGTGGCCTAATGCCTGTAAACCATACCTAGATGAGGAGAAGAGTTCTGCTCCCTGAAGGTGCCTGGGATGGGTTTATGTCTTTCCTGTTGTTGGGAATGCACTATGCTGCCAGCAGACACTACAGAAGGGAAAGCCATTGTCTCTGCTAACACACTCATGACTTATTGATGATGTCATCTGTACAGTGGCTCTCCAAGAAATCTTGTAAGATCAAGACCTGTGACAGGCTCAGCCACAATCAGGCTGTGATGAGTTGTCTGATCAGGCAAGTTATTCACTGCTCAGCCCTGCTAGTACGTAGGCTTTGGTGGCAAACCTAGGCATTTGTCACAGCACTTACAATCATGAATATTGTTGTTTTGTTTCAAAAAACACATGAAATAAGGAATTTAGGCAATTAGGCCAGCTGGGAAGAGCATCCTTAAGATCCACAACTACGTATTTTCTCACTTTTTAAAATTACAGCTTTTTGATTGCAAGTATATTAAATTATAATTTGGCATTTAAACATCAAGATCTAGGAATTGCAAATCCTGACAACTGTTCTTTGGTAAAATGCATTACAGAATCCCAGAATTGTTAGGGTTGGAAGGGAAGCGATCATCTAGTCCAATCCCCGTGCCAAGGCAGGTTCACCTAGAGTAGTTTGTTGTCAGTCAAAAAAGTGTGTTCAAAGAGACTAGCAAAATTTGCTAGGGCCCTGATGGAGTTGCGATAATAGGTTATCTGATATCACCATCTCCAGATTTAAAAAATTACTCCTGAATAAACTCAGTAACCTGAGTCCAACTGTAGCATTTTCTCACAAATGGACCCAGCCTTGACACAAAAGCTCAGAGGCAGTGGGACAGTGAGGGAAAAATCACATCTGCTCTAGTACCTGTTACCTTTTCTATTCAAAATTTGCTTAATAACCTAAAAAAAAGAGAAAACAGTGGAAGGGATAATACTAAAATCTACCTGCCTGGTTTTGGAACTTGACAAATGCATCAAGAAACAGCTATTTTGCATTCTTTGTTTTGTTTTCTCTTTAGACAGAGAGAGCTCTTCAGCATTTTTTGTTATTTTTAGTGCAGCTAGCTTGTGATTTTCTTTTTTAATTCCATAAAAATAGAGTTCATTTATCTATTCTCACAGAAATATTTTCTGATCAAAATCCTATGTCATTCTTTTTTTGTGTAACTGCTTACTAAAAGTTCTTTTGATAGCAGTAATATTTTCACAAAATAATGAAATTGCCCACTAAGTCCTACTGCTTTGTTCCTGCTGTTATCCTATGTATAAACCAGATGGGGAGGTTCTGTCTGGGCTCTCCTCCAAGAAGTTATCTGCTCTCTTTCTTGTTGGCCAAGTATATCACCTTCAATTTATAACCACTACCTGCTAACCCAGGGACATCAGGGCTCTTCCTAAATTGTGTCTCCTTATTGAATTTCTGCCAGTTCTCTGACAAGGATGGGATCTGTATCTCTGAGTACATTATACTTGAGTAATCTTTCTGCTACACTACAGCCACAAGGTGCGCATCTGCTTTCGCATACAAGTAGTGTTTAGAACTGATAAAGGCAGGAACATCTTACACTTGTGTGATTGGCTTTTTCTTAACATGGAATACAGTACAAATAAAAAGAGAAAAACCCCAGAATGCCAAGTTTTATCAGAAATGAAAAAAAAAAAACAAAAAAACAAAAAACAAAAAACAAAACCACAAGAGACCAACATTGGCAGGGGCAGCTCAGTGTTGATTTTTGACAGACTAGTTAGGACATACAATTAGAGGTATTTCACTCACAGGATTTGATTTTGACTATCGAGACCTCAACACAGTTGGGGTTTTTGTGACAAACATGCTGCAAGATTCATGCCAAAGTTTGCATAATTTAGCTTTTATATCACTTAGTTTGCATGACTTAGACAAAAAAATAAAAATCACAAGATGGGTGAGTATTTTAATAGTAAGCAACACAAACTTTATCAAAACATATCAATTTCCATTTTTCAGGGAGAACTCTTAAAGTCTTTAATCCTGTCAAGCAATTCTTTTACTGAGGAAGAAAGAGCTAGATCTGTTGACTAATTCATAGATATGACTGAAAGGAGCTTTTTCGGACTTTGATAAATTGGGTCTGAAACCTGAGGATTATGGTAAAGAGAAAGATGATCTGACTGGTTTGGCCAGACCAGCTGCATTGGTGTTTTTGCAGATTAAGCAACATGCTGTTCTCCACCCCATTTGATGCTGGGCCCTTGGCAGCTCTTTCTCATGAGACTGAAAGGAGTAATGGAAAGAGAAGGAAAGCGAGAAAGGTGGGATATGGAGGCATCTCACGTGTCTCCGGCGGGGATCCCTCTCCTGCAAAGGCTGCCTGCTTACACACCCTCAGCAGCATGAGACATCAGATGGCAAAATGCTGATGACATCCACAGCAGCAGCAGCTGCTGGTGTGCCTAAGAGGCAGGGAGTACCCCGGTGAAGCAGAGCAGGGGTAGAGACTCTCCCTCTCCTTTCCATCAGCACCTCTGATCACAAAACCACGGAATCAACTAGGTTGAAAAAGACCTTTGAGGTCCTGAGGACAAACTAATGATCCACTGTGAACTCTGTCGTCTTTTTTACAGGTGTCTGGAAGGCAGAGAGGATGGGATTACCTGTAATTTCCTTCTTTGTGCACTGGATTTAATTTCAGAAAAATAGTGTATCATATTTCCAGTCCCACTTATCTTCTTTACCAAACAGCAGTTTTACAGCTCTAGGTCCATAACACGATGCATTTCTTAGGTACATTTTAATTTCTACCTCTTTCTTGCATTTTTGGCATTAGCATTTGGGTTACATGCACTGCAGTATTGTTTAATTTTATTTTAAGAAAAGAAATTTGGTATTTAATTGATAATTAAATACTTTTGGGAAAGAGAAGAACTTAGAATTAATGGACTACTATTGGCAAAACAAATATGAAATGTTAGCAGTTGCCATTAATCTTATATGCCATGAGGACGTCAGAAAGTATGTGGCAGGTAAAAGATCCTTGTGAAATGAGTTTGACAAAGAAATCTCTGGGGTTGGAGGATAAATCTGCTGAATATTACCAACCACTGACTCTGCAACTGTATCGTCTTTGTCTATTTGTGCCTTGGCCTTCATATCAGCTTTTTTTCCCTGCTCACTCTCCCAAAATTAAATCCTTTAACTGTCATCAAACATCCACCATGGAAGGGAGATCAGAAATCTGGCATGAAATTCCAAACAGCTTCAGTAATTTGGCAAACAACTTATATTGTAATCATTCCTAAAGCATTGTCTGATAACAAACAGCTGAGCTTGTTGCATTTTTAAACTGTTATGCATGATGTTTGGGTTAGGTGCATGCTAACATACAATCTGAAAACATAACTGTTCAGTGAGCCAGTTTTCTGCATTCAACTCCACAGCATTGGGTATAAGTGATAAAGGCTCAGTTTTGAAGACTAACCAATATAAACGAATCTACAAAATCTTTTCACTCAAGATTGGTCCTCTTTCAGTAACTCTTAAAGCTTATTGTGTATTCTGAAGTGAACCACAACTACCTAGTTGTGGGATAAACAGACTGGTTTGACAGTTCTGTGACATACATGCTTTGAAAACCAGTAAAGTGTAGTGTGCATTAAATTCTGAGGAGAAAAGTTTGTACAGAAAGGCTTCTGCTTCACACTGCACTCATTGACTGTGAATCTACATAATTCTTTATCCTGCCAGCCTTGTTGCATCCCTACTACTATTACTCTGCAGTCACAAACTGACATAACAGTTGATACCTGAAAAAAGTTTGTCTCCCACCAAGCGAATGTGCAAGAAGCCCCAGTGAAGAACAACGAGAATAAACTATGCAATGAACTAAACTCCAAATAAAGGGTAAAAACTAGATCACACCTGGATGGACTGAATAACCAGGAAGACACTGAAATGGGTCTTGAAGGAAAGTAAAAGAAGATATTTCTTAGCTGTGCCATTTCTTGGCTATGGAGACTTGAAGCATGACAGAAGAATCTTGTTTCAGATCTCGGATATTCGCCACAGTTCAGAGAACCAGGAGCAACAGAACTTGTGTAAATGTCTGTTCCATAAATCAGTTCTCTTCCAATTATAAAAGCTGTGAATGGTCCATAGGTTTGTAATGCATACATCATCTGAAAACCCTGAATAAAAACCACAGCCTAAACTACTTTGACTGTGACTAAATCATTTTAATAATTAATGTTGAGTAAGCAACATACATATGGGGTATTCGTTTTGCTGACAATAATTTACCAGACTGAGATATCTTCCCTAATTCTTTATTTCACACCATCATTATAACTGAGAACTAGAAAGTGGGAGGAAAAATTACAAAGTACACCGTTTCTTTGAAAGTGTGTATGAATTCTATTGCCAGCCAGGCTACCACCTACTCTCACTGTCTTTTGATCATTACTAGTCCAAACCTATGACTGAAATGTGAAAAAATGCCTTAACACTGACTCAAAATACTTTTGTTGTTTATCCCATACTACTGTTTGTCAGAGCAACATCAAGCCAGAAGACCTAATTTTTTTTAATGTTTATTGAATACTGTGTAAGCTCTACAATAGCTGTATTAGTGTGTCTCAATATCTGAGCAATATTACTGCAAAAAGTCAAAAATTTAAAACACTAGGTTTGTATCTGTTTAGCTGTGCCTTGGGACAAAGGACAGTTAAGACATGTCTTAAAATACTGAAAGAGATTTTATTACTTTTATTGTTTTATTGATGTATCTTATGGGCAGAAGAACAGCAGAAGAGAATACAATTCTTCTGAGAAAATATTATCTCAGGATAAACATGTATAGGGATTATATGCCGGTAAGATGATAAACTCAGGATGTTGCTGAAAATTCAAAAAAATCTTTGCAGAATATTTACAGTGAGCTTTTTACACACTTACAATGGATATAAGGTAAAATTTGCAACTGAAAAAAGGTTCTATTGGAGATTTAATATTTGAAGGCCAGGCTGCCCTTTTTCATTCCTGCACAGGGAGCTATTTTCCGTCAGTTCTGCCACATCTCACAGGGGACTGTTCTGCTTATTTTCTCATCTGAAATAATGCTATTAATGTGCTTCAAGGCTCTCCAGGCAGGCCTTTGCTTTCTCAAACAGACACATTTATTTTCCATACAAGTAAAGGAGTGATACAGCCTCCAGTGTGACAAATACCAGAAGTAGTGCTGGTACTGCTGCTAGCCTGCTCCTGTTCTCCATGAGTAGTTCTCCCTGTCCTCTTTATCCTCTCCCTGCACTCTCCACTGACTCCCCATGTTCTCTCAAAGCCTTGTACAACATCCCGATCCTCAGACTTGCAAAGCAATCACATACCACTGTACACTGATAATAAACAAATCCTCCCAGAACTACAGAAAATAAAAGAGAAGGGTCTCCAAGGCATAGGCTATCACTTGCCAACACCGAGAAGAGTCTCAAATGACAGGATCTCGAAATTGAAATGGAAAACATTTTCCATTTGGTACCATGGCAACTGAACAAAACCCAGTAATTGCCTGCTCCTCTCCTCACCTCCCAGATTCAATGCAACTGGGCTGACTTGCTTTTAAGGATTGGAGCTTTATCTATCTCTTGATGCCTGGCAAATGCAATAGGAGAGGTAAAAGAAAAAAAAAAGACAGAAGACGAAAAGAAGATACCTTCAGAAAACTGAGCAGTCTTAACAAAAAAAAAAATTATTTCCTAGACTGACAAGGGGCAGGGCAGGGCTTCACTGCAAATTAAAAAGAGGAAAAAACAGGAAATGCAACGCTCATGAACAGGCAGATTTTTTTACTTGAAAATGTGCTGTAGCAGAGTTGTCCTTGTCTCTAAGGAGCTTGAGCACAAAAAGCTACTTTACAGCTTGCAATCAGGCAATAGGCAAATCTGAGAGAATAAACTTAGACACAGTTGTAAATTGATAGCCAAAAAAAGTTGCACACCGCCCTGTTAGAAAGGAGTTGGGCAGTCATGACTTCTTGGTGACTGGCCTGACAGCACTACTTCAGTGTTTGAGCTCTGTTTCTGCACTTTTCCTGTTGTTAATTCAAATATCACACTTTGGCAGAACTTGATAAAATTTCCCCTCCTATTTTAAAAAGTAAAATAAATGTTTTGGAAATATTAGTAAGTTATCCAAAATGTGATTGAAGAAAAGTGTAACTTTATGAAAACCATGCTTCTTAAATGAGGAAGGAAAGTTTCCAAAAATACTGCAATTTGATAAATATTTCATCGGGGCAGTATGATTCCATGAGTTATCTGAATGTTGTGTGAAATATCGCAGCAGAATTGTATGAGCTCTAATGAATTATTAAATTCCATTTATATTTCAGGTAATGTCACAAAATATTTTTGTACTTCTGAATGCCTGTACATAACACCATATCCGATCTTCATGAAATTAACTTGATTTTAGTTTTAGCATAGAAGCTTTTAATCTTGAAATAAAAACAAAAAAGTAATCTGGCCACATGTCAACAGAACACTTTTTTTGCATGTGTTGTTTTACGAGCTACTTTCATATAATCAGAAAATGCTTGTATACTTATGATCTCAGACAGATTACTGTAGGTATAGTGCAAAATAATATGCATTTGTAAAATAAAACTGTCTGTAACATCATCATAAGGCAAAATCATCATTCTGTGCCCACATATAGCTAGATATGATAACCAAGGACCCATGTAAAAAGAAGAAATTTCAGTCCTTCTGGAATTCATGTTCATTGTTAATGAAAGTTAGTGTTTCTTTAACTGTCCAATATTTAAATAGATTTAGAAAGCTCAGCTTCCCCGGGTATAACACATCTTTTCATATATTTGCATGTTGAAAATGATAGACCTGTCAACACTGAAATGTTGCACCGAAATATTTCTTTCCACTCATGCGATGTAAGGTTCACTGCAGAAGGTCTGAAAATGTTTCTGAAAGTCTCATTTCACTTACAAATCTATGGCTAACACTGATCACTTCTGGGCCATGAAACATTGTTTTAATAGCAGAGCTCACCTACAATTAATCATCTGGGTAAACAATCTGAGCAAAAAAACTGTCTGCTGACAAAATATTGTCGCAGAAGCCAAGCTCTGCACACATCCCAGAAGAGTGTCACTTGTCATCACATTATTTTGCAGCCAGTACTGGTCAGCAAAACCCTCTAGCTCGATCTTTTCCCATTAGTCAGCATGTACTGCAGAAGCCCAGAAATGGCTTTTCAAAGTACAAATCTGATCCAAGGATGTGTCAAACCACATTGTCCTCTTTTTTGCCCACTCCTGATGTTACTGGCAGGGCAGATGCTTGTGCCTCTCCTCAAATTTCAGCAAAAGCTTGTCAGCAGTGCACCTGAAGACCTGCAAAGCTGTCATAAGGCAATGGCACACTTACAAGCCTCTGTTTCTCATGACAGGAGCTGAGCTACGTCATCATCATCATATCTAGCAACATAATCTGAAATTCTACTTTCATGCCTGCAGGAAATTGTCCATAGAACATCTGGGGAAGAACTCCGCTTTTGTGAGACCCACCTGGAGTACTGCTCAGGGGTCCCCAGCACGGCAAGGACATCAGCCTGTTGGAGGAAGTCCACAGGTGGGACATGAAGATGATTACAGGGATGGAGCACCTCTCCTATAAAGAAAGGCTGAGAGAATTGAAGTTGTTCAGCCTGGAAAAGAGAAGGCTTTGAACATAATTGAGGCCTTCAAGTACCTGATGGAGCCTTACAAGAAATGATTTACAAGAGCATGTAGTGACAGGACAAAGGAGGATGGATTCGAACTGAAAGAGGACAGGTTTACATTAGATATTAGGAAGAAATTCTTCGCTGTGAGGTTGATGAGGTGCTGGAACAAGTTGCACAGAGAAGCTGTGGGCACTCTTGCAATGTTCAAGGTCAGGTTGAACGGGGCTTTGAGCAACCTGCTCTGCAAAGTGTCCCTGTGGTGTGAGGGTTGAAACTAGACAATCTACAGGGGTCCTTCCAACCCAAGGCATTCTATGATTCTATGTAGAACTTGCACGCTTTACCCAGAACTTGCACACTTCAGTTCCCAGAACATTCGCTTGCTTTAGAATGATTTCCCCAATAAAGCCCATGAAGTGCTGAAGAAAAAGCCCCAAGTGGACATACCCAGTTGTGAGAGAAATTTGCTGTGCATCTGCACAGGCTGCTGCCTAAAGCAGCCTAGAGTGCAATTAGATACTCTGGCCATAAGAACAGACCTCTCAGACACCAACCCCTCTGCAAATACTGTCTCCTCTGAAAGAGTTTGCCACAGACCACTGAAAAATAAAATCCCTATGTGTACAAAATTTCATTACCTGAACTAACTGAATTATTTTTATTTTAAATTAAAATTTCATACTTGAAAAAGAAAAAATCAATATTTTCTCTTGATCCTAATTCATTATTACCTGACAGTTCTTCTTTTCTCTAAAAATAGGGTAGTTTTTTTTATTTAACAATAAGAGTAATCTAGTTTACTTGAACAAGACACTTCCTACAATGCAAAGAAAACTTAGCAAATTTATTATTTCACAATTATTCATCTCTGATAAGTTTGACAAAAGCAACATGAGCTAACAAATAATAACACAGTCTTGTCTACTAACAAAAGTCTTGTAACTGCAAACTGTTTTAAAACAAACTGCTTTAAAATATCATCCTCTCATCTTTTTTGTATTTTGTATTTTGTGCTTCGTGTTCTTAATCTGCTCCATTCCAAGTTTGATTTGCATATCAGGTAAAATTTGAGGGCAATTTTAAATTTGGTTAATCATCATATCTACATGTACTATAATTTGCACATATATATCTCTCACTGATAGGAAAGATGAGTAACACTAGTTGCAATTCATTCATGCGGCATTCATCAACAGAGAGAATGTTTAGAAGGACAAAGAGAGACATTAAGAAAGAGGTTTTAACTAGCTTCTACCTTAGATGCTAGTATTTCTTGTCCCTGCCTTTATCGCACATCTTTTTCCCTACATTCCTCCTTTCTGAAGTTCTCCTGGTACTAATAGCACACTGTTCAGCTCCAGTATCCTTCCTGGCATAACAGCATGGTATTACATATTGTTTACACCACAGTCAGAACTCAGGGACTGCAAATGACCGGGTGTTTGAAAGACATAGACTGTAAAGCCTTCAGAGAGGGAGAACACCTCCTGTCCTGCCTATTATACAGAAAGGTGAATGAAAAGCAGGACTTTATTCTCCTCTCTGCAACAAAGCTGAAATGGAAAATAGTTAAAGCCTGGATTTCAAAGACATTAAATAAAATACAATGGATTCTGAGTTTAGGCTTCTGACAGTCTTTCAGCCAACAAGACGTCTGCAGCTGGGTCTGGAAATACAATGAAGGAAATCCTACAGATGATACAGGCATCACCTTTCCAAGCTTTAATCACTGTGGATCACATCTAGATGAAGAACAGAGCACAAACAGCAGGGAGGAAGGGCATTTTACCTTTAACATGGCATCATATTAGTCCCTTTACACTGGTTTTGGAAGCCAAGCTCAGTTCTCTGTAGTGTATCACACTGTGTCATGAGCTAGAGTAACTTCTCAGCTTGTGACTGTATTTCAGAGGCAGCTACACCACACTCCTCTCCTGCAATATAAAATATTTAGTAAATGTTACCTGGCATCAGTGACCTTTTGAAGTCAATAAACCCTTTTCTAGCTCAGTGGGAATTGTCCAACATTTTTCCAGAGAGAAAAAATGTTCCTTGCAGTTAAATAGTTCCTTGGTGTGAGGAAAGCCACCTGACTTACCTCACGTCCCCCCCAACTTTTTTTTCTTACATTTTTAAAACTGATTATTTTTAATGCAAATGGCTTTGGAAAACAACTTCTTTCTTGTCTTTTCTCCAGTTAGGAATATTTCAGCAATGATGTACAACTTCTCAACACCCCACTCTTTGTAATGTATGCCTGTCTCATCTTTTGGCAATCTGTTAAAAAAATTGCTGCTTTTAGCATATTTAGATTGCTATCAATTTAAGGAACAACAGTCTTCTGGCTACTTGCTAACATGGTGGAAAATTGCATTCTAACGACCTTTAAACAATTTGTAGTGAAAGAAAAAGTGTTTAGTATAATTGCTACTAGTCTTTCTCAAACTTCTCTCTCCACTTGATTAGGTACATTAACTGACTTTTTTCCACCCTCTGCTCTAACCTGTTTCTTTCTATTCTTGTTTTGCATTTGTTTATTTATTTTACAGTCAGGACAAATTATTTTCTTCCAGCTATAGAGCTAAGTACTCTCAGAACAACTGAATCATTTAGTGGTGCTTGGTTTCATGTGTTTGTCAGCTGAAAATGACATTTAGCACAGGCTTTATCTCAGCTATGGTAATTACTGTATTGACATGAGGTCTCATACACTGCACAGACTGTTTTCAACAGATGCAACCAAGCAACTCTTCTCGAAACAGTTTATCTGGCTTTCAGAGTGTGACAATATTCAGACAAGTGCACACACCCGCTTATATACATAGAGACATACATAAAAAGCAGGACAGTGCTAGTTTTAAGGCAGTATGTTCTTTCTTATTTCTGAGTCAATTCAATTACCCCATGCAAAGATAGAATAGAATCTCTCAGTTGTACCCAGCTCCCACATTATGTGCTGGCTGTGCATCTTATTACACATGAAGGTTATTGTTTTTGTAATATATCTCAGTGGTATACCAAATGTTACTATAATGATGTAATTAATATGCTTGGATTTACCATCTGATGTTCTTAGGCACCACTTGTGTTAGCATGTGATGCTACCAATTTCAAACATAGTTGGAAACAGAAGATTTTTGTTAAGGGAGTTGGCAGAGAAAGAGAAGGGATTAATAACATAAGTCACAATCTCTAAAAACATTTTTAAAAAAATTGTGTCAGATATGTTCAACTGACATGTCTACTCAGAGTGATGCTGCTTCTGAAGCTTGCATTATTTATATATATATGAGCTTTTTAGTTGTAATTATTATTATTGAGTAAAATAGGGTTTAGCAGAAACAATTTTCCTACAGACTGAACCTTGCAATTAGTTGAACTCATTTTATGATGGACTGCTTTCAGTAAAATGTTAACACCAGCTTGATGGACAAAGGACTTGCACAACTGAGAAAATGGGGGGGGTTGGTTTATTTTCTTTATGGTTTGGTTTGGTTTGGTTTGGTTTGGTTTGGTTTGGTTTGGTTTGGTTTGGTTTGGTTTGGTTTGGTTTGGTTTGGTTTGGTTTGGTTTGGTTTGGTTTGGTTTTGAGGAGCACTTTATTCTACAAAAGATAATGATACATAGGTACTTTAGGGTAGCAAGGATGGCACTTGGAAACGATGTTCATGTTCAAAGAATAAGAGTCTGAAGCAGATTCCGAATTAGGGTTTATCAACACCACTATCACTCATTACTTGCTAACCATAAATGACTATTTTTTTTTAATTAGAAAAGCAATTATGAGCCTAATAAAGAAATTGGATGAAGCCTAATGTATATTATTGGTGGGAAGTATTTAGGAATATCTAAGAATACAGCAAGAAAAAAAAGTTTAAATGATTTGTCTCATTTTTTACTCTCCATCAAAGAGATACTTTGTGTTCATATCACAGAACAGATTGTTTATGGTATGATTTCCAGTTTTCTTCTAATTCATGTTAGAAACATTCTAAGAGTACTTTTCCATTTTCCATGCAGAAATCACATATTTGCCAAGGAAATAAAAAGACACAGCAATGTGACTACTGTATTTTGAAATATACATATCATAAGAAACTAGAAAAACCAATCAAGGTATCAAAAACATAATTGAAGGGGTTTCTTTAAAAAAAACAAAAAACAAACAAAAAACCAAACTCACAAACAAACAAACAAAAAACCACAAACAAACAAAAAACACCAAATGCAAATACAAAGAATATGGGAAATTTTACACTGAAATATGCTTGACATAAATAGCCACTCCGTCAAATGTTTGAGTTGTCCTCGCACAAAATAAAGCATTCACTTAAAAGTATAACACTGAGGATTATAATTGTCAAAGACGGAATTCTTATGGAATTCACACTTTTTTATTCTTTGAAAAAGGTACCCATGAAGAAATCAGTTCTTACTCAAAACTCTATAGTAAGCTAAATTTAATCACCAAGGAGTAACAGAACATGCACAGTACGAGACGTGTACTACAAATTTCTAGATGCCAAACAAATAGTAGTGATACTTTTTTTCACTTTCTGTATGCTGAACCACCATGGACTGTGGGACCATACCCACTGGTCTGGCAGCTGAGTTTCTTTAAACAATACTGAACGAAGATATGTAATTATTTCCGGTATGCTATTGCTAGAAATACAAAATGCATTCAGGATAGAAAGTATCTTTTAATTTCTGCCACTGCTGGTTTGATCTTGAAACCACTCTGTCATAAAGTAGATAGGTACATTAGAAAGCATCATACCGGGGGGGGAAAACAGAACTGGCCTTTTGAGCTCTTCTCTCTGGTGAATGTTTCGGCTGTGGATTGGTGCCAGTTGACACCTCAGACTCATGGTGTGGATAACTTGAGACTGAGCCCTTGGAACCAGGGACTCTTTAGGTAAGCATATCTATAGTGCTGAAGAAACAGATTTCAAGTATTTGGTTTCCATAGTAAACCTTTCCAAGAGACATTGTAGTACACTTGCTTTCTTCTGCACTCCCCATACTCAACTTTGCAAAGAAAACTTTTTTTTTTAAGTTCTAACTCCTAAGAAAACCCAAACATCTGGAACTCCCAATAAGTTCAATCCAGCTAGGAAGAGGTTACAGCTGCTCATACAACTCAGCATTTATGCCAAGACAAAGAGTCATGGTGGGAAAGCAGGTATATTTCATTTACATAGCTCATCCAACAAGCTGCCCATGTACTCTGATTCTTTACTTGTACACTGACATGAAAAGACCAGCCCAATGGAAGGAAGCACCACAGTTTGACCTGCAAAATCAAGGCTTTTAAAGACTTATTTATGTAATATCCAAACATAAACAAGTTTCTGTAACTTTGGTCTGACATAGTCCTGAGAAAACAGCTATGTGAATTCTTAGTTACACAATTGCCTTAGAAGGACAAATAATTTTAGAAGGCTTGTCTCAGGTCAAGAAACATTGACATTTCTCCAGTCACACAAAAACACAGCCTGCATATTAAAGAAAAAGACCTACTCAGAATAGATGTAGAGGGCAAAACTGTTTTCTTATGAGAAATAAAACATCTTTGTATTTATTAAACATAGCTGTTGTGTTGCATGAGTCCTGTTTCTGTAAAGCAGGTCAACGAAAAAACGACAGCAAGATGTCAAACACATAGATGATAAAATTACAGACCTTCTTCAACTTGCTGAAAACACTCAACACTTTAGAATTTTTTAACTATTACATTCTAGTGTCTAATACAAAATATCCCTTTTCCCTCAACTCATCTATTTATTCTTTATACAAGCGTTTAATAGCGGTAGGTGAATGTAATAATAATATTCTAGATATTTTTCCTACAGGATTTAAAAAATAGCAAGTAGAATACTGCTATGGTGATAAATTTTAGGATGATAAATATCCATTTTTAAAAATTTTTTTAAAGGCAGATCTATAACAATGATAATTCACTAGAGATAAAAGAGAGGACAATGTATTTCTAATATTAAAGAATACCTAGTAAATCAGCATTATTTCTTTCCAGGTACCTTATTTTTGGTGCAGAATGAGAAAGCTACAAAATAAAATCCAAATGTACATTACCCTACATAACGTACCTACTTATCAAGGAGGCACCAAGAATAAACAATAATCCGTAGAAAGGCAAGACAATGAAATTCTATTACAGACGAGGCCAGGAAAAAAAAAGTATTATAAATTTAGGGTTTAGCAGTTATTTGGGGGGGGGGTGTCCGTCTGAAGTTCTTTATTGTTCTTTAACAATCACTGCTTATAGAAGGTAAAGGTTCATGATGACTTAATCGTCCTTGCAGGGAGACAGAGCAGCTGCTGAAATAGTCTGCTTAAGAACTACACATTTTTCCTTGCTGCCTCCTTTGCCTCAGGAGGGAAAGAGTCTGCTTTTGTCAATGTAAATGTAGGCTAGTAGTTGATTATTCCTCTTTATCGCTCCTTCCTTGAATGCCAACTCAGCAGTACCATGAGGTGTGCAGTAGGCAAGAAGGAGAGAGTTATTTTATTCAGAGCATTTTATCCTGTATTACAATACATAAAACTAGCATTAAGTGGTAAATTCATTTGGGGACCAATCTTCCCTCTCCCACACGGAAATCAATGCCTGTTTTTCTACTCGCTTCACTAAGAACTAGATTGGATGTTTCATGCTTTGGGAAAGGAAGTTTGAATATATTCTCATAAACAAAACACAAATCCCTGAGACCGCAATATTCTCAAAGATATGCAAAGTGCTACTGAGACTCTCAGTGTGCTCCAAACCCAGATTTGAGTTTTAATTTATTTATACACGTGCAATGAGAAAAGTAGCTTTGTGGACACATTCTTTGTCTCTATTTCCTAGGTTGATGTTTTTCTCTTATCAAGGTTTTCATTGCTCCTTAAAATTAGAGAATCATTGTTAAAAATGGAATAAGAATTCAGTAGGACAACAGTTTCTGGAATCTGTGTGTTTTAAAACTGGTTCAATGCTTATTTTATAGGTGCACAATTTTATAGAAAGAAAAAAGCCTGATAGTCTTCCTTGCAAAATATTTTGTTACAGAGTCACTGAATAGACATGTAACCTAAGGCCAAAGTTTTTGAGACTGGTAAAAGTTAGGTGATGTAACTAAACTCATAGGAAATATAATACTGACATTAACACTAGTGGTAAATTTCTGCACTTGCACAAGATTAGATGGAGAAGAAGGAAACTGAGGACAGATGACCATCACAGACTTTGTCCTGAATGGATTCTCCTTAGACTTTGTTGTGATACTGGATTTTTTTGCTTTTGCCTCTGTTAATGGAGGAAATAAAGAATAAAAAAAGGAACATACATGACAATCTATTGGTGGTGGCCATTAAGGGAATTACCTTGCTCATTGAATACCGTTTAGTTTGGAATCAGATCTACTACTATTAATTTCTACCTTTTTAATGCACACTTTAGCTAGCACATGACCCATACTGTGTAACAGCAGTTACACTCCAGGGACTAGAGATTAACAGCATGTGCTACGAGTGGTTTATTTTACAATTGCCGTGAAATAAAAGCTGATGGAAATGAGCTGGTGAATTACTCTGCCAGCAGAATCAACAATATTTTTCTCGTCATGGAAAAGCTCACTTCCTCTGTCTTGAGTTTTTTTTCTCTGATATTGGTTTCATAGAAGAACATAATAGTTAGGGGAAAATTAGGGGAGGGGAAAAATATAAAAGCATGATGTTACACTCAATCCTACCATTTTCATTGTATGCTGCAGTTCATCTGAATAAATTTTACCAGCTAAATCTCTGTGTCACAGTTAATTAAAACACAAATTGGGCATAAAAAGCAACAGTCAAATGAAATGAAAATTATTTTTCGATAAACTCCAGTCAGTTAGCTTTTCCTTCTCATTAAAGGAACATTAATTCAGTTGCTGCACATTTATATTTTTGTAGTGCTAGGGAAGAAATGTAATCTTACAGAAGGTATCATAGAGGTTTTGTTGTTCTGCAGCCTATAATGAACAAAAAAGGTTGCACCAAAAAAGTTTTCTCCACAGATTTTCTATGAAGCAATAAATTCATCCCAGTTTGAAAAAGAAGGGTAATGTAAAGCAGTCAATATTGTTAATGAGCAGGTAGAAAGTTTTTGTGTTCTGACCATTAGGGACAAATTGCACTGAACTACGTTGGTTGCCAGACACACAAGGTGGTTTCCCCCATCCCAGTGTGCTTCCCTCCACAAGGAATACATACAACACATAGGATAAATCTCATCAGCTATTACTTCTCCAGTGATAAAACATATTGAATTCATCCTTTAAAGCTGCATCTTCCTAAAAGGAGTAATGGAAGAGTAATGGAGAAGACTAGTATCAAAGCTAGGCATCTAAAGAAGGGGCAAACATACCAGCTGGTCTTAAATACCTTTTGTCTACAATTAATTGGATGGTTTACCCTTTTACTGAGATTTTTTTTTTTCCTTTTTCACTCTTGTCTGCATTTAACTTCAAGCAAATCATTATTCATCTTTAGTATGGCTCCAGGCTACAGAGAAATTTTTATTTTTTATTTGTTGCCTCCCTGTTATTCTGTAGCACAAAGCAGTTATTGCTAAGAGATACAGCTGACTGCCTGGCCTGATATTTTTAGTGCCCCAGCAGCCATGCATGCCTTACTCAACTCTATCAGTTAATGATATGTGGCATGATTTACATGTGCAGAATCGAGAATTCATTGTGAACCTATTTATAATTACAACACAGCTGAAAGAGAAAGATGATTTAATAGGTACTATAAAGATCCTTGACAAGGCACAGAGACATGGCTCCACATGCTTGTTTGTATTTGGATATTGGTTTTTATCTGTCATTTTATATGTAACAAGTATACTTAATCTTAGTCCTTGCTTTGTAACAGAGGACCTAATAAAATTTTGCTATCTTTAGTTGTTAGGATAGAATGAATGCACAAAGAGACCCTGAAACAGACTAGTAGGAAAAGAGATAGGGACAATATTTTAGAGACTGTTTTCTGGCCATGTCCAAAGGCATTTTAAGAAACACAACTACAGCTTTTCTATCACTATTCCTGATCATTAGAAGAAATTTCTCAATGCCATAATTCAAAGCAACCAATCCCTCTTTTCCCAAAAGCAGTGTTTCCCTGGCAGCTCACCCTACAAAACACATTTAATATCACCCTGTGGAACTTATCTTTGCATTCATGGGACTGCTAAATTTTCTTATATAACCATTTCACTATAAATCTTCCCACTAAATATTGAGTTGCTCAGAGAATGAAAACCAAACTATAATTTATTTCAGTGATCATCTGAATTCACTACTGTGTGGACAAGAGCTTGTAGAGTCTGGCACCAAGAGTGACTGACTGTAAATAAATCTTCATAAGGAACTGAAAAAAAAAGAAACCAAAATGGAATTAACACCTCAAGGTGAACAGAGAGGCTATTTTCTATCAGTTTTATGTACATGATCATTCTGTCCCCAAATTACTAAGCTTCATCTGTCATTTACTGGTGAATAAGCATTTAATTATATTTGAGGTGTTTTCTTCGTCTGTTACTTCAGAATGCTTGTACACTCAAGTACAAGAAACTCTCTACAGGTGTTTATAGAAATCTTATACTAGGATAATGCAGGTTTTTCTTTTACTCCATGAGTTTACACAGCGGGATCTCAAATGCTAAGATGTGAACTTGGCATATAAGATAGCTGGCACAGATAAAAAGTCAGATTTCAGCACCACTGACTTCAATCTGCTGTAATGAGAAAGGTATATGTGATAAACAAAGGGAAAAATAGATCAAGGTCTCAATGATGAAACAAAAGTGATGGGTAAGCATGCATTTGCCTGACTACTATGGTCCTTGATAAAACAGAGGCACAGAAAAACTCGAACCTCAGACCATTAATAACAAAAAACCATGTTATTTATTTTCTAAAGAAATCAGGGATTTAAATTTAAGGGGGGATGGGGGCAGTAAAATAATGAGCAAAGTAAACAATAAAAAGAGTGTAACGTCTGGGTGCATCACTCAGAGTTGATAAATCAAAACACTGTCATTTTGCTGTTTGCCTGTTTCTTACTATGTTCTGCTTGTATACATCTGAATGTCATTACTTAATTTCAGCAATGTTGTGGGGACATATATAAACACAAATAGGGTCATGCTTATTTTATTCTCTGCTGGCACCGATAATTCCAAGCTTACTCACGTTACTTCTTAAATGATGCATTTCTAAAAAAAAAAATGCGGCTTTGCTACAAAGACATATTTCTGCTAAAGGCAGCTCATACCAACTTTTCTAAGGGACTGAGTGAGGCAACAGTCTGTGTGGAGAAATTCTGAAAACTCAGACAAACTGCATGTCATAGAAGAAACAAAACATTTTAAATGTTTGACACTGGTAAAGAGTTGATAGGTGTCCAGCTATCTTTCCTCACTCTGAGGTGTACAAGACGAAATGTAAGATGATATGCTTTAAGTGAAGTGGGGACAGAGCAGGGAAGAAGCCACATACATTTTCATACACTATCTTCAGGCAAGAAGACACTTGAATCTGGTATGGTTTGCAATTCTGAAGAACACTTTAGGAACTGAAATGGCTCAATGGTTCAACGGCTTCTGCCAAATTTAATGACATGGGCTCTTAATGCAACAAGCATTAAATTTTTTAACCACAAAAGCACCAAAACACACATAACTTGAGAAAAATAATTAAATTTTTGGATCCCCCCTAAAAAATGGATTTTGAGAAGAGAACATCATATGCTACAGCAAACACAATCAGGCAAGATATATTCCAGGGGGAGAAACAGCCAGGACATAAAATATTATAGGTTTCACAGTTACATTTACCAGTGACTCAATTTTATGCTTAGTTATTTAATGCCAGTATCGATAAACATTGTCAAATCCCAGTTTTAGAACTGTGATTGTCTCAAGCCACATATAAGAGATACATATATAATTGATGCTTCTTTACACAACACACAACTCTGATATTACTGGCTGAAACTCTTACCCCCTTTTCTGGCATTCGATTACTGATGCATTTATATTTTGGCAATAAAGGTTTTAGGATGTGGTAGACTTATCGGGTGGGAAGCATGAATAAATATCACATTGATGTTGTCCACAGTCAACAAATGTAATTTCATTTACAAAGTAAAGCACCTGAAAGTGAAATTAAACAGAATATTTGTTGGTAACATAATCACCTCTCAAATGCTACTGAAGGCTTACACATTGATCAGCTCCTGTAGGCAGTTGAGATGCAAAGAAATCCTCAGCTCTATTGCCTCACTAAGATGCTTAAGATGAAATCCCTGTTGATATAAATGAGGTATGTAAACAACTGCACAGCTGAACCCTCAATACATACATTCTTCACTTCTCTGTTTATAGGCTGTACTATTCATTAATGACAAATGCCCAAATGGTCACCCCTCAGAATCCGCTTGCCCATGCAAATTTCAGTGTTTGAAGTACGCAATCACACCAAATTATGACATATTTATAGACACATAAAAAATTCTGGAAAACATGGGATTTCCTTTTACCTCGAGAGATGTGTACTGCACATACATTCTACTGATGCTGGAATGATTTTTGCTGTTTTTCTTTTATATATTCTCTGTATTCTTTACGCATATATTTGTAGCCTTCCTAGCTCTTTTCCCTACACTCTTC
The DNA here is from genome assembly GCA_013397935.1 of Dasyornis broadbenti. Classification (NCBI taxonomy): domain Eukaryota; kingdom Metazoa; phylum Chordata; class Aves; order Passeriformes; family Dasyornithidae; genus Dasyornis; species Dasyornis broadbenti. The sequence goes on from VZRN01002235.1 coordinate 230,736, forward strand.
CCCAGCTCGAAAGACCAAACACATTCCAGGGGCCCCTATCATATATTGGTTCTCCATGGCTACCAAGGCCATAAAACATCTCTCCGAGACACATTTTCATTAACAAAGTACAGCTAGTACCAAGGGGAGTCCAGAAAATGCTTTAACCAGAAGGGAGAATTACCTCATCACCTGTGCTTTTAACTGGAATTCTTGTCAAATATGCTAATTTGCAAAACTTATAAAGCCGTATTCCCCTAGTGAGGTGTGGGCTTTTGTAGACGTCTTTTCCATGTCTGCTTCTGGAGGCCTCCAATAAAAACCAGCTTTTATATTATCTCCTATACGAATATCATCTCTAAAGTGTGTTGTTTCATTCCTAGGGTCCTTAATTCATCATTACAGGTGCATTTGTATAGGAATTGGTTTTATGGGAAACAGCTAAAAGGCGTGTCTCAGGAAGCTGTATGTTGTACAGAAGTCTGTTTTATACTTCTTCTACATTAAATATCAGAACTCCAATTTATCTTTTAAGTGTAAAGAATGTTGTCACAAAACCTTTTTAGTAAGCAATTAGGAGATTTATAGAGAATAACATAAAGTACACAAAAGCAATATTACAGCTGCAGAAATATCTTGTCAAAGTAATTTACACAGATTTGGTCTTAAAGATCATCTGTTCTGTAAGTCAAAATACCAAAATGTGGAATTATGATGTACGAGATTACATTTTTTAATATATAAACTACGAGTAATTGGAGAATGCATGAAGTCTGTAATACGTGTATATTACACACCTTCTAATTGAATAATTTATAAATGCATCTTCAGGTTATGATTTAAAGATGCAACTGAAATATAATGAAAATTTAAATTTAAATTCTGAAGGAATATATATACAAACCAGTTTCATGTTTACCACTTTTGAATGACACATGCCCTCAGGTAAGTTTTGAGAACAAAGTGAGGGTGAATTTCATTCTAGACTACCCATTATGTTCACGTGACCAGTATGAAGCTAGGGTTGAACCAGCCACTTCCAGCACCCAAATCTCCATAGCACAGACAATTCTCTTACATGATTGCTGTAATAGGCAGTATCTGAAATACCCACAGGGGAAAAAAAACAAAAAAACCAAAACAAACCAAACCAACCAAACAAACAAAAAACCCGAAAAAACCACAAATAAATGGGATGGATCAGATTCTCCTGAAAACACAGACAAATTTAATTTTTCATCCCAGAATACATTGAGATGAAAATTTCCTGGGGCTAACAGAGCATTGGAATAGGATTAATTTTAACTGACCTCAGTAAACTGAGATCAGATTTTCGTGGGATCATACAGAACTAAATTATGCTTTTGATGATCCAGAACCAATGGCAGAGATTAATTACAGTTCTTTGACACAATGAATGTTTTAGAGATCTGATGAAAGCAATGTTGTCCCTGCCACAAGCAAATGGGCTTGTTAAACTTGCATAGCACAATAACCCTAAATTAAACAGCATCATTAAACTTGTTGTTACAGCACATGAGTTGTAGAGGAAAACAATCAGTCATGCGCTTGCAGAAACATTGAGGTTCTATTCCATAATAAATCACCTTCTAGAAAGAATCAGTCAGGCAGTGTTCTTCACAAAGAAAAAATATTTAAAAAAAAAAAATAGTTTGAAATACCCTTATTTTCACTAAAAGTCTATTTAAGAAAAACAAATAAACAACAAAAATTAAAACCAATAAAGCCAAAGGAAAAAACCCAAACCAAAGCAAACAAAAAAACCAAACCAAACCAAACACACACACACACAATCCCTAGTAGATTTTGAAATTTAACATCTTTTCCAACAATAGCATGATAATACAGTTTTTCTTTAAAACATTTACTTTGGCTTGTGGAGGCACTTGCTCTGAAAGGCAGTGGTGATGACAATGCTGCTTTGCTTGCAAAAACCCTGGAGACATATCAAATTAAAACTTCTTTTCAAACAACCCTTACAAGGTACCTATCCTGCCAAAAAGGGATTATATATTCCATGTCTGCAGCAAAGTTTTGCCCCAACATCCCCATCAGAGAAATTTTCCTTTGGTTCTAGAAATTCTAGGGGAAAAACCCACTGCTATCATAAAACTAACAGGCCTTGCACCATCAATGTGTAGGTACCAACAAAAACATAACAAGTTTTTATTGCTACATCATCATCATCATCCTTCTTTCTCTTGCCTCTGTTTATCATCTAATTACAATATTTTAAGTTCTGTAATAATTTTCTGAATGTTTTTAGGACTATTTTTGGACTCTGGTTTCTGTAAGTTTCATGGGACCAATAAATATTTTACATTTCTAAAATCCAGGCTTCTTTATTCAGATGATTTCTCTGAAGGATAGGAAACCTGATAGATTGCACACAACAAAATGGTCCCAAAGGGAAATTTATCTTCATTCAATGAGCTACCTTGTTCATTTCTTCAACCAAATTTTTATATGGTAGGCCAAGAAGAAAGAGGTCCAAGTATTAGAATGGAATTCAGACCTGTAAATTCACACCTGGAAATGTGTGATTTCCTCAGGGACAGAGGTTTCCAAAACTTAAGAAAATATCCTTAAGAAATTATCTTTTTGTGGCATGGTATCACACTTGTAAAAATATTATTCCTCCCATCAATTTTGTCACATTGATTTCTCTGTAAACTTGCTGGGACATGGCCAGCTATTTATGGTGAAGCACCATGCACACAGTAGAATGAATTTTAATTTAGCATCAGTTTGCACAGAAAAAATTGATACTGCCTTAGTATTTTAAATAAATTACAAGTTAAACTTATAGAAAACTCTACAAACTGTTGGATAATATTAACTGAAATTTCATTTTTTCCCTATCTTCTTCATTACCTGAAGATGATTAGATGTCAGGAGCATAAAATTTTAAGCTAAGCAGTAATTCCATTGCCTTTTATTAGCCCTTTTGAAAGATGCTACATTAGATAGCTGTATCTTCATCAGCCTTTTCATGAATTTCCATCTTGCCACTCACATCATATTGAGCTGTACCATGGCTGAAATCTCAGGAGCAGCTGTAGTCCCTCATATGGACCAAATCCAATTTGTAACTCTCATTATCAAATGCTTACCACAATATGTAAATGTATAACAAACTTGATGGACCTTATTAAGGAGCATAAGTCCTTCAACTGTCCATGGGAAGAAAACAATACCACCAATGACAACTCAGACACCTGAATTAGGTGGTAATTTCTATATCTGGGTATCAAAAGCACTTACCTAAGAGACAATCCCTCTGCTCTGACCGGGCAGCGGAAAGGATCTGTTGCATTTTAGTTGTGTCTATACTTCCAGACAATCTTCCTCTCATTGTAGATGTACGTGAAAATTTCTAACTTCTGTGAAATCATTGATCAATTCATAAGAAGGTCAAAAGAAAACTCTAATGTAGACAAAAGAAACAAAAATTGTTTATCTGAAAAAATCCCAGAAAAATAAAAGTTACTTTATTTCCAGTATGCTTTATACACAAGAAATATGAAATCTATAACAAATGCAGTAATTGTACTTTCAGTTTTTTTCCAAGAAACAGAAATAATTACACACGTTTGAAGGTATTCAGGTTAAAAGGTGTTACAAGTGCAGCACTTTTCAAAAATCACATCACTTTAAGCAACTTATTCTTATACTATTTGTCTTCGATTTACTTTCTTTTTTTTCTGTAAGTTACTTTGACAAGTAATACACCAGCTAGATAAATAAACCTTCATTTGTCATAGACCTATACAACTGTTCACAAACCATGGAACAGAAGAAAAAAACATCAGCATACATCCTTTTGGAAAAAAATTATGCATTAAATTTTTATCACTGAGATGTTTCCCAGGGACTCAGGAGAGGTTCAAACCAACCATATTTTTCTCCTCTCTGCTCGAAACACCCATGGTCGTAGCACAGCCAAGCTTTTGTTATCATAATCAAACACAAAAAAAAGGTGGTGTAGTTTTCTTTTCAGGGTGTTGAACTATTTATTGTTCATGCAAAGAAAATATGGCCTTGGTATTTGAAGATCATGACAAAGATGAATCTGAGGCATTATTTCATATGGCTGCAAAAGGACAAGAAAAGATTCATCTTGTAGGGAATATAACAAGTATATAGGCCTGCAACACAAAAATCCTATGGAGCTTGTAATATGAATTTTAACATACTGCATGCAACACAATGACAAATGATGACAACATATTAACTAAAAGCATAAAAATAATCTCATTCTAAGGGCAAAAAAAATATCTCACTTGTAGGAGTTTTTAAGGTATGTTCCCAATATGTCTATTCAATAAACTTAATGAGGTAGCTTGTTGAAAAATGTGATACTTGACTCCTACAGACTACTCTTTTCCAGTACTGCCCTTAAGTTCATTGGCATGCTATTGATCTAAATTAACTGTTTACTCATTCATGAGCACGGCTGTAAAGTGAAATTATAACCTTCTGTTCAGTTCTAAGGCTTACTTCCAAGACATTTCAGTTTATTACTAGATTTCCCAGTTGTTGAAAATTCCTTGATTTCAGAACTCAGTTTCATTGGGTATTTTATTACCTGGCCCAAGCTGTAAAATTCTAGGATGGTTGCCAGGCAGAAAAAAACCCCACAAAACTACTGAAGAAGTCTATTTTCTCTCAGGCCAGCGCTATTCAGTCACCCAGTGACAATAGGTGAGATGCAGCCTGAAATGGTTTTCCCTTTCCTCATCTCTGTTGTTCTGAGGCTCAAGCGGAGAGTCACTTGGCATGCAGACCAGCTTCAATTCAGAGAGAACTCAGACTGGACTCAACCAAAGATCTGCCACTGGCAAAAGGTCTCTCTGCCTCGGCAAGCACCCTTGAGAAGCATCTGAGCTCCAGGGGAGATCCACCACATGCAGTCACACTGACCAGCAAAGAGAGCTTCAAGAAGGCTCACTTGGGTAAGTTTCTTTATGAGATGAAGTGTCTGGCTCATGGTCAAACTGCATACAGTGGAAAGGTACCTACAAATTTCTTTGTTTCTTGATAAAGAAATCTTAGAAAAGCCATCCCCTAACTGTATGACTGGTGTTCCAAGCTCATATGCATTGATGTTCATAAGGTTACTGTGCTCCTCTTTGGGTTTCCTTGAGGCTTTCTTGGCCCAGCTGCACCCCAGGACTGTCCCTCCTTTGGAGCCTGTATCAACTGTTGTGACTTCAATTAAGGAGTGGAGCCTACAAGTCACACACCAGCCTTCAAATTCAGTTAATCCACTTTATTGATTCATAAAGGTGTAATACAGTTACCTCTAGCCTCTATACCATAAATATGTGGCAGATCAGTGGTAAGAGTCCAATTATTGGATAAACTGTTTAGTTTACATGCCAAAATTAATGTTAATTATATACTATGTTTGCACACTTGCAGATCCAAAGTGAGCAAATAGCTCTTGGTATAAAATATTACTATTAATTATATTATAGGGAGATTTATCATAATGAATAAGGAGCATTTGCTTCATGATTTACCAGACATTCACATATAAAATTATTTTAAGTAACAATCATAATGTTAGAGCTAACGAAATCACAATTGGATGAAGCATTAGATTCAAAGTTTCTGTTGCTGATGTCCCACCAGTTATGTTCTCCATCCCTTTTCAGTCTTTCTGGGACATTGTGTATCTTCACGTTGTGAAGACAGATGTTAATCTGGATACTTAGCTGTTCTGGATTCTTTTCAGCAATGTAATCATGTGATCGTATTGCAACAGAGTTCTTACAAATACAAGTTTCATTCCAATGGGGGTAGGCAGAAATATTTGAAACTATCTGTAGTTAGATTGTAGTTATTGCTAGATTGTGACAGGGGCTCAATAGTCACAGTCACATCCCACAATTTCAGTAACATTACAATTACGGAAATGTCAGTGATTACATGTTTTTACAGTGATGCTGTCTGTAAATACAAAATCTCAAACGATTCTCATATAAACACATTCATTTCCAATATATACAACTACAGTCCCAGGGGTTTCATCAGGATGTATTTCAAAATGACATACACTGTTCAGTGTCAAGACATTAAGTCTTGGGACTTAATGGTACTATTTTCACAAATAAATCCCTGTTGTTCACATTCAACCCATGCCTCAATATCAACAGTTTGCCATTTGCTCCCATTTAGTTGGTCCCATAATCTGTGTACTAATGGAGAGAGGACATTTCCATAGTGATTTAATCCCAGCACAATTATAGGGTGTACGGTGTACACCAAAGCATTATGTATTGTCAAAACACGTCTCTTTGATAATTTTGGACAGGACAGGGTTTGTCAATGTATGCAGGGTAACCATCCTCTATGACATGTATTCAGGAAAGGTGAGCAGGTAGATTTAATTGTAAACATACTGATTTGTATTGATAATTGTAGAAATATTTCAATTTCTCACATTAGAATGTGTTTCATTACTCCTGATGCACCTAATATGAGCTTTAGACCATAGCCACTCTAGGGTTCTTTGTCCACTTCTTTGGAGAAGCAGCATTGTCAGGGTGTGTACTAACAAAAACAGCATTTTTGCCTGCCAACTTGTTGGGTGCTGCAAGGGAAAATAGACTTCATTTGTAGGGGAGAATCCTAGCAGGTCACCCTATTAAAAAGAAGGAAAAAGTCACTATGCAGTAGCTCTGTCTCAAGGTCAAACCTTGCTCTGTGCAGCAAATATTGCGGGTTTTACCCATGTGACCCAATTTTTGGTGTAGCCATTCTCCCAGCTAATGCCACTTGGGTTTTTTATTTTCCTAATTTTAGTAAATTCATCTACATTTTTGCTCCAGTTTTAGCCTAGTTTATTATCCTTCCCATGAAATTTCACCTATCTCATCTTTATTGATGGTTTCTAGGCTTCATTTAGTAACAATTGCCAGACCTGAGTTACCCAAACTGGAGATAACTTTGCTTCTCAGTTCAGTGATTCCTATTGACAGAGCCATTGTGTGGCACCAACCCTCACAGCATAGAAGTCTCCACATACAATTTTTGCTCCATTTGGTGCTGCTGAAACAGCAAGTCTTATACTCCTACTTATGTGCTACATTCACCACATCCTATTTTGTTTTTCTATTGCAATGTTTCATGCAGCAGACTTATACTGCCTTTTTGCTGAGGCATTTGTGAACCAAATGTCTTTGGTGTTTCCTTAGTGAGGAGAGGCATATTTAAAATTGATGACAGTTTATAAAGTTGTTGTAATGCCAATACACCTGCATTTGAAGGCATCTGTAATTTGGAAAGTCTTAGTATGTTCTTTGGTTAATTTCATTTCACTTTCAATTCTTGCCAAGTAGGCAGCCTGTTTTCTGACCAAAGGTATTTATTCAACTCCTTCTGGAGCAGCAAGTAGGAATGCTTCTATAAAAATAACTGGTCCTCTGATTTGCACAGGCTGTTTTCAGTACATGAATATGCAACTTACACAGTGTGGCTCTCAGTTGAAAGATTGGGTGTGCAGCTGTTGGTGGAGCTGTATGGCATTTAAGATCTGATAATAATTTGTTAGGTGCTGCCTCCCATCTGACTTTTGGACTGGTCATGAATTGTATGGGATGTGAGTTATGGAAACAATGTGCCATTTTTCTAAGTCTGCTACCACAATAGAAAATCCATTTCATTCCACAGCAGGGACATCAGGAATTGGATACTACAGAACAAAGGCAATTTTTGAATCGGGCAGTGCAGAGACTGATTGGACTATCTGCACTGTAACCTCACAATTTCTACCAGGGTTGTGGTTGGCACTTGTACTGAAGAACCACATGGTGCTATCTGGAAAGCACCAATTTCACCCAGTGAAAACATCAAAACCCCAAATATTTTTGTTATGCTCTTCAATTACAAAGCAAGTAGACAGCTTGTGCTTTTGCCCCCAGAGCCATAAATTAACTTCTGTGGTTTGGCAAATAACACATGCTCCATTTACTTCAGTGAGTTTAACTCTCTGATATCTGCATCACACAACCACCTTTTCGGTATCACATGTTGGGTTTGAACATTGTGTACCTGTATCTATTGGAAATTTTATAAATTGTCAATTGGTGACCAACTGGAATCTAAGTGTATTCTGCTCTAATGACAGGTCTATACTCATTTTCAGAGGAATCTGAGGGAAAACAAGAGGTCGTCTTTCCCTTCACTAAAGTCATGGAGATCACCCTAAATATCATCATCTCAGTCCTCTGGCGATACTATTAATTTCCTAATTTGCATGAGGTTAGGCACGTATGGTGCTTGCATGAGCACTATTTCCATCTAGTCTTCCAAATTTTGTTTCTTTCCTTTTCTTCCTGTAACTATGCAGGTCTTCACTTTCTTTGGAGCCTGTACCCAGCATTGTTTGTTTGGGTACAGGGTTGAGAGCATCAGTCACACTCCACCCCATGACTACAGTCAATCCACTTGACTGACTCACACACAGAGCAGTAGTACAGGTACCTCTTCCTTCTAAGACATAAATCTGTGACATATGCCACATTCATGAAAATGAACACACAGCAGGCCATCAAAAGAGACACAGAAATTCATAGACATAAACCAGTGGACTTTCCTGTGAAAATGTCACATTGCTAGTGTATTTTTTAGTATAAATTTAAGAGTGTCCTTTACCTACACTTACTATCTATTGTTTTTAATAAGTGGCTTCTTGCAGACAGAATGGAAGTTTTGGACAAGTTTTGTAAGGGAGATTCTCCCTTTGAGTTGTGAGGTGCAGAAAGGACCCCTGTGCTTTCTCAACTCCTTCTCAGTGAGGAGTGTAGGTGAGGCTGGATCTAATCTTAGCCCCAGATTCAGTCAATGGCTTATATCTAAAAGATTATGTATAGGTGTAACTGAATGCATAATTATTTTAAAGTAATATTGAAACTATAATATTAAAGATAGCAAAATAATTATTAAGTAGAGGCTGATGTTGCTCACCCATACCAATGACCATGGGAAAATACCTCTTGCTCAGCCTCAAGGAGTAACCTTGAGTTTCCCCTCCAAGGAAGAATCTCAACACATGCCCCTAGGAGGGATGTGTTAGAAGATCCTAGTCTGAAAAAGTAGGACTAGGATTGACTGTGAGTCACAGGTTTCTAGGCCAGCTGTGTCAGCTCAGCAGCCTTTCACTCAGACACTTGAGACAGGTTTTCAGTTACTATCACTAGATGTTTCCTTTATCAGGTACCTTGTCTGCCACATCTGCCACATTCTGTCAGAAAACATTGTGCTTCACTTCCTCAGAATGTATAAATCTGGGATTGAAGAGTCAAGCTGGTCTCAATAGCCTTCAACTCCAGAAGCAGCAGGACCCGCCCTACTCCATCTGGTGACTTCTCCAACTGATAACTTTTGGACATAGGGTAGAGTTCAAGCTGGTTTACCCCCACTAGGGCAGAGCATTCTTTTTCAAAGGCTGACATAAGAGCAGACACAATTTTTCCACTCAACTAAAAGAAGTCTTCACTTTAAACCCATATTTTCACCCTCTTTAAGAATGTATTTATTATAACATATTGGTCATAGTGATGCTACAAATGTGGGACAGTTTTTAATTATTAAAAATATTTTTAAAGTCACTGTAGCACTAGAGTAACTTTAATAAAGTTTAACCTTAATGATGTTGAAAATTTTAATTGATAAACCTAGAAATATTTTAATTGAGATCATGTGATATCCCAAAGGTATTCTGGAATATATATTATCCAATGTTCAAAAATCCAGTCATACACAGCAAACCAGAGTGGTAGGAATTATGTACATTATACTTCAGCATATATTGTTAGTCCCTACCAAAGATCTATAAATCCCAGATCACACAAAAACTGTCTTCAAATGTAGAATAAAGCTGCTTCCTGGGAAGAACATGGAAGAAGAGGAATACAACTTCCTCATACCTAAAGGATCCTTGCCATGATACAATAATAAACAGTATTTAACAAATCCCGTGGAAATGTTTCAGATCCTTCATGACCTTGGTGAATGCTTAAAGAGTAGTGAGTCTGCAACATACAGGTATGCCACTACTCTGAGTTGTGCTTTTGACTATCCAACAAGAGATAAAGAGTACAATTTTTATATAGGGCTTGAGCTAATGATTTTCTGGCACTTAGTCTCAAGGCACCTGCTAGCTTGTTGTAATAATAATAAAGGACAACAACTGTGACAATAATAATTAAACAAGATTTAAAATATTAAGAATAGTAATTTCATTTGTATCTTACAATAATTGCAGTGCATAAAAATATTGAGGGGAAATGTAGGTCATGTTTATCTTACGCTGATGACATCCTCTCCACTTCAATCATCTGTTTGAAACACCAGCTACAGCTTACAATACTTTGGATTGACATTTTCTTTCACAATTTTTCCTTATGACTTTTTAAATCTGTTTATAGGCTTTTATTTAGGAATTAATACCACATTTCAGTAGTAACACGTTAGGTTTTTTTTTTTTTTTATTGCATGCAGAGTAACTTCACTGGATGTTGCATAGAAGCGTTAATGAAAAACAGTGAAAAGTAGCTCCCTATTCACTCTGACCATACAATTTGAGATTATATGCACATCTATCAAAATCACCTGCAGTCACCTATTTTCTCTAGTGAGAAGACTTAGACTGTTTTGCTTTCTCTGTAAAGTAACTATCTGATTACTCTTGATCATTCCCATGTCATTCTCTACTGTCTCTTGTTCTGTTAAAACATTTCTAAGATTGAATTTCTTGTAGCAAGCTCATTTTAAAATGTCCACAGACTATGAGCTAGTTGTGTGATGCTACAATGTTTTGTTCTTGTTGTGGTTTAGCTTGGCCCAGGCTTTTCTGGGGGGAGGGGGGCACAAAGATGGCTCCTCGGTGAAGCTTCTCGAAGCCTTCACCATGTCCAGCCCTGAGGTGATGGACATGCTGCTGGTCAAGCCTGGGCCAATTAGAAATGTTGGTTACGCCTCTGTGAAAAACATATTTAAGAAGAAATCAAAACAATGGGTGCACACACTTCTCCTTAGCCAGAGGAGGAGGAGGAGGTGAGAATATGTGAGGGAAAACAACATGGAGAGACCAAGGTCAGTGGAGAAGGAGCGGGAGGGGGAGCTCCAGGCGCCAGAGCTCTGCAGCCTCTGCAGGCCGTGGTGAGGCCATGGTGAAGCAGGGGGTGCCCCTGCAGCCCATGGGGGCTCACGGGAAATGCTGAGATCCACTCGCCCATGCCGAAGGGAGTGGATACCCTGAAAGTGGCCATGGTCCAGAGGGAGTCCTAGTGGAGAAACAGGCCTTGACTTGCACCCTGAGACTGAACTGAGTGCCCCACATGGAGTGGGTGGGTGCCTGAGAGAGAGAGAGAGAGAAGCCCAGCAGAAGTCCGGTAAAGAGAAGAAGCCTTGCTCCCGAGATGGAAACGGCCCGGCTCAGAGGTCTGTACCCCGTGGAAGATGGACCCCACGCCGTAGCAGTTTTGGGGAGACTGCTTGCCTGTGTGGGGACCAGCGTCACTGCAGCAGTGTCGGGCGGGCTGCCGACAGTGAGACCCATGGCTGCGCAGAGGAAAGGAGCCTCTCCCCGGGCAGGGGAAGAAGATCTGGGTGATGAACTGACCTACCCCGCCCCCCCATACCTTGTTCCCTTGTGCAGCTGCTGGGAAGGAGGGAGGGGATGAGTAGAGAAACGTTGGCCTTGAAGGGTTTATTTTACTTCTCATTTACTCCTCTGGCTCTGTTAGTAATAAATTAGATCACTTTGCAACCTAAGTTAGTCCTGTTTTGCCTATTCTAAGTGCATCTTCTCCCAGGTTTCCTTATCTCAACTCATAAGCCCTGGGTGTGGGTGTGTTAATTTGGGGGTACCTGGCATTTGGCCGGGCTCAAACCATGACAGTTCTCTATTTCTGTTCAGCTGTAAAACATCTTATGTTATCTTCCTCACTGTTGTGGAGGACTGAGAGGGGGTTTCAGAATGCTGTTCACAGTGAATTCAAATACTCACTCAGGGATGGGGCACCACTAATTTCAAGCCAATTAATTGTGTCTAGAGTCAAGATTGTCTTGGCATGTGCATTGTTTCATATTTATTGACTTTAGATATTAGCTGGCACTCCTTTACTCTCTTATTTATTGACAATTTTTTGCAACTCTTCTCTACCTTGAGTAGAGTTGTAATATCAAAGCTAGATGTTTTCTGAAGATAAGCATCAAATAGGATTGTTGCCTGCAGAGGCAGTCAAGGAATAACACTGAGAGTATACATTCACAGTGATAATTTACCACTGGTTTCCCTAATTTTAACTCAGTAATGGATCAACTTTTTTTCTGCAAATGCCATGTTCTGCCAGCCGGGTGCCCTCATCTGTGCTTGCTGGTGTGACTTAGAGCAGACCAGTAGAAATGCAAGACCTGACTTGACGCACTCATTTCCCATTGGACTAACCATATCTATTCTTTCTTAGAGTTTCTGCCAATATGACTGATATAGAAGTAAGATGTAATGGCCTGTAGAACCCCAGATAGCCTTTGAAGCCCTCTTTGAAAACTTTTTCTCATTTGCTTCCTTACTCCCTTCTGGATTCAAGCACCTTCATCCTGGCTAAGTGGTTTATGACAGACTCCCACAGAGAAATCTGCTTAACTATCCTTCCTCCTGATTCCCACACATTGGCACTCAACATTATCATCACTGTCCTTGTACCCTGCACAGTGAAAACTCTCCCTAAAGTACAGAGTCATCCTTCCTGCCTTGCCCTTCTCTTCTGAAGAACTTAAAACCATCCACTGCAGCACTCCAGTCATGGTAGTCATCACATCAAATTCCCATGGCAGCAGCTACACCACAGCTTTACTGCTGCACAATAGTTTCCAGCTTCTGTTTGTTATCCATACTCTGTGTGCTGGTGCAGATGCCCCTCAACTGGGAAATGTGAGTATTTAGAGAAGATCTACTCTTTCTAACGATATTTCAATATTAAACAGTCACAGTTTACCTTGAATTCAATACTACCACAATACTTAACAGACTGGGGACTCAGGTGCAGGGACAGACAAATTGATACAGAATGGCAAAAAAAATCTGTCAAACATAAGTCAGCCTCAGCCTCTACTAAACCCAGATCACTCCAGAAAATAGTACTTTGGAGTATTTGCTGAAGAAAATGCAAGATTTGTCCAGAAGGGAGTGAAAAAGCAAGCAAATTGTAGCCTGTGCTGAGCACAGGTCCTTGGAGATACAAATATATGATACCTGTCCACACACTAAGGACTGTTGATATATCTTAAATTAAATTGCCAGAGGAGTTGTCTTTGTTTTAAATCAGGGTGTTTATGCAGCTTTCCATTCCAAGGCACTTTCATGATTTTCTCTTACCTATCTCACTGTTAGATTACCTAATCCTACCTGATGAGACAGCAAAACTCACAATCCATTATTTTAAATCTTAGTTTACTTCTATGACTATATTGTAACACCATAGCGAGATTTTGAACTGGATTGAAATTAATTTCTGTAAAGAGTGAAATCTGACTGCAAATCCAAGATCAACATTTCAGTGACTTCCTATTTTGAGGCAGCAAAAAGAGATTTCAGGGCTCATGGACCTTTTTACGACCTTTGCCTTTAGGCAGAAAATCCTTAGGAGTTACATGTTCAATTTATAAAACTGCTTTGCAGCCAACAATAAGTATTTCTCCATGAACCAGCTGCTAACACATTCAGATAAGCACAGCTAACAAGAATATCTCTATGAAAAAAGCCTTGTAGTTGCCAGTAAAAGTTACATTTGCAGTGTCTGTTGCAAACCAATACAATCTGGTTCTTGCTCAAACGCTGGGCAGAAATCATCTTGATCTGTGTAGGTGCAGCCTGAATAAAAAAAAAGCTAAATGTTGGCATTCATATGATGTTAAGCCCAAGGTAATCATTAAAATATCCTGCTGATATGTAGGAGCTTTTAGTGGATCTAATTTAGCACGACATTAGCACTTCTTTACCTATTCTAGCACTTTTGACTACTATGGATCCCAGGAGACTCTCAGTGTCTGCTGAGCAGCAAACTCCCGTTCAGTTAAAGTCAGGTGATGCTCTGGGCCTCCATCATCACACATTTCCACAAAATACATACACATTATTCTAAAGAAAGGATAAAACATATTTTATTAGTTCTTCTCTACTACAGAAAAATGAGTTTCTAATTGATAGCATTCAAAGGAAGGGTTCTGAAAAGAAATTAGGGTCAAAGGAAAGAACTTTAGTTCCTAATACTATTTCCCCATCTACACTTGCATAGACAATTTATGATGGTCATTCTTGAAAAGAGGATTGGATATGGGTAGGATTCAGGAACTTTGTGGCTCACCTTTATAGCTCAGGCATTTTTCTTCCTGCAGTGAGATCCCAAGTAAAGAGCTACTCCTGAATGAATAACAAAGGGCGTAAAAAAATTTTACTGTTATCTAACTATTAACTTTTCTGTCATTCAAAGTGTTAAAAAAAAAGAGCAAGACACTATGTAAATAAAAGCTTAAATATGAAGATCCCTTTAAAATCAAAACCATATATGTTTGGTGCCATTTCAGTTATACCAGTATAATTTTATCAACCTTCAAATGCCAACCAGAAAAGCACTCTTCTTCGTAGTTCCAATGTCTTGTGTGTAAACCTTGTACAGCTGTCTCAGAAAACTGTGGACATCTCAAATGGTACTAGGCACCTACAAGTGAATAAATAATCAGAATTCAGCATGTCAGATTATCTGACTATTTTTCAGAAGTGACCATGTTCACATGCTGACATTTAACGGCATTACTTACACAGAGACACTTCAAGAAAATTTTATCTTCCTATCTGTCATGGTTTGAGCCTGGCCAAATGCCAGGTACCCCCAAATTAACACACCCACACCCAGGGCTCATGAGTTGAGATAAGGAAACCTGGGAGAAGATGCACTCAAATAGGCAAAACAGGACTAACTTAGGTTGCAAAGTGATCTAATTTATTACTAACAGAGTCAGAGGAGTAAATGAGAAGTAAAATAAATCCTTCAAGGCCAACGTTTCTCTACTCATCCCCTCCCTCCTTCCCAGCAGCTGCAAAAGGGAACAAGGTATGGGGGGGGGTTAGGTCAGTTCATCACCCAGATCTTCTTCCCCTGCCTGGGGGAGAGGTTCTTTTCCTCTGCGCAGCCATGGGTCTCACCGTCGGCAACCCGCCCGACACTGCTACAGTGATGCTGGTCCCCACACAGGCAAGCAGTCTCCCCAAAACTGCTACGGCGTGGGGTCCATCTTCCACGGGGTACAGACCTCTGAGCCAGGCCGTTTCCATCTCGGGAGCAAGGCTTCTTCTCTTTACCGGACTTCTGCTGGACTTCTCTCTCTCTCTCTCTCTCTCACTCTCTCAGTCTCTCTCTCTCAGGCCCCCACCCACTCCATGTGGGACACTCAGTTCAGTCTCAGGGTGCAAGTCAAGGCCTGTTTCTCCACTAGGACTCCCTCTGGACCACGGCCACTTTCAGGGTATCCACTCGCTTTGGCATGGGCGAGCGGATCTCAGCATTTCCCGTGGGCCCCCATGGGCTGCAGGGGCACCCCCTGCTTCACCATGGGCCTCACCACGGCCTGCAGAGGCTGCAGAGCTCCGGCGCCTGGAGCTCCCCCTCCCCCTCCTTCTCCACTGACCTTGGTCTCTCCATGTTGTTTTCCCTCACATACTCTCACCTACTCCTCCTCCTCTGGCTAAGGAAAAGTGCGTGCACCCATTGTTTTGATTTCGTCTTAAATATGTTTTTCACAGAGGCGTAACCAACATCTCTAATTGGCCCAGGCTTGGCCAGCAGCATGTCCATCACCTCAGAGCTGGACATGGTGAAGGCTTCGAGAAGCTTCACTGAGGAGCCATCTTTGTGGCCCCCTCCCCCCAGAAAAACCTGGGCCAAGCTAAACCACGACACTATCCTATCTAGAAAACACTTTCTTGAGGCAATCTCTATTCTATTTCTCCCAAATAATCTATGTCTGTTTCTTTACACAAGATATTGTTGTCTTGTTTCTTTACCAGATATATTAGGGGGGAAACGATGATTACTGAAAAGGGACAGTCCTTAGTTTATAAATAAAATTGCGCTCTTTGCCTTTTGAACTTCACTAAATTACCATTGGAAAAGAGATGAAGAGTAATGGAACAAACTTCAGTTAACCATCTTTACCCAGCCAGTCACCCTTTCCCTGTCATGGTTCTCATGGTTGAAAGACTTTTGTATCAAATCCATTCAGTTCTTAAAACATTCAGTATTTCAGTCAATTAAACATTTCAAAAATAGTGTATGAGCTAAAATTAAAGCTGTCTGAAGCACTTAAATAATGCTGTGTAGACTGACTAACTTAGAGAAATCAAGGGAATCATGGAGAAATTTCTATACTAGTGCCAGGCAAAAGTGAAATGTACAAAAACAGACGAAACAGAAAATGCAGAGACATTGCACATAACAGAAAAATTAGATACATGAATTGTTATGACAATACTCTTAACCATACATAACTATTTATACAAGTGAAAAAAAAATCAAGAAAAAAAGAGAAGCCTACCTCATATAATTGCATTACAGTCAGTCATGTCCTGCTAGCCACAGTCCTACATGCCAACCAAGCTAATGCAGGTATTGTATGTAACAGCAACTCTAAGTTATCAGGATCCCACTGCCTCCTGATTGTCCAAGCAGTAATCAATAAAATTTCATCTAACTATATATAACAAATGTCAGTAGACTGAAAAACTCTCATGATGGATCATTAAAAGTCAATATAATCTCCTCTTGTAAATACTCAGATACCAATGTGGGTGAAAAAAGCCTATATTCCAGGTCAGCAATTTTTAAATCCAGGTTAGTAAAGCTATTCAGGTAGTAATCATGCAATTTTTAACTTCACAATCATATTAATTTGTCTAAAATAAAATGGTTTTTTTGAAAATGTCCAGTTGTGAGTGAGTTTCCATTAGGAAATCTTAATTCAGATGCAAAAATGGCATTTCAGTATAGCAGAAAGTCAGGCATCTCAAGAAAGGAATAACCTTGCTATCAGGACACCTTTTCTGAAAGTTGTTTCATGCATTTCTAACCACTGTGCTCCTGAATATACAAGTAATTGGTGAATTAAAGATTTTTCTCCCTCTCTCTCTCTCTCTTTCTCACTTCATTCCTTTCTATTTCCAAAGCCTCTGTTTCTCCAGTTGCACAGATTTTATCACCATTTCGTATGAAAATATGTGGAAAGTGCATAAAGATAGCTTGTACCACTGGTGTACTCACTTAGAAAATGTAGCGCTTTTAGCAATACTTGCATGGCAAAACACAGCAATTTAATCGGATTTAGAAGAATGTTTCTGGCAAAATATTCTGTCTGTCAATTCATTAATCTGTTTTCTTTAAGAGAAACGAAACAAGTATTTGTTGATGACAAAAGAGTTTGTTCAGTTTGAAATCCAGGCATGAATTTGATGCAAGAATAGAAAATACAGTTTACAAGACAAAGTGATAACACTGCTCACCATGACTCAGCAGAAGGAAATTAAAACAAAATAAATATTACAAATATATGGTAAAACTGGGCAAATTCAAGTTATTCTGGTTACACCTGAGAAAAACCCTCTTCTGAAGGAAAAACTCAGTGGACAAACACAGGGAGTTGCTTTTAAAAGAGGCAGGCTTCTCTCTTTTTTGTAATAGCTCAATTATATTTACACTGAAACTTAGACATTTCTATTCTGAAGCAAAAAAATAATGTATCATAGCCTATTTAGAAGACTTACTGTTAGTCAACAGTTGTTGCCGCGAGCTCTAGAGGGCCACATTTTTCAAAATGCAGCTGCTTGGATATGGTTTGATAAACACATCTAGGATAGCACATCCTTTCAGTCCCAGCCGTATGAATTTTTCCCTGAAACAGAAGTCTGATGCGTTGTGCCATGAAGACAGACTTGTCTGCCAGAAAGATAGCAACAGACAACTGCAATAGGATCTATTTCGGTGCTGCAGCCTACTGAATCACATTAGACAGCAGTCAATTATTTGTTCTAAGCTATGGGCAAGTAGTTTTCTGTTCCAGCAAGACATAGTTTGAAGGCAAAAAAGTCCATTTAGCATTATGTAGGAAGAAAAATATATCTTTCACATCCCTTGAAAGTGGAACACTCAGTATTGTGCCTCCCTGCAATCCAAACAGTGTTTTTACTTAACTTTGTTCTCCCCACCTCGCAAATTATTAACCTCTAACTTCTGACTTGGAGAAAATAACCATAGAAATATCTCTGTCCCTAACACCACTTTGTTATGGACTACACTCAGTTATAATTTCTTTACACAGTAGTAAAGAGTAAGAAAAACGTTAGGTTGCACCCTCCTCCCAAGACCTCAGGACCTGTCAAAACCCTGACTAAATAAACATGTACCTTGAAAACAAGACTACCATGCTCAAGAGATACCCGAGAAACTTCTATTGTTGAAAAACACTTGACTACTACCATATATATAATTTAGAGAAGATCATAGCTATTTCTAGAAAAATCAAGTACGCATGTAACTCTTTTAAGATAACAAATGTGGAGAGACTAAAAAAAAACCCAACAATAAGACCCCCAAAATTAAAAAAAAAAAAAATTAAAAGAAAATTTAAAAAAAAACCAAAACACAACAACAACACCAAAAAAAAAACCAAAAAATCATTGATATATCTCTGAGGTTCCTGACTTGGGACTTAGGAAACCCTGCATTCAGAAGTCTTGCTTCCATGTTTCACACATTGGAAATAACACTTGCTAGTCTCATAACAATATTTCTGAACATGATTATCGAAAACACCATGAGAAGCTCCAGAATCATGGCAATAGAGGTCTCAGAGAGGAAACTGCAGGAAGACAGGATTGGTAAACTGAGACATATGGAATTTTTTAAAAATAGTATTTATACTTTCAATAGTGTTACTAAGTTTTGAATAAAACATACCCTTCAAAATGGGCTAAAACGTTAAAAACAAATGGAGAATGACAGTCAGGAAATTAAGCTAAAAACATACAGGTAAAAAAATGCTTACTGTGAGGTTCCTAATAGTTCAGAAACAAAAAAAAAGAACTCCTAGTAGAGCTGTTTTTGGAAAAGGGAGGACTACTAAATTTAAGAGACACATGAAAAGCTAGGAGGTTTGTATGTTAATATTCCCTGACTTAAGATTATTTTTCCACTCTGCTGTACTAAATTAACACTTGTATTGCATTGACTTTAGAAAAAAAAACTTCAAAGAACAGAAAATCTCAAAGATCAAAGACAATCATCTCCCAAGTTTACGTGCTACTTCCAAAAATGTGTACCTAGCAAGTTTCAAGAGCCTGGTGACAAAATATTTGCACGAAGTCATGTTTAATTAAACAGCCAAAGATTGTAATCACCTAATTATATCACTAACCTTAGTCTTGCACTGATTCATTGGAAATGGACTCAGCAGCAGCCTATAGGGAGATACTGGCTGCGTCCTGAGAAATGTGAACACTTACTCCATTATTTGTTTCTCTTAGCAAATTAATTTGTAGAGATCAATCATTGCACAAAGTACTTGCTAGCTAGCAAAACCACATGCTCCTAAACAGTCACAGCTGCGCTTGCATTTAAAAGAACATTCATGTATTTAAAGATTTCATCAGCTGGCTCTTAGAGACATATGAATCTCATTTTCTTCGGTTCGCTTTAAGTTCAGTGATCTCTGCTTTATACATTTTTCTCTCAAGTCTGTTTTGAATTTCAGATATGAACAGCTCAAACAGGCTATCCTTCCATCCTGTGTGACTTCATCCCATTCCGCCTTGAACTAATCCTCCTGCCTTCATATATGTGGTCTGATTACAGCTACATTCTGTATTCATATGACTCTTGGGCTGCCTCTCCTCTGTTCTTTTAAGACTCTGTGAATTCCAGAAAAATCAGGGTCAAGTTAAACTGCATATTTTGGCCTATTTTACTAAACTTAATCTAAGTTCTTTTTCCTTTGCTTTTACAATATCTACCACAAAATTTCTGATTTGCAGAGCACACACCGTCTACCCTATATTCTCTTTGAGGTTTTTAGTTCAGATTAGATTTATTCTGATCCCCTGAACCAAACTTTGATTATACAGTGACTTCTACAATCACTGCTTCTCAGTGGCAGAGGTCACAGAAAAAAATTTGCACAGCAATTGAACTGTGCACAAGGGAAGTGCCTCTTCATTAATGTTGCAGATCTAGCAGTGAGTCAGCTCACAAATGCAAATTCTTTACAAAACCAGTCAACAACCTATTTTGTTCTCACAAAATACTTTTCAGGAATGTATATCAGTTACTCTGCAACGTCAATGAAAGTCTATCAGAACTCTTCATTTAACAATAAAGCACTTATTGCACATTAAATGGAAATTGCAACATTGTTATTTGCCAACCTATAAATTTTAGTTTTCTTTTTATTATAAAATGTAAAATTTTAGCTTGCCACAATTTCTTAATATATATAATATATCTTTCAAAACTGCGTCTTAACAGCCAAATATGAACCATGCCATTGGTGGGCATTTTTGTCTGAAAAGACTATAATGTTTGCTTCCCAAAGTAGAGCCCTAACACAGGCCTTTGTAAGACTAATTGAAAAAATTATCCACGCTGCTAACAAAATAAAAATGCTGTTCAGATGGATCTTGTTTGCAGCATAGAGCTGAGCTCATTCTAGACTGCATTGCCAGCACCATGGAACACAGGGCTTAGAGCTCCCGTGTGTTTTCAAGCCTGCAGCACAGCTCTCATAGGAAACCTGCCTAAGCATTCACCAGTTGTCAGGAGAAGTCAACCTTTTGTTCAAGGTACCTGATACCCTGAGAAAATGAAAGTAATGAAAGCAAACTAAGTGTGCACTTGTGATAGGCTGTTTATGACTCAAGGTCAGAGGACTTCTCCATCTATCCAAGGCCAAGAGTAGATGAAAAATTCAAATGATAATTCAGAACTTGAATTTCCCAGACTTTAACCAAGGCCTTTGTAAAGGAAGCAGAAAGGCTTGGTTTACTGGTGTGATTGCAATTGTAATTATTTACACTCTCTCCCATACTGATAAACGTACAATTGAGGAGCACAGTTGGAGGAACAAAGATCCTACACCTCTTGGGTTATTGAGTACTTCTGAGGAGAAGGGAGAAGTTTACTATTTCATAGTTAGGGTTTTTAAATGAACCTTAAGTGCTTACCCTGAATTATCAGGTGCAATTTTTCTCCCTTACAGCCAATAGCAATTTTTATTTCCTAAAATACATGTAAAGTGAGATATAGCTGTAGGACAGATATTTTAGCATCAATAAAAAACAAATCTGTGGGAAAGACAATAATGCAAAATCCGTGGAGGGAAGAATTTTTGTTTATAGACTGCTACTGGAAGCCCCAAATTTTAACTTTGTGCAAGTATATTTAGAATTATCTTTTTAAATATTCAAAGTGATTTAGGAAAGCAAAATGTCTGTGTAGGGTACAAAGGAGGCCTAAAAAAACCCATAGTTTAAAAATATTGTCTTCTTATATAAGGAAATATATGCGTTACCTTTTTTAGTAGAAAGCTTTTGTTTTAGGTTGAGTGTGAGAATTCTCATTTCTGACAACTTCTGACAACAATCTTCTCTATTCTCCATATGCACACATAATTTTCTCTTTTTTTAAAAATATTACAAACCATTGTAAATATGACTAGGTTTGAGAAAGAAAAAGCATTAAAAATTAAAAAGAACTCCTACATTCTTTTTGTGAACACAGTCTGCATATATTCCCTGGAAAATCTGGTCCTAATTTGTTACTAAAAATACATGGTTTATTCTGAACATGACATTCCACCAGCTTGCAATCATCAAAATCAGCTTTCATCTTTTCACATTTGTGACAGAAGTTCTGAGAAAAGTGCAAGACATTATTTCCCTCCCACTGATATCCAAAGTTGTTTGCTTTACTTCTGCGGGCAGTGGAGTTAGGCATGTGGCTCGAGACTCCAGGGTTGGAGTGTATTATTGTGTCCTTAACAATAGGCTGCATGGGGGAAACAGTTGAATCAAGAATAAAACTTCCTACCAGCCACAAAGCACTTCTAATGACTTCCAGTCAATTAAACACAGCACACTCTTTACTCTGTTATGTTGGTATGGAAAATATTCAGCAACAATTTCTTTGCTATAAAAGGAACACATGAACTAACTTTCACGCTATGCTTACACACAAACATATACCATTTTGTTCCACATAGAAGCTACAGAATGCTAAGTCATCTTTCTCACATTTGTTTTCAGTTTTCTTGGAACAAAGTGCAGACTACTAGCATTGCAAACACATGCTTTTAATACAGCAAGCAGACTGGAAAACATCAGCAAACAGAAATGAAGAAAATCCATGAGAAACTGTAGTAGAATTCCTCTAAATACTTCTAGCAAATAGAGTTATTGCAAAATGTACAGGTACTTTTCTTGCCTGGTTGATCAAAATAAATACTTTTACTACTGAAAAAGAAAAGGTATGAGCCAAAGGCACATATTTAAGTGTCATATGCTTGGGTAGAGGGAGGGGAAAGAATAAAGGAGTCTGAAAGATGGGTGAAAAATAGATGCATGCTTTCTAAATTTCACATGAGAAGGATGTGAGTTGGAATCAGAAATGTCTTGAAATGTAAACAGGTGGATTTATCTCACACACAAATTCAAACAGCTGGTTTTTCAGATGTTACTATAGTAAATATACTCAAAGTGACCCATATAAACCACTATTTTGGCCTGAGTCACTCAAGTGTGCATTTACTTGGGCAACAGAATTCCCTCTGCAGAGAATTCTCATTCACATAAAAGGGCTGGAAATTAACATTTCCTGCTTTTGTCAAATGCAGGCATGTTTCAAGAGGACTCTGAAAACATCTGAAGGATTCTTCCATCCTGAGATCATCTGGCTGTTATGATTTGAGGTGTTGTTTCTTCACGAACTGTGAGACAAGCATGGGATAAGTGATTGTGGACTCTTTAATATAATTAAAAGTTCATTATAAACTGATCATCATGCTTGGTAATTTCTGTAAATATTAATTGCATGAATTGTCTGCTGAGATATTTTGCTGTGAGCTGCACATTACCACCACGCTTTTTCATACGGCCCTGTCTGCATAGATGTCACCACAATTTTAACCCAAGATAGGTAATATCCTGAAGTAGCATCAGCTTTTCTCTGCTGCTAAACACAAAAAGGGTGTACTACCAACCCCAGCTCTCCTCCTCACCAATGCGTCTCCTGCAAGACATGCAGGAATGATCTGCTGGGACAAGTGTTTGCCCTGTCTGCTTACTTAGTACTGGACATCCTGGCTGAAATTGCCAGCAAGTTTGTCAGCTGTGGCCTTACCAGAAGGCATAATGAGATCTAGAGAATGAATTATCAATTCTTTCCATGCTGGTCATAAAACTACACTAATTTTATTAATGTTCAGAAGATCACTTTCTTCCATGAAGGAAACACATCATCCAAAGTAAGGAAACACTGCAAAGAGTACTCACCTAATTTCTTCCAAATTAGAATCAGGGACAGGTTTTTTAATTCTTGCAAGTTAAAACAATGGTATAATTGAAAAAATCACAGGTTTGACATTACAACATGAATGAACATGTGCCTTCAGATAGCCACTCTGATTTATATCTTTAAGGAATGCATATTCCCAGTCCTGGATTATAATACTGAATCTTTCAAAATTTCACAGAAAAAAACATATTGTTTTGAAATGCAGAATGGCTTGTGGAGTGTTCAGACAGGATTAATCAAGGTGGGGAAAAAGTAACTCTTTATTTCTGTTCAATTTCTTTTTCTGGATGCAAAATTCATTGTGCTGGCTGAAAATGAAGTCCTGATTTATTTTCATACAGCACAAGTAATTATTTCTAGGAAAGTTACTTTGACTAGGCACAGTGTGAGGCTTTATGTAATTTAAGAAAAAATATAACTTGTAAGTTTACAGAATCTCGTCTGATAAGTAAGCTGATACAAAATACTCTTCATCTGACTGCTTAATGATTTATACTAACCTACAGTTCATGAGCATTTACCAGCCCGCCTTTCCAATACAAACTGTCTCACTAAAACTAAGAAAATAAAATCAATTATTACATTACCCGTATAGTACGTACAATACTCAGAGGGTAATAGATGTTTTTTTAGAGAAGCTCTCATTCTCAAATAAAACAAAATTTGGAATTGATTATTTAAAAGCTAAGGCATTTTTCTTTCCTACAACTCAGTTGAATTACTTCATGATTGACAAAATTTTCCACTTTATAATGAAAAGCTAGTTTTTATCTCTGTGGCAAGCCACAATACAAACACACCACAGTGTTGTAGAAGAGCATTGTAAATAAAATACTAATTGTAATTATGTCACGAAACATACAGCCTCTACTTAAAATATGTTCCTATGCACTACACTTAGTTACTAGACCTTTCTCCTTCATCCTTCTTATTAATTTCTATATGGAAAGTTTAAGTTCAGTTAAAATATTTAACTATTCCCTTATGCTGCCAGTACATAAACATAGTAATTGAAGTAATTAATAGCTGAATAACTATGTTTTATGACAATAAACACAAAAAAAAAATTACTGAGGCACTATGATATAATGTCATTTCATTTACTATACCAAATCAAGTTTTCAAGCCATTTATATAAGGACTATGTGTACTAGTGTACTAGCTCTACCTTGTGTACAACTTTAGTTCAGAGATGAATGAAACCACACAGTAGAAAATCAAGTAGGATTTAGACTCTACGTGCAGAAGACGTGCAAAGAAGAAATACTACTCACATTGTCCTTCCATTCCATTTGCAAATAATTAGGCTTTTATTAAAATTATGTCACCCACTCTCCTTTCTTTATGTCAGTCTTAATATTAAATGATGGCCTTACTAATATATTATTATTAGTTAATCAGGCCTTGCAAACAGTAATAGCAATTAGCTGGGTATATTTCCCTCTGGGCACAATTCTAGGTAAACATGTTTGAAATTGGTAAATGGATGCTATCAAAAATGAAAGCATAAAGATCAAAATATCTCTGTCCACAAGCAGTATGCTGTTGAATGGAAAGTAATTAAGCTAAAGAAGATCATCATCTTTCAAGAACTTTAAAGCACAGAAGTATCTTGAGTGGTTTGAATGGGTTCAGATTCAGAGGAGGTTTGTGCTGCAATATTATGTTTGTTATGATCAAATTATTTCTTTTTACTTCTTAACCCTCTGATCTTGAACAGTAATTGTTCTCATACTCTGTTGTGTACAGAGTTGCACATAAATTCAGTTTCATTAATGTTCCAGTCTGAAACACACAGAAGTGGGAGCCTGCACTGCTGAACTTTGGGATGCCTAACACTTAAATACCCTAATCTTAGGTATGCCAAACCCCATCTCTCCTATCTATCATCATCATCTAGAGGCCTGGTAGTCACTAAAGCTGGGACCCCTGAAAAGCAGCATCCCCATCACGACCTGGGCTGAGATAATCACAGTGAAACACTAAGATTTGGGTTAGCTGCATTGGAAATGTACCTCTTGAAACTCTTCAGTACTTTTCTCAGGCATTAAGGAATCACCTTCATCTGTCCTAGATTCACAGCAATAGACACTTTTCCCACGTCACGATTTGTCCCAAGTCGACAACCAACTACCACACAGCCGCTCACTCCATGTGCCCCAGTGGGACTGGGGAGAGAAACAGAAGAGTAAGTGAGAAAGCTCTTGGGCTGAGATAAAGACAATTTAATAGGGAAAGGAAAAGCTGTACACACAAGCAAAGAAAAACAATTAATTAATTCACTGCTTCCCATGGGCAGGCAGTGGTTCAGCCATCTCCAGGAGTGCAGGGCCCCATCGTGTAACACTTACTTAGACAGACAAATACCATCAATCCAAATATTCCCCCTTCCTCTTTCCTTCTTTCTTGTCCACACCGTTATATGCTACGCATGAACCATATGGTCTGAAATATCCCTTTGGCCAGTTGGGGTCAGCTGTCCTGGCTGTCTCCCCTCCCAGCTACTTGTGCACTCCCAGCCTGGTCACTGGTGGCTTTGGGTGAGGAGCAGAAAAGGCCTTGGCTCTGTGTAAGCCCTGCTCAGCAGCAATGAAAACATTGCTGTATAATCCATGCTGCTTTCAGCAAAAGTTCAAAACACAGCCCTGTACACGCTGCTGTGAAGGAAATTAGCTCTACATAGACAAAACCAGCATTTTATCTCACCCTTATTCCGTACTGTTTATGTTATGATCAGGTCCCACGCTATTCAGTACACCATCATTAACCATGCTTCCTTCCTCTTCCCTGTCTTAAATATAGTACACAGATATCACTGTCTTAGTCTATGGACCAGCCCTTCAAAATGTCCTGAAAATATCCTCAAATGTTCACAAAATGTCTTTTGAGTTCATATAGACCATGACTTTGGGCTCCACCTGTTAAAGTGGTCTCTTGGAATGGGAGAGATGGTGTGTTTCTCCTCCACTGGTTCAGGTTGTTCCTGTACAACTAATCCTGTAGCATGCAACTCAAATCATGGTTTGAAACAAGTTAGAGGTAATTCCATTACATTCTTCATTCCATTGCATTCTTCATCCCTGATCCCTTTGGGTGAGGTTACAGGATTTAATATTGCAATGAACTTTTCCCTTTGCTCTTAGTCTGGCTGCAGCAAGGCTTTTATTCTGTATTTGTTGTCATAATATGCAGCTCAAATCACAGCTTACAACAATTTAAAGATGTTTCCATTACAATCTCCTCCATTAACATGTATGAGCTGTGCAGGACAGCCTGTCTTACCATGGTCTTCACCACAAGCTGGAGGGGAATTCCTGCTGTGATGCCTGAAGCACCTCTTCTCCCCGCTTCTTCAAGTGTTATGACTCCTTAGACTTTTTCCTCCAGCACAGGATCTGTTCCATGAGGGACGGTCCTCCATGAACTCCTCCAACACTGGTCCTTCCCATGGGCTGCAGTTCTTTGCAAACTGCTTCAACATGGGTTAATTTTTATATCACTGATGCAGGCAGAAGTCATCACAGAGAGTTACTTCTATGTAATACATGCAATAAGTATATGTGTTAATTTAACAAACTAAATTCCACAAACTTCAGAAAAGAAGGCCTATAAGCATGAATAGAATTCAAAAGTAAAAGAGTGAGGTGAAAGAGTTTGTTCTCAGATTCTGCACTTTCCTCTCAATCCTCAAGCAATACCTCTCTGCCCCTTCAGGGAACTCAGAGAACAGTCTTTTATTTTCCAGATAAAGTATTTCACAGACAAAGAAGGATAAAATCTGCTCACTTAGAGTATTAACTCAACTCTTGAAAAAAATTCTTTAAGTTAGAGAGGGATGAGACTGTACAGGATAACATTTGTTCTTGTTTAACTGAAGAAAGGAGGCAGAAGGAAGAGAGTAGGGCAGAGGAAGTGACCTCATGAAAGTCATTCTGTCAAGTATAGTAGGATCAGTGAAACCATGAAGTACGACATGGTTCCAAGCAAAAAAATTCTGTTGTGCATGCAGGAGAAAGTCTAACTTGTTACTATGAAAATATGTTTTGACTATGAGGTTCAGAGAGGATAAAACATTTCAATTTAGTCTGTCCAATTGTTTAGGTATTAAAGCTGACAAGGAAGCAACAGTGAGCATCACTAGAGAAATCACGGTAATATGTATCTGTCATATCAAAATATGTTGGGATCAAAGATCATCCAGAGATGTCATAATCCTAATTATAGAAAACCAATTTTGTTTAGATTATAACTTCTGCCTATATCTCTTTAGTTTGCTTTTGCAATTTGCTACCTGTTTGCGCAGATTCAAAAATGAGGTATTGTGTGTCATTGAATGCAATGTAAGTAAGTTAGGTCTGACTGTGAAAGAACAGCTTGAAATGAGGAGCTACAAGGTAACCTGCAGTGCTTTACAATATAGAGTTCTTTGATGTGTGTGATATGTGAAGTACAATACAAAATAATTTCAGATATTGTAAACTTCATAGAGGTTTAGAGGATGGGATATTTTTCTCTCCTTTTCTAGTTACCCACAAGAATTAGGCTATGAATGTTTAGTTCATCTTCCACATCATAAGCAAGCTTTAGTATCACCTTCTTTCCTTCAAGCAAGACAGTAGGTCACAACAAGGTTTCATAATTGTCTACTAAAATTCTTGCCACTTCTATGGCAAGTCATATATACTATCATGCAAAATGGGGGAAAAAATTACTTTGCAATTAATTAATTGCTTCATTTTTGTTGTCATTTCCTGGAGTCGTATCACACAGCATATTTTTAATTCACTGTCTATGTCTTTCTGTTCAAGATTTCTGTTGGACAAATTCTGGCAGCACTTTACTATTAGACAGACTCTGCTGGCTCCACAAATCTTCGCTGCTATGATTTACCTCTATATTTCTCAAGCTCTATCTTTTTGTTCAGATGTAATAAGTTAAAGACATTTCTGAATCACCTTTTGGGCAAGTCAATACCTCCTCCTGGATGCATGGCATATGCAATCATAGAGAAGCTTCTTACAAAGAGATTCACAGAATCACAGAACATGCTAAGTTGGAAGGGACCCACAAGCATAATTGAGTCTGACTCTTAAGTGAATGGCCCATATGGTGGTCGAACCCATGAACTTGGCATTATTAGCACCATGGACTATTGCACAGAGACAACATAAATTTACACCATACTAGGGATGCACTGGAAAAAAATATTCAAATTCACTTAAGCATTTTTCACCTATGACTTTGTGCTAAATTAACACACATAAAAATTCTTTTCTAAGTGGGTGCACAGAGGAGCCCTAATATTCTTTGAGATTCAGAGACAAAATTATAAAAAGGGCAGGTCTCCATTCTGTCTAATGAAGCTGCAAGAAAGCCCTGGTTGCCTTTCAGATGTGTGCAACATGCAGCTCTAACAGACAGCAGTCAGTGAATGATTTCTGTGAGGTGACTGTCAGCAAATCCAAAGCCAGGGTTAAGACCAAGTGCATAACAATGTATTCACCACCTCCAACTGTTGCAGACTCACAACCAGCACTGACTCAGAATGATTTCCAGAACATAGCTAAGAAGGAAGTCCTGTTTCTCTGCAAGTTTTCTTCCTGTCTAGAAAATATTTCTGCT